>ML784729.1:375096-423325 GCA_009831015.1 Picea engelmannii
ACATTCAAAAGAGGTTGCATAATAACCCAATGCTTGGCTATAAAAAGCCATGAATGACCACCATTTTCTCAAGGAATTCTTCATACTGTTATGCTGCTGAGATTGCTAGAGACCCCTTCTTTGGTAATACACATTGTAAGCTGTATTTCATAAGCTATTCACCCCTCTCTTGAGTGAATAAGCTTGGAGTTATTTCATCCACATTTCATCTTTTCTTTGTAAGGAGAGCAAATCAGTTGAGGGCCTCAAGAGCCTTCCATTAGAGAGGGAAGGGACCCAAGTCCTCTTTCTCCTTTGTGTATCTTTAGATTTCATTTATCAGACCAGCTAATACATTGGTGATATTGGTCCATTGTCATTTGTTTTTATTTTTATTTCCATGCTCATAGTTCTATTTAGTTTTTGTTTAATTCTTGTTAGTAGCTTAGTTGTTTTCTTTCTAACCTTTTACATCACAGCTGCCATGACTAGCAGAGCCCAACTAGGCATGTAAGCACTCACTTTTTGCTCACACATTGACGAAAAGAGTGCAAACACCAAGGAATTGGACTCCTTAGTTAGTAAGACAATTGAATTCTATAAGTAATCCCACTACTTATGCAATTGATTTATGGTTGGATAACATACTAGGAGGATACATTACAAAGTTTGTAGTAGACTATACCCAATCATACAAAGTTGTAGAAAGGGACTTTTCCAAAGTTATCCACAAAATTTTCATGAAATCATTGGGGATGTAGATAAAGATATTGTTGTGTGACAAGTGCGTGATGACGATGGAATCGGACTACTAAAGAGGCTCACACACATTAGAGAAATGGGGGATGACCAAGGGATAGTCTGAAGGTAGGAAGAATGAGGAAAGGAATGAGTAAGGAAGGGAATAACTAAGGATGCAAAGGATTAAATAGGGCATACCCAAATATAATGAAAAAAATGTATCATTTTACAGTAGAGGAAGGTACAAGAGGAAGAAAACTAGGGATGAGGAAGTAGAGTTGTGTAGTGAGCCTGAGCGGGGAAGACCTTGCACATAATTTCATATCGTCAAGGTACCATGCACATAAGAAGGGGAAGAATAACCTAAAATCAGTCCTAGAATAGAAGAGCTAGTAATCCGTACACATGTTGGATCATGCATTGAATCCACGACCCTATGTGCTCCACGAAGATCATAAGTAACAATTGAAGATTTGTCAAAGGGAATTATAGTGAGTAAAGTAAGTTGGAATAGTAATAGCTATAACAGTGGAGGTAGTGTTGAAAGTACATCGAGCCAGAGAAGTGAAAGAAGTTCACCAAGGTATAATCAACCGATATATCTAAGGGGAGGTACTATGTAGAACAACATGGTAGGATAAGATTACACATTGAGACTACCTGAGTTCTAGGGAATTGGATCAGAGGATCCTGAATGGAATTTGTTTGCTTATTAGACAATTTGGGTTGTAAAGAATGTCCAAGACAAGGTTGTGAATATTGTACAGTTGGCCACGACATTTAGAGGTTGCATGATAATAGGTGCAATCATAGTCGGTATGGTAATTCGATCAAAGGTTCAAGTATATGATGGGAAATCAATAACATTAGGAATGGTTTATTTTAGGACTTCTAACACACATCCACAGGCCATTGATTCAACAGAAGGTTGTGTCACAAAATAAGATGTTGTAAATTGCAATGAAATTGGAATCATCCCCGACAGGAGATAGTGGAGGAATGGCACACATTTAGATGAAGTTGTTTTCTTTAACAATTCAACTGGTGGAACTTTCAAAAGGGAATGATAAATGAGAACAAGTCTTGTGTACCAAGTGTAGGATTGAAGGCCATCATAAGAAAGAATGACCATCATTCGTGCAGTATCTGGAGACAAAAGCACCAAATCCATTACCAGGAGTAGGATATTGTGAGATATGTAAGACATGGGGACATAATTTGATATAATTTTCATTGTTTCATAAGTACCATAGCACGCCAAGAAATTTATTCTATACATTTTGCAAACTGGTAAGGTAGGAAGATAAGGATTTCCGCGCATTTGATTTAATGAGAGAGCGCACTTTAGATATGTATAGGATTTAGGAGGAGAATTTTGCAGTAGAAGGAGTTGGTATGCAATACAATAATAAGATAGGATTTAATTCAAGGAACAGAGGAAAATTTCCAAAATGTTGAGGTAGAGAAAATTTTGGTAGAGGAGGAAGAGGATCGATTATATTTTACAATTGTAATTAACCAATATACTTGGACCACGACTTCCTGAATCCATGTAAAACATGAACATACTATAGATCACTGGACCATGTGAAAAAATATTTCCTTCAACTAGTTGTGAAGTGTCAGGTGAGAGGAAATCAAAACCATAATCTAAACTAGAATGTACATAAAATATTAGTTGAAAAATGCAATGAAGGACCAAGAATAATAGTTGTTATGCACGAAGGTGATAGAAAAAGATCCAATGTCATAGATGGAGGTAATAATACTGAGAAATGGGTAACAAAGTTATCTGGGCCTATGCCAACCTTTTATCCTCAACAAGAAAAAAAGACATATCAAAGGGAAAGAAAATAAGTACTTGGAAAGGATTGGGGAGCATCAACATCATCTATGCCTAATATAGGAGATCGTGATGTGTCAGATAAACCAAATCAAAAGGTAAGAATACTAACATAATTACTTAGGAGTTTTGTAGATATAATGAAAGATTAAACTACGTTGAGTAGACTCTATGACATGATTGATCATTGCATGCCAGGAAGGGAAAATTCCATAGCACAAAGGTTAGTGAATCAGGTTATGCACAGAAAGAGGACCAATGGTGAATTTAGATTTAGTGTGAAAGTAGGGGAGTATGATGTTGATAATTTCATGTTGGACTTGGGGTTTGACGTGAATGTTTTACCTAAGAATACATGGGAGATGATGGGAAAACCAAAGCTAGTATGGTATCTTGTTCAGTTAATGTTCGCAAATCAACACAAAATAGTATCGATTGGTCATTTGATAGGAGTACATATGAACATAGATGGGGTGTGCAGTATAATAGACTTTGAAGTTATTGATATTATGGATGAAATTCAACCATATCCAACTCTGATGGGACTGCAATGGGATTTTGATAACCAGAAAATCATTAACTTGAAGAGAAGGGAGATGATATTTGAAGTTGGATATTTAAAACTTAATGCACCCTTGCACTCATTAGAAGGACAACGATACATAGAGCCATCGAGAGGAAATGACATTGACAACTTGTATAACATGACTATATGAATGAAGGATTATGTAAAACCCACTGTGGATGGTGAATTAAATTGGATAAGTATCAATTCATGTGCATCATATTTTGAAGAAGGTATAGAGCATTGGAAGTAAAAAACACATGAAGTCTCAACTAGACTATGTGCACGCATCACTTGATCCTTGCACTGGATTGGAACCAAATTACATGATCTGCCCAGGTATGATGGATTGACTAATACAAGTTTTTTTGTAAAATAATTTGAGTTGCAGGTACCTGAACAAAAATTTTTTTTGGCACTAGAGGTTGTCCTAAAAGTGACTCCAACTAAGTGGTGGGATGCACACAAAGAGGGAATGATAGAATGGCCATAGTACAGAAGGATAATGCAAGTCAGGTTTGGTACTGAGTTTGAAAATATTACTCCAAAGTATACATGAGAGAGTGATCCAAAATACCACGTTGAGCAGTGCAGAAATTTATGGAGTTCAGTATCAAAAACATAATGGATGAACATATTTATACATACACTAGACACAATTATGAAGAGCTGGTATTTGGAATTGGAAATGCACAGAGAAACAACAATATGGGAAGAGTTGGATCAAAGGTTCAAAGTCCAATTTACATTTGAACATGAATATCCACCAATAGATGTAATGCTACAGTCTATTCTAACTAAGATCTTCTCAAAATAGGGGACAATAGAGGTGGTACCAGTGTGCAGTGCACATTGATGTAATATGATTTTCCATGAGTTATTGGAGTTCTACAATGTTTCTAAGAAAGAGAATGATGAAGAAGATCCCAGAAATGTACAAGTACCTAACGTTGGAGTTACTTCACACACACCTAGGATTTATTTTTCCTGAGGTTTTTCCTTGTTTATTAGCCATTATCCAATGTCATATATTTTAGGAAGAATATTCCTCTAGGGAGAATATTCTCTTCAGTTTTCACTTCAATTTGATCAGTTGAGTGGAGTCTAGAAGCTACATTTGTATTGTCTCCTTGCAACATTGGGATCATCACCACCTAATGCACATTGTCCTTGGGATCATCACTAGACTAGTGCATTACCCATGATTTCATGATATCCTCCTCACTTCACTTTGTTTCATTCAGTTAACCGAATACTGATAGCCTATTTAACTCAACTAGGTGGTAGTTCACTCCCGTAACTACCTGAGAGACTAGACTAGGTGGAATTTTACTCTTGTAACTATTAGTGTATGTCCAGATCACTCTATTCCACCACTATGTCGCATTGGATTCTTCTCTAGTGCGCATTGGTATATTTATACAAGGCATATCATGTGTAAATTATTCATTATTCATTCGATTAATGAGAACTCTTCCATTCTTTCTCTCTTGCTTCTTCTTTCTCAATTTCTTTCTGCAAATTTGTGTGTTATTTTATAGCTATATATAATATGTGCAGGTTCAACACATTTAGACATGGTATAATATCTGACGAAATGCTAAGAAAAAGACACATCGAATTATTTTTGCAAGTACCAAATATTGAAGACAACGAAGAAATGGAATTCCCAAAATAATTCATTCTTACACCTTATAATTACTTTTCATGGAAAGAGAGGATAATCATGCATATTTGAAGCAGAGGAATTTACAGTTAACCATGAACACGGAAATAGAAATAACATCAGCCATAGAAAAATCCAAGTATCTAAATCGAATGGATGAAGCATTCATAACAATTTGCAATCTCATTTCTCCCGATCTCCTTTTTCACATATATTCCTGTAAAACCCCCAATGAATCCTGGAACACCATGGATGGGATATTTGGAAAATAATATGATATGAGGGGACACATTCTTGAGGTGGAATTTCTCACATTGGATTAAAAAATCTTTGACAATCTCAAAGATTTCTTTCGAAAATACAAGTATCTACCATCGCAACTCAAGGCTTGAGGGGTTGATAAATCTAAGGAGGAGAAACAAATGGTTCTCACCATTCTCTCCAAACTTGGTCCTGGATTCTTAGTGTTCGTATCCACATTCCATTCAATCAAATTCTCCTTTGGAGCCACCTCGAAGATGCCTTCTCTTGAGGAATTTATCGAATCCCTGACACAAGATCAGACTAATCTCATCAACATGGAAAAAATCAAAGTCCCAAAGGTGCATGCAATTATTGTGCAATATGGAAGCATTCATAAATATCATAAATATAAATATAAAGACAAAAGGAAATCACATGCAAATTAGAAGAAGGAAGGGTACTCAAAACCCTTCATCGGTGTCTCTGGATTCAAAGGTGGAAATGGAAGAAAAGGGGAGAAATGCACATACTGCCATAAATGATTCCATCCAGAATCCACATGCATGCAGAAAAAAATAGATATAATGACTCAAATACTTCATAAAAATAACCTTGGAGATTTCATCCCCGAGGGTGCCAAGAATAAGAAGCTAGAATATCAAAATCCCAAGAAAGGAAATTCTAGCCATGCTTTGATTTCCATAAACTCCTCTCTCGATTCTTGGATATTAGATTTAGGAGCATCACATCAAATGGATTCCACAAAAAAAGTTTATGCTTCATTGGATGCATGCAAAGGTCCTCCTATTCTGATGGGGAAAAACTCTTCAGTTGAGGTCACCGACAAAGGAAGTATTGAACTCATCAATGGAAGCTTTGAGAATGTGTTGCACGTTCCCAAAATTTATGTCAATATTCTCTCCATGTATCAAATGAAAAATTATAACAATGGAAAGAAATTCATATTCACACCTAATGCAGGGGACATCTATGACATGCAAACCAATTCCAGGGTTTCTACCGGTGAGGTAAATCATCAATCCATATTGTATACATTTTCTGAATTTATTGAACCAACTTATGCTTTACTGCTTACCCATGTTGATGAAAGAAGTAGGATATGGAACAAAAGGTTTGAGCATTTAAATTTTAGATATATGCAACAAATTAGCAAGCAAGGATTGGCTAATGGTCTACTAGACATCCATTTCTCCAAAGGAATCTATGAGGGATGTGTTCTTGGAAAACACCCTCAAAAGAAATTTGAGAAAGGAAAGACTCATAGAGCTTCCTCTCCTTTAGATCTGATCCATAGTGAACTCATGGGACCATTTCTGCATACATAAATCAACAAGGAAAGGTAAATGATCATTTTTGTTCATGATTTCTCACGCTTCACATGGATTTTCTTTCTCAGTAAAAAATCAGAGGTCTTTCAACACCTCAAAGATTTCAAATCCTTGGTTGAGACATAGTCAGGAAAGAAAATCAAAGTCCTCTTTAATGATAATCGGGGAGAGTATGTCAACCATGAGATCCAGAATCTTTGTCATGAGACGGGGATCTAGTTGCAACACACAATTCCCTATACTCCATAGCAAAACAAAGTTGTTGAGTGGAAAAACAGATCTCTAAAAGAGATGGCATCTTTCATGCTACATTCATAGTGACCTTGACAGAGATTATAGGCCGAAGCAGTTAATTTTGAAACCTACATCCAAAAAATATCTCCCCATAAATATGTGAAGGATAAGACCCCCTATGAGGGCTAGAGAGTTCTCAAACTAGAAGTGACCCACTTTCATATTTTCAGTTCACGTGCATGGGCCCAGATTCCCTCTGAAAATAGGAAGGAACTTGATCCACAGAGAACAAAGTGTATTTTTGTTGGATAACCCAACGGTGTGAAGGGATACAGACTCATTGATATTTCCTCATATTGGCTCATCATTGAGCATAGTGTCCAATTCGAGGAAAATGTCTCACATGTACCTCAGCAGCCACATGCAAACACCTTTGTTCTTCCACCTGTCATATATGATGAGCATGCACATGACGAATATTCTTCAGATGATAGTTATTATTCATAGGATGAAGATTATCTAGATTCAGAGTCAATATAGTCATATGTAGAGTCAGTGCATTTAGATGCAAATGTAGAGCCAGAGATGAGGCCCATGTGGGATTATACTACTCTTCAGGACGCAGGGGACCTTGTTGGTGATCCAAATGATACTAGGAGGACTTGATATGATTTCGAGGAGACTCCTCTTACACTCACTTCCACTAAACCATTGCCACCTAGAAATATTTTCTTAGTTCAGTCTGCAAATCCACAATCTTATGGCGAGGCTGTTGGAAACCCCTTCTGGGAATCCTCCACGCAGGAGGATTACAACTCTCTCCTCGAGAACAAAACTTGGGATCTAGTTTCCCTTCCTTCTGGAAGGAAACTTGTCAGGTGTAGATGGGTCCATAGGACCAAGAGTGCAACGAATGGAAAAATTAGAAGATACAAAGCTAGGCTTGTTTCCATAGGCTTTTAGTAGGTGCATGGCATTGAATATGATGATACCTTCACTCCAGTAGCAAAGATGGATTCCACACATTTTGAAATTACCATTGCAAAAGCCAAGGGATGGGAATTCCATCATATGGACGTGAAGAATGAATTTATTCATGGTGATCTCTCTGAGGAGATGTATATGGAGCAGCCCCAGGGATTTATGTAGGATTCATATTTGGTCTGTCGACTGAGGAAGTCTCTTTATGGCCTCAAGAAGGCTCCGAGCGCATGATATGGCAATATGGACTCCTACCTACTATCACAGAACTTTGTACATTGTAAATTAGACCCAAAATTTTTCATGCTCACAATGGTTGATTCACTTCTATTCTTAGTTCTTTATGTTGATGATTTGTGGATCACCAGTTGCTTGACTTAAATGATTGTTGCAGTGAATAAGATTCTGCATGACATGTTCTTGATGATGGGAATGGGTCCTATACACTTCTTCCTTGGACTTGAGATCAGTAAGGATGAATCAGACATCAAACTGTGTCAAGCCAAGTATGCATGAGATTTCCTTGAGATATTTCACATGACAGACTACAAGTCTGCTTTGACTCCTTTCCTATCAGGATTCAAACTTGAGGATGGCGAGGAAACTCCATTTGTTGAAAACACACTGTAAAAACAACTAGTGGGGAGTTTGTTGTATCTCACATAGTCCAGACCATACCTCTCCTATTCAATTGATGCAATGTCTAAGTTCATGCAGGAGCCACATGAGCTACATTGGAAGGCTTCAAAGCGTATCCTTCAATAGGTATAAGGAACCATCACCTTTGGGATTCATTATGCAAAAAAATCTACACTAGACCTCGTCGGGTTCACTGATTCTGATAGGGTTGGTGATAGCATTGATCGCAAGTCCACATCTGGTTACTCACTCAGTCTTGGTTTCAGACCTATCTGTTGGTCGAGCAAGAAAGAGGTTGTTACTGTTCTATTTTCAACCGAGGCAAAGTATATAGGGGTAGTTAACATAACCATTCAGTCTATGTGGATAAAGTATTTTCTCACTAAGTTGGGAATTTAGTTTCATCAGTCGATTGTCATCTAGTGTGACAACCATAACACTCTAAAGTTTTGCAAAGATCTAGTTCTTAGGCAGCAGATGAAGCACATCGAAATCCACATGCACTACATCCATGACTTAGTACCTGAGGGGATCATTGACCTAAAATTATGTCCTTTAGTAGAATAAACTGTAGACATCTTCACCAAGACCTTCATTGAGTAGTTGTTCTATTCTCTACAAAGTCATCTTTGAGTGAAGGACACAGTTTCCTAGAAATTGTCAGTTGTTCTTTTTACATAGATTGTACCTTGAGGGGATTTTATTCCCATGAGGTTTTCCCTCTTTCCTCACATTATTTCAGTGTATATTTTGTATTTGGGCACCTAACATGGACTCTTTATCGGAACCCATTCTTTATTTTCACCATAGTGATGTACAGGGGGGGTGTTGGAGTTACTTCACACACACCTAGGATTTATTTTTCCTAAGTTTTTTCCTTGTTTATTAGTCATTATTCAGTTCCCTATATTTTAGGAAGAATATTCCTCTAGGGAGAATATTCTCTTCAGTTTTCACTTCAGTTTGATAAGTTGAGTGGAGTCTAGATGCTACATTGGTATTGTCACCACACAACATTGGGATCATCACCAACTAATGCGCATTGTCCTTTTGATCATCACTAGACTAGCACATTACCCATGATTCCCTGATCTCCTCCTCACTTCACTCTGTTTCAATCAGTTAATTGAAGATTGATAGACTAGTTAAATCAACTAGGTGGCAATCCACTGTTGTAACTTCCCGAGAGACTAGACTAGGTGGTGGTTCACTCCCGTAACTGCCTGAGAGACTAGACTAGGTTGTAGTTTACTCCCATAACTATCGGTGTGTGTCCAAATCGCTCTATACCACCACTATGGTGCATTTTATTCTCCTCTAGTGTGCATTGGTTGAGTTATACAAAGTATATCATGTGCAAATTATTCATTATTCATTCGATTAATGAGAATTATTCCATTCTTTCTCTCTTTCTTATTATTTCTCAATTTCTCTTTGCAAATGTGTGTGTTATTTTATAGCTAGATCTAGTATGTGAAGGTTCAATACATTTACACTTGAGACAGAAGGAAAATGAGCAATAGTCTGTAGAGGGGCCATAATTTGAATCTGTCACATACACCCAACTGATAAGGGCATGGAAGGTAAAAATTGGGATGACAAAGAATCCAAAGTTCACACATATAGGGGATTACTGGAGTGATGAGACAATAGAAAAGATTGTAGAAATGTTGTGAAAATATCAATACCTACACCCAATGACATTTTCAAAGATGAAGGGGATAACAGGGGAATTAGTATTACTCTATGACAACAAGTTCATGCAACATCCAAGAAAGTTTAGAATGCACTGGTTAGGACCCTATGTGATTCAACATGTAACATAGATAGGTGCTACATAGTTGGACGAATGGTGAATGGAAGTAGGTTGAAACTATATAGGGATAGTTGATAGTCTGTGCAGTAATCTGGGTTAAACCAAAACACATGTTTCATAGTAGTTGTATGATAATAGGAAGATAAAACATAGAAAAACATATAAAAAGTAGAAAAGGGAGAAAAAAAAAAAAAAAGTAGATATAGAAAAATAAAAACATTATAGAGTATTAAGGAATAATAACTTGTGCAAAAGGAGTGGTTATTGTACATTAGGATGGAACTGCTCCAATTTAGAAAATAATAAACAAAAATAATTACATTCTTGATTGCATAGGGGGTCGAAGAGATTGCAGAAATAGAGAATAAAATAAAAAAGGAAGTTGCAACAACCAAGGAATCCTCCAAGGAGTTCATGCAAGAGAGAGGAGCGCGAAATAGGTCTAAGTGGCTCGAGACGAGCCACAAGTGAGTGTTGGGGCCCTGCCACAAGTGATTGTTGGGGCCCTGTTGGATAGAAAGTTTTGGGATACAATTTTGATAACAATCCTACATATAGAAGAAGTGTGCAATAGAGGTGTGTAGAAGAAGAAGGAAGAGTTTGGAGTGAGAAATTGAGGCACATATATATGTACAATGCACATTAAGAAGAATAAAGTAGAGAATAAAACAGGGAGAAGAATAAAGCAGAGAAGAAAGAAAGAGAATAAAGAGGGTGAAAAGGAAGGATGACATCCCAACTTGCTAAATATAGAAGGACATGGAAAAACACAAAGAACAATATTCAAAGTGAAAAAGAAACATGCATATGGAAAAGCAAGTGAAATAAGTCTAAACATCCAGTTAACTAGAGTAGTCATTCATTGTAATAGGATTTTGGGATGAACGAAGTATGGTTTTAAGCCCTAGAATTTATGTATAAATATGTAATGGATTGGGAGAATAGGAGTTATGTGGATTGTTGTTGTTATCCTTCACAAATGAGATGAAGAAGTGACCACTTAGTCTATGATTGAATTTTGAGGAGATGTTGTAGAGAGAGAGGCTTAGACTATAGAGTGGATAGGATAGGAGAAAGGAAAGATAATAATGATGTATCTTTGTAAGCATAGTGCGCAGAGCTGAAGCAATTACCAAATGCATAATAAAGAATATAGTCATTGTGGACGTAGCGAAGAGTGGGGTGAACCACGTTAACTCTTGTGTCAGATGTATTTTATGTGATTATTTATGGAATTTGTCTAGATGCATATTATATTAGTTTTGTCTTATGTTTAATCAGTTGTTCAATAATCACAACTATCATTGTAATGGGTTATGTTGTAATATGGAATATTATGATAGTATGAATCTCAAATCACTAAGTATCTAATAAATAACAAAGACAGGACATCACACACATAACCAATAAGTAGCAAGGAATATAATGGTCACCTCTCATTCCCTCACTTCTGCAGAAACCTATTGTTGGGTTGTTTTTGTCACTTGGGTAGGAAAAAAGAGGTCCCTTAAATATGTACTTAGTCTAGCAAGACAAAAAAATAGTTTGCTAGTTGATTAGTGGCTCAACTAAAGAGAAAACAAGAAATAAGAAATAAGGAAACAAAACTAAACTAACCATGTAAAATATCAAATGGATGCATGAAAGAGATACAAGAAATAGCTATCAAATGACACTAATCTTCAAAATGATAACACATAGGAGAAGTATGGGAACTTATGATTTCCCTCTTCCTCCTTAGCAGGGCTCTTAAATCGCACAAATATAAATATTTATCCCTTCTAACAATGGATAAAAATGGAAATACAATGGTGAAGACTTGATTGTCACACTTCTCAAGAGGAGAGAAGTGTAACACTTTTTATGAATGCTCAAAGAGTTGTAGGACAAAAATGGATTCTCTAACACAAATTGAATAACATAACAATACTAAAAATTATTCTCCTTGTTTGCACACAATGGTATGATGAATTTATAGGACCAATGAAAAAAATTTCTTAGCTTTATCATAGTGTGAATGGGAGCCCTTTGAATTTACTTCCCATCCTTTCAGTATCCCCAAGGAAATATTTTGGTCCGATCTTGTGGTCTTGTCATGGTACAATTTGACCTGGAAGTGGTTGAGGCTTGACCAAATACATTAATGTGTTGTTTCTGCATCCATGTGGGTTCTTGCGGAGACAATCATCTAGTCCAAATAATGTGCACATTCAATGTTTTGTTGTCTCATGCAAATGTGTGCGAGGAATCCTTGGGAAATTTACGTTGAAATTCAATGAACATTTGCATAGTTTTTCTTGTTAAACAGGTTATGGAATTGCATGAGGTGTGTTGATTAATGTGTTGTTCTAGTATTGTCTTCAACCATTTCCTGATAAATGTTTTGGTGATAACATATTCCCTCTAATGTGTGAGGTTAGAAGAATACGTATATCTAAATTACATCATTGTTTCTTTTAATGATGATGTCATTGTGTAGAGTCATGACAGACTTTGTATTGGGGAATTGTGAGAGTGATCCATTAGAGGGAGAGGGGATGAATATGTGGACCAAGTATTCTCTAAAAAATAAAAATTCTTGTACAAACAAGGGAGGAATTCCCCATGATTGTGTCATGAAAACCGAATAATATGATTGTAACTAAAAAGTGTTGATGAAGTGGACGTCTACATTGCCTTTGAGGGAATCAATAACTACAGATCATGGTTATGTGGAATGAGTTGGATCTTAATATAGAAATGGAAAATGGTGTAATATGTTGATAAATTAGAGGCATTGATGTCCTAGAAAATTCAAATGTCTTTTATGATTACTTAAAACTTCAATGATCACATAGTAAGACCCACCATAGAATGAAACTTTGTTGGAGTCGAATGTTATAAGGATCAACGACATCAGAAAGAAATGATGACTTTATATGTGTTTTCTAAGACTGCTCATTAATAGTGGAATGAAAACCAAGATACTACCACCTTCCTGGAAAATTGTGCTAATGTCAAGAGGGAAGGGGGCGTGAATACAAGAATCAAAGGGATTCTTGACATCGATTTGATCAAAATGGTTTCAAGGACTATATGGATGAAACGATGGATGAACATGTGACATGGACAAAGCTCAAAATATATGGGATGTAAGAGCTTCCCTTGGTTGGGGAAAAATGGAATGATGGCAACAAACTTGAAACATGATATGGGATCATGTGGATGAATAGGCATGGGGATAACGGTGTTGAATGGGTGATACTGCAAAGGATTGGATGATAGCTCAAAATAAAGATTGTTTTCACATGGGTGTCAATGATAGTCATAATTTTGGCCATGATAAGGGTATCTTTGCAAAGTGATGATGAAAACAAAAATCCCCAACCAAGGGTGACGTTGGTTGTTGTGTGCCAAGGAAAAGATGCCATCAGCTACGATGGAAAAAATCTATTCTACCTATTGGAATTTGAAATGTGATTTATACATTACCAAATAAATATAGAATAATTTGGCTGAAAGTACATGTACAGAAATGGGTTGCCTAGTAAAAGAATGGCCTGGCCTCATGGAGCACAAGTAGGGGAATGTAATTGATGAAGGTTCGAGACCCCATGGGTGGGTTTCTATACAAGGTAGATTGATGGAGGATGAAATTGCAGACGTGAAATTGGTGTTGGATGATATAGAGGGTTAATGAGAATGCATAGTTTCATTTAATGTAACCAAGAACATGATGTGAGAGTCCATAATGGGGTGGCTATCATGATGATGAGGACGAAGTATGAGGTTCTTACTATGGGATGTAACACTACTAGGAATCCTAATCATAATGGATAGAAAAACATGAGTGTCAATATTCCAAGGGATAAATATATGTGGGGCAACTCATGGAGGTCAGAATGATACCGATTGAGATTACCTGAATGCAATGGAGGCAATGGTACCGTCAATCCAGGTATGGGGATCCTAAGGATAAATTTCAAGGGGTATAACTAGGATATGGAACTGTTTGCAGAGGGCATGAGTGCATTTTAGTTTTGAACATATATATGAAGGGGCCATGGGTAAGCCAAGAATGAATGGTTTGTAGAGTGTTGTAACAAGTACCTACACACACAAACATCAAATAACCAAAGTGAAAAATATATGATGATAAATAAAATATGATAGTTATATGATAGAAATGATAGTGAGTAAGCATACCTCAACTTTTGACATTAGTGGGAAAAATGGTCCCTTGATGAAAATTTTGGGCGCTCCTAGAAGGAGGCCAAGGAACGATGGGTTCATGAGAAAGGAAGTCCCTGAAGGAGGGTAGGGAATGATGGGTTCTTGAAAAATGAATTCCCTATGGGAGGCCAAGGAAAAATGGGTTACTGAAAAAGGAACTCCTCGAAGGAGGCCATGCAAAAATGAGTTCCTGGAAAAGGAACTCCTTGAAGGAGGTTGGGAAACCATGGATTCTTGAACAAGGCACTTCCTAAGGGAAGCCATAGAATAACAAGTTTCCAAAAAATGCCATCCCTGAGGGAGGCCATGGAACAATGGCTTCCTGAAAAAGGCACTTCCTAAAGGAGGATAGGGAACCATGGGTTCCTGAACAAGGCCCTGCCTAAGGGAGGCCAAGGAATGATGGGTTCTTGAGAAAGGCACTCCCTAAAGGAGGCCATAGAATGATGGGTTATTGAGAAATTCATTCCTTGAAGGAGGCCAGGTAATCATGGGTTCCTGAGAAAGGAAATCCCTAAGGGAGGCCACAAAAAAATGGTTTCTTGAAAAAGACACTCCCTGAGGGAGGCCAGGGAACAATGGGTTCCTAAAAAAGGAACTCCTTAAAGGAGGTCATGGAACCATGGGTTCTCAAACAAGCCACTCCCTAATGGAGGCCATGTTGACCTAAGGGGGGAATTGAAAATGACCAAGGATAAGGGGGCCTTTCCACAAGAAGTGATGAAACTATCTTGGTGTATCATCTCGATTAGATCATGTGGCTTGTAATTGCATGATGTCTAGGGGCACTGGACACAAGGTGGTGCTATAATGGTCCCCATTAAGGGTATATTGTGAGAAAGTGTTTTGTTGAGAGATAGTTCTTATGGGACCAATGTGGGAAGTGGTATTTCCCCCTATATTATGATATGAGGACTGGGGGAAGGGTTGTTGCCAAATACCCAATATTATGGACCAATGGTAAAAGAAGAGGTAGTTTAAAGTTGAACATCTACAAAATAGGATATAAAATAGTGTCTCCGATCCATTATTTTTTGTAATATCTATTGTGGTCTTTGGGACTTTAAACTATGTGGAAAAATATCTTATATGGGAATGATTGGTCATCAAGGAACTAGAGTCCTAGACATCCCTATCAATGAGAAGAGATGATCTTATTTGAGAGGGATTAATGACCTTATCAAGGAATATAATATTAGAGGGTGCACCAATTGAATTGTTAGGACCCTACCAACAACAGATAGGAGAACCTATATGGAGGTTATCACTAGAATCACTGAAATAAGTAGTGGCCTCAAAGAATTCTTCATATTTTGTGAAGGATTTCATTGATATTTCATGGTTTCATTTGGGTTTGGGGGAATAAATATGCATGGATTCCCCCAAGGATGAATAAATACACCCTTCCTTGAATCCCAAGTGGCGAGGAGGTAGTTTTGGAGGCATGGGATCAATTTTAGGGGGAGTGGATGTTTCACGACTAGTGGCGGTGGACAGATAGTGCATGGACTCAATGTGAGCAACATTATGTGAGATTCTATCATGATAATATTGAGGGGGAGGATCCATGTAGGAGATTTTATTGATGGTGATGATGTGTCCCTCATGTGGGAATATCATGACTCAAAATAGTGAAGACACCATAGCACTTATGGCATGGATGAAATCATGGCCCAGGAGAATATTGCAATCCATTGTACCATCCATGATAACAACATTGTTCAACAATGTATTGCCACCTAACTCAATGGGGAGATTAGATAATATCACTAAGGGGGAACAAACTCTACCATCAAAGGCTCTTAGCTTAGTCATCGATGGGATAAGAGTAGGGAAGCCTAGTTGTTTCCAGGATGATGAGGACATAATGCATGAGGATGCCCATAATCTATAATACACTGATAAACTCAATGATAAACTATAAAGTTGTCAACGATGACATGTATTTTAAATAGGGTATAATATGGTAGTCATGCTTAGATAAGCTAATCCCAATCGAAGGTGATGGTTTGTGATGGGCGTGGGTATACACTTCCATTTTTCTTTACAAGGATAAGGTCTAGTGGAAATTGTGGTACTAGAGGTGGAAGGGGTTCCCCCAAGTCTACATGAATGAGCATCAATCGTGAGGTAGATTGGGTGTGAGGGGGGATTACCCATGTGAGGGGTAAAAAATGATGTCAAGGTGCATGGAACCTCATCTAATGGAGTAATGGGTGCATGTTGGGGGAGGGGGCACATCGAATTAGTGTAAGGATAACTACTAAGTTCATTGTGTTGCGTGCACTCCAAACGAACTACTTGAGATAGATCTAGAGTGAGTTCATGGCACTGATGGTTTGGGTGATGATAGAGCTCATAAAATGGGAAAGGGTTATTAGTCCATGTATGGGCAGTATATCTATTCTTGGTTTGAATGTAGTTCTGGTGGGCACTATGAGTGACCCCATCTGTACGAGAATTTCCCCCATGCAATGGGAACTTATAGTAGGTGTTTCTATTCATAATCCTTATGTGTGGTGGATGGGAAATATAACTAGGAGAGGGGCCCCAAGTTTGTCCTAACTGGGAATAGGAGGATGAGGTTATATATGGTAAGTTTTGTGGTCCTTCCATGGTGGTTGATGGTTGGAGAGACAATTCCTAAAGAGGAAGGGATACTAGATGGGTGGATTGTTATAGATAGTTGTTCCTAGTGATTTGAACCCAAGAAAATCTAATCCTAAAATAGTGGCACTCACTAGTGTGTGTGTTGGTTGTACAAATGTGTCAACCGAATTGGGAACACTTCACAAGATTGGGGGTAGGTTTTTAGATGTATAGAATGACATCGATGTTGTGGTTCCCCTATGGTTCTAGGCTATATGTATATGTGTGCAAGTGGTAGTGAGAAGAATAAATGAACAATTTCTTTGGTAAATGTGGACTATCTCAATAATGTTTTGAAAGCTATATGTAATCAATCAGTGGTAATCATACATAAATAAGAAACAATGTAAGATGGTGTGTAGTTTTATCTGTGTGGGGGAATAAAATAAAATGCACGTGTCCTAATAGACCCATCATCCTTACTCTCAAAAATCCCTAGGCCTTCCAAAATCACTCAACAGTGGGGCATTCACCCACAACAAGAGGAGCTAGTGAAGGTATGAATAATCAATTATAATGAGGGGTGAAGGGTGCATATCCCAAAAGGATTGGTGATATTTCCCAACATCCATTCAAAATATGATTAAGGTGTGATTGCAGCCTAGCCCAACCACCCCCTCTCTCCCTGCATTGTCCTGAGGGGTTGCTTGACCTCCTGATCTAGGATAGTTCAAGTCATTGAACCGAATGGTTCGTCGGGCTCCTAATGGAACCAATTTAACTTGACACATGACCTTTCCTTTCTCGACACAGGTTTTGTGGCTCCCACAGACCCTCTCCTTAGCTCTTTTCAAACCTTAACACCAACGGACACTAGCTCTCTATGCTAGGCTCCCTCCTTGATGTGACCACAGGCTATGACCATGCGTCAGCTCCCTTTGTGACTCCGTTATTCAGAAATTTCATGAGCTTATTACTCCCTTTTACCCAATTCCTGAATCGATGAATTCTCTGAGACCAAATCTACGACCCACCTTCCTCTCCCAATCAATGGTTGAGATCAAATCACAAGTTCGGGCTTCATGAGTCCTCTCTTCTCTTAACCTTGCTTCTCACAAATTGTGAATAAAATAAGTGTTGATTTCTCACCACATCCTATCTTAATGGACGGCTAGGATTGCTTCATCTCCTAGCTCCTCAAGTATTCTCTCCTCTTGAATTTTATTCGAAGGGTTCCTCCTCCAAAATATGTAGATATCTACCACATGCCTTTCAGATCCAATGGCTTGGATTCAACTCACTCTTTGTGAAGCTCCTTGTTTTCTCTTGGCAAATATCCCGAATTTCTTGTCCCAAAACCTCTCAACCTTCTCCCACCTGTCTCCCCTGATGATGGACGATTTCACAGCCTTTGGGAATTCGACAAGTCCTCGTCCCCTTTGCACACTTAGCGCAAATTTCTCTTTTAAGACTTAGGCTATTCTCAAGCTCCTTCTGCACTCCTTGCAGAGTTCTGCGCATATTCTACTACGAATTTTCTCAGCTTGAAAACATTCAAGGTTTTCCCATTGCTCTGTGAACATTCTCTTTCCCTCCTGACATTTTATCTCTCTTCCTCCTGATCTTGTAATATGGACTTACAGTCTCCTAGGCGCACTCCTTGCACTCGACTAAGATTTTCGGCGGCTTCTCCCTTGGCCTATCTAAGCATCTTAAGGAATATCCTTTCCTTTTTCGATGCACTCTTGCAAAGCCTTCCTTCCTAAGAATTTTCAACAATTATGGGATTCCCTTAAGGATAAAAACACTTCTAGTCATGTTGCTCTTGTATGCTCTCGTACTTTCTCTATGCCCTCCTAGAAAAGTGTTTCAATGTGTTCAGTAACTCTGGACTGTATCTTCCCTTATACAGTTTTTATTTCCATGGTACTTAACCACCTTGAAATTTCCTCTCAATTTTATGAATTAACCTTATGTTCCCTCTTGGAAACTTCTCTTATAACTCCACTAAGTTTAGACATGCCCTCCTTGCGTCGACTCACATATTTTCCTCTCTCTTTCGCACAATCCTTGCACTTAGCCTAGAGAACCAGACTTAATTCAACACACTTACGGATAGAAAATTGTATCTCTATCCCTATAGACGATTTATAACATTCATCTACAACTCAAATGCATATAAATGACATTCATAACACAACATCCATTACATAGAAATTAATAACAGGAAAACTGTCATTTTCTATTAATGGTAGAATATTCATTACAATAGTGGAGTCCGAGCTACAACTGAGTCTCGACTCTCTATGTTTCTCTCCCTATATCCTATGCATTTCTCCTCCTGGATAAATCCATCTTATCTAACCCCTACAACCCAACAAATCCAACCTCTACATTGCAATAATACAAATATTTATACAATAGTGGCTCAATGAGCTTCCCTCCAAGCCAAACTAGTGGTGTCAAATCACCATTAAAAAATGCCTGTCTAATGGGAAAATTTCAATGATGGAAATCTTCTCCAAATAGAATGCATATCCTTCCTACCGTAAACCACTTAATGGTGACCTTATCTCTAGCTTGTTTGAAGGCACAAATTGGCTCATCTAGCTTGTCCTCATTAAATGCTTGGATCATGCTTTTGATTCTCGAGAAAAAATGAGAGGGTGGTGCCTCTCCCTTCCTTGAATGCTCACCACCATGCGTGCTAACCAGTTGGCATGTGCTGAGGTGGAGCGATGATATTGCATCATACTCCATGGCTATGAAAATCATGAGCTCCTGCTCATGATATTTCCAGCATGGTTGAAATCCTCTTGGATCCTAAAATTTCTCTTGGAGTTGTCTCTCTATTGCTCTGCATCACTGGGTCTACTCCTACATAATTCCCATTGCTCATGCAAGTTTCCTTTTGTCTAGCTTCCTCATGCTAACCAATTCCTCTATCGATCCCAACATCAACTTCCTTGTCTCCTCAACCACCTCTTCCAGCTGGTCCATTGACTGGCTCTCCTTTTGTAGACTAGCTTATTGCACTTCTTCCTTGGCTTTGGGAAAATCACATTGATCTCCCAAGTTATCTTTTTCATCTCTTGTGGCCTTAACTTTCTAGTATGTTGTAGTCTTCACCCCTTCAAACTTCTCATCACTGATTTGTTGCTCAACTATTACTTTTGACAGACTGTATGTTGTCAGTTCTTCGAATGGTCCTATTGCATCTTCCACCAACTGCTCCTCATGCTGGTGTTTCTCCTCTTGCATGGCTATCTTCTGGAAACCACCTTTTGGTTCTATATTTTCCAACCAATCCTCCATTTCCTTTAGCTCTAATTCCCACTGAGTGAGTAACTCAACTGGGCATCCTCCTCCTATTGGGATAGACTTCAGTATCTGTTCCTCCTTCTCTATGACAGTCTCAACCTGTTGTCCTTCTGTTTCATCTGCATCTGAAATGTCTGTGCTAGCCTCTCCTTGGCCTCTTGGCAGGAATATCTTGACTCCTCCAATGATCAGAACGGTCGTCTAATCCTTTTTCTCGATGGTGGAAGTTTTCAACTTCTCATCATCTTCATTCACATGGTTCACAGTTCCGAATGAATCTCCATCTGAGTGAGGTATTTATTTTTCTTCCTCCTCATATGCCAAAATCCTCTGATGTGAACTCTCACCTGAGTTCATATCTCCTCCCTTTCCCACTTGGAAATTTAGGACGTCTCCTCTGTCCACCTAGAATTTTACGAGATCCATTGATCCCCTCTCATTTCCCACCTTGAAACCTATGGGACCTTTTCCAGATATATTTTCCTCATCAATGAGGCTTTTAGAATACCTCATCCATATTTTTAACACCTATTGCTTCCCTTTGGCCAACAACTTCCGAACATTCCATTTATCTATCTTCTTCAAAGGCCATTCATACATCCAACACACCTTTACTTCCTATTGCATATTGAATGCTAGCTTCTCCATCTCTGCCCAGATTTCACTTATCTCCTTGTCCATCTCTGCTTTGATTCTCTATGAATGGACTTCTTTTCGACCACATTTATGACCTTCAATGGCCATTTTCACCTTCTACATGCCCTACCGATAAGTTTGTTGTTCAATCTGCAACTAAGAGAATATCCATCTTCTCCTTCGCCTGAAATCTATAGACAAAAATTGTGCTCTGATACCACTTGTGGCACAACCACCCCCTCTCTCCCCACTTTCTCTTAAGGGGTTTCTTGACCTCCCAGTCTAGGATCATCCAAGTCATCGAACTGAATGGTTTTTCGGGCTCCTGATGGAACCAATTTAACTTGACAAAGACCCTTTCCTTTCTCAACGTAGGTTTTATGGCACCCACAGACCCTCTCCTTAGATCTTTTAAAACCTTAACACCAATGGACACTAGCTCTCTGTGTTAGGCTCCCTCCTTGATGTGACCACGGACTATGACCATGGGCTAGCTCCCTTCATGACTCCATGCTTCGAAACTTTCGTGAGCTCCTTACTCCCTTTTCCCCGATTCCCGAATCAAAAAATTCTCTGGGACCAAATCTACATCCCATGTTCCTCTCTTGATCAATGGTTGAGATCAGATCACGAGTTCAAACTTCGCGATTCCTCTCTTATTTTAACCCTTCTTCTCTTGATTTGCGAATCAATGAAGTGTTGATTTCTCGCCATGTGTCCTATCCCAATGGATGACTAGGATTGCTTCGTGCCGCAACTCCTCAAGTATTCTCTCCTATTGACTTTTCTCTGAAGGGTTTCTCCTTTGAAATACATAGATCTCTGCCATGTTCCTTCCATATCCAACGGCCTGGATTCAGCTCGCTTTTCATGAATTCATGAAGATCCTTGTTTTCTCTCGAAAAACCTCCCAAATTTCTTGTCCCCGAACCTCTCAACCTTCTCCCACCTGTATCCCCCGATGATGGACGATTTCATAGCCTTCAGGACTTCGACAAGTCCTCAGCCCCTTTGCACACTTAACACAAATTTATCTTTCGAGAATTAGGCTATTATCAAGCTCCTTCAACACTCCTTATAGAGTTTTGTGCAAATTCTACTATGGCTTTTCTCATCTTGAAAACTTTCAAGGTTTCCCCATTCCGCTGTGAAATTTATCTTTCCCTCTTAGCAGTTTATCGCTCTTCCTCCTGATCTTGTAATATGGACTTGCAGTCTCCTGGGTGCACTCCTTGCACTTGCCTGAGATTTTTGACGGCTTCTCCCTCGGCCTATCTAAGCATCTTAAGGAATATCCTTTCCTTTGTCGATGCACTCTTGCAAAGCCTTCCTTCCTTAGAATGTTCAACAATTATGGGATTCCCTTAAGGATAAAAACACTTCCAGTCATGTTTCTCTTGTATGCTCTCGTACTTTCTCTATTCCCTCCTGGAAAATAGTTTCATAGTTTTCAGTAACTCTGGACTGTATCTTCCCTTATACAGTCTTTATTTCCAAGGTACTTAACCACATTGAAATTTCCTACTGAGTCTGTGAATTAACCTGGTGTTCCCTCCTAGTATCTTATCTTCTGACTCCACTGAGTTCAGACACTCACTCTTTGTGTCGTCTCACATATTTTCCTGCTCTATCGCGCAATCCTTGCAGTTATCCTAGAGAACCAGACTTAATTCAACACACTTGCGGATAATAAACTATATCTCTATCCCTACAGAAAATTTCTAACATTCATCTACAACTCAAATGCATACAAATGACATTCATGACACAACATCCATTACACAGAAATTGATAACAGGAAAACTATCATTTTCTATTAATGGTAGAATGTTCATTACAATAGTGGAGTCCGAGCTACAACTAAGTCTCAGCTCTTTGGGTTTCTCTCCCTATCTCTTATGTATTTCTCCTCCTGGGTAACTCTATCTTAGCTAACCCCTACAACCCAACAAATCCAACCTCTACTTTTCAACAATAGAAATATTTATACAAGAGGGGCTCAACAAGCTTCCCTCCAAGCCAAACTAGTGGTGTCAAATCACCATTCAAAAACTCCTGTCTAATGGGAAAATTAAAATCATGGAAATCTTTCCAAATCAGATGTTGATCCTTCCTACCATCAAACACTTAATGGCAACCTTGTCTCCACCTTGTGCGAAGACACAACTTGGCTCTTCCAGCTTGTCCTCATTAAATTCCCCAATCATGCTTGTTAGCGTCAGAAGTCACTCCTGGATTGCTTGCAGGAGTAGAGCCCAATGCCCATCAGTTTTATGTCACGATTTTTTTAATGGGGTGATCGAATGGATAGAGACTCAAGAAGATATAGCTTTAACTTAGAAAACTAGGCCTGGTGTGTAGAAAACAAGGGAGTTCTTGATCCAACTTCCATCAGTAAGCTGAGTATAAGATGGATAGATGGAAGACTTAATGAGATGAGTGAGCAAGACTGCCTCGGGCATCAGGCCTTCGACAACTTGAGGAGGAAAAAATCAGAAGACAAGATACTCTTGACCCCAAGTTTCAAAGAACTGAAAGGTGGCTCGACTGGATCATCCAATTCTGAGCCATTCAGCATTGAGAAAGAACAAGAACTGATTAGAAACCCTGCGACTATTACAGTGATCCAACCTACATCATCCTATAATAACGCAACTCAACTGGATCCTCCAATTCCGAGTTGTTCTAACGTAGTGTAAACAAAGAGATGGAAAGAGACTGAAATCCATAAAGTAAGAAGTCTCAAATGCCAATAGATATCTAGAGAGACCAGCGCTTCATCAAAACTTTATAATCAGGACCCTTGCTCAACCATCGATGCTTACAAAAATGGCGAAAATGCCTACATATACTCAAAACAACAACAACATCAAAAACAAGACGCTGCCTTAAAAACATTGCGTCTGCATGTCTTCTGACAGTCTGTGCATGCAAACTCTGGCCGATCGTGCACCCAAGACAGACGCTATCAGATTTCGGATTGTCCTACTGCAGATGAATCGACCAGCTTTAGTCCTTTGCTAGACTTTATTTTTATGGCGGAGATGATGCTCAACCACCAGCAACAACCATAATAACTTCTTTCTTGGGACTGGGGACATCTTCGGTCAACTCTGCCTTCTGGGACATGGAGGGCTCCTAATGGTTCCACCTAGATCAGCTGAATGGTCTCTCTTTGGATGCTACTTCACTAGACTGCTGTGAGGGACCCCTATGGTATATGTGAAAAAGGGTATGATGGGAGCGATGGCATCAACACTATGGAGGTGATGGAGAGGAAATGAGAGTTGTGACATAAGCTGAGGAATTCCATTAGGTCTGAATAGGAAAGAGGAGGAAGGTGTGCGGAGTGCGGGGGTACAGGTGGACACAGAGTAAAAGGGATGATCATACAGGTGGAGGTGACTGGGAGTGAGAGGGACACATGGCAGGAGACGAGAGGGTGATGAGCTGAGGAGGGGCCATGTGGATGGAAAGAGGGAAGATGGATAGATGATGGGGGAAGAGGGTGGCGGTAGGTGGAGAACAAGTGGCAATGGGGAGGATGACTCAGATAGTGACACGACAGGAAGGGGGGCCCACTAGAGTGAAATTCCATTCTGGATCCCCCCATTCCATTAAAGGTAGAACCGATTGGGGGGTCCATAATTCAATACAGACCGTAGATCTAAGCACCGAGACTTGGGCAGTCCAAATGCGCACATACATTATCTATGATTCCAGACCCCCCCCCTCTCGTTAAAGCCAGAGTGATGAAGGGGGTGCAGAATTGGACCTTGTCCGTGAATTTGAGTGCCTGGATCACGATCGTCCAGATCTGCGCCCTCTTTAAATTAAATGTGCCCGAGCCTCATTGATGGATGAACGGATGATATGACCTCGACGCTTCCATCATGAAAATCCTAAAGGGCCCCACTTGTGGCTCATCTATTGCACCGTGTGTCCTTCAGATGGACGGTCCCGATCCTTTCGGGATTTCTGGTACTGGAGGTTCACGATGCAATTTTCCTCAAAATCCCGATTGACCAAACCGCGAAAGCACGGATGTACGCCACGTGTCCTCCAGAGGAATGGTCGATATGGTATTTTATTTTAGAAGAGGGCTACCTCCATTACCAGGCTCGCTTGACGTGACCGGGTGCTAGGACCATAGCCTTAGCTTCAAAGGCACTTATCGATGTTTCAAGGTTCGGGGTTTCGAGATGTAGAACGACGTGAAACCCTCACCCTTCGAACTCTTGAATGTCGAAATGCCGACATGACTAGATCTCGCACCACGCGTCCTTTGGATGGACGACTGATACCTTTTCTTGCATGCAATATAGATGCTACCCATCGTGCTAATCCCAGCACAACTCCGCTAACCGCGATTTCCCACTGACCGTCGATCTGCTCCTATGGATGGATCTGGGCCGTTGACAACATAATTTTTCCCGTTTACTTGCTTGGAAGCCTGAAACGAGATTTTTCCGTGTTGTGCTTGGGCGCTTCTCGTGCAAATTTGTAGACCTGAATATTCTTGTGCCCAAGACAGAATTGTTGTTAACAACGCTTTTTATTCTTGAGGAAAAATGAGAAGGCGGTGCCTCTCCCTTCCTTGAATGTGCACCATGCATGTTAATTAGCTAGCGCATGATGAGGTGGAGTGATTCTCCTGCATCACAACCCACATATTCCACTTGGGTAGATACAACCTAGAATTCACCACTAAGTTACCTCGATCAAGCATGACATTTAGATTTTTATCCTCATAAATCAGTCACAGTATGGATTCTTTCAAAGAGTTAGGTGACCTAAGGAGGAATGCATAGATCAACTAGACCTCATCCTTTGAGCCTTCATGGGTTTCTCCCTTCCTTATTGTGTAGGAATGCTTGATTTGGATAATTTTGGAATCCTTTATTGCAACTTCTAAGTTTCAATGAGAAAAGGATTATGGGGATTTATTTGGATACCTATCCCCAAAATCGTAACTTAGACTACAATTTTATTTTGTTTTCATCCTATGGTGGTTAAATACGTGTTGCGTAATGGTTTCTTTTAGGATGTGAAAGTGGGACGGGAGGTTGGAGTCATGGTCCAACCTCATTGATTAAAAGTGGTGTGCAAAAAATTATTTTTACTAAACAAATGAATCCCTTCGGATCCTCCTAGATCGTTTATGATCATGGGGAGAAGAGCATACTATGGTTTCAAGTATCTAATAAAAATCCTTCTAAATATTTGTTGTGTGCAAGAAGTGACACTGAGTGATGAATTTTAATAAGTTAAGTGAGAAAATTTTTGGCATGTTGACATCGCTTGGTCCATTACAATTTTTTCTTACTACTAACTTACTAGATTTCAAAAACAATCCTTGTATAAAATGACAAAGGCCTAGGTAAATAGCATGGTGGACATGTCAATCCTTACTATTGATCCTTAATCTCCCTCGAATGTTTTCTAATATAAGAAATATTTGAAACTACCCTATATTGTGAACATGTTGTTAGAATATGATGGATATGCTCATTTAACCATATACAATATCACTATTTTAACCCAACCATAGGCCGAAGCCACCCTCTGAGAACCTTAACCTTGATAGAGAATCATTCCTGAAGAAAACCTTAGGCTATATAGCCAAACAAAGTTGGCACATATTTCTCCAAGGATAGTGCACCAAGTAAGAGTAACAAGAGCTGATCAGAGAGTCCAAACCATAACCAAGAGATAGTCCAAGCCAAAACTAAAATCTGCTAGTTGCAGCAGCTGCAACAACAACTCTCCTCCAAACTTGCGCACAAACTGGCCAACTACAGTGCACACTAGTGTTTCTTTTGCAGTTTTGAGAATGCCTGCCAGAATGAAGACTGGCCTCCTGTATTTATACTAAATCTGGCAAACTGCCTAGGATGACTTCTCATTCTGGGTGCCTATTTACTTAGTATTTAATATTTCCTTTAGCCCACTTCTTCTCTTGGAGGCTAATAACCTAATACAAGTTATCCTCTTGAGTCGAATTGTCTTCTAGGTTTATTAGCCAACTAATTAGGGTTTCTTATTGCTTCCTAGAATATTTTATTCTCTTCAGGTTTACACGAGGAGGTAAATACTTCCCGCACCTACCATAATATCAACACTCCCTCCTAACTAGGGAGGTATTGAAGGTAATGGTCATGAGCACAAACATACCATTCACCCGATAGCATCAACATAGTCGTATAGACTATCTCATGACTAGATCATGGGCACCATCATCAGTGTCATCAACTGCATAATCTCTCAAAACCATAATCCAACTGAGTAATTAGACATGATGCTTGATAAGTCACTCACTCCATAGAGTGACACAAGATCCATTCTTCTAATCCGAACATATGTCCTAGAAGAATAAATGTCCTGAACCATTTTTCCATCTAGGAAATCTTTGTCCATTGATCATCCATCTAGCTGATAATCATTTCCAACACTACTGATAGTCTTCAAGGAAATCAGAACAAAGTCATTCAATAGAACAAAACTATGTATATCCATAGTAGTAGACATCTACAATCTAGTGGTACACTTTCACACCAAGTACCACATAGATACTTGATCTGTGACACATAGTCACAATCAGTGGAACGCATCCACCACAGTAGTATACATCTACTGTATAGAGTCTTTGTAACAATCATCTCATATGATATCAACCTGCACATAAACAATTGTTATGATATAAACTGAATCATCTGGGCCATTCTTCCACTCACATCTATGATATCTGGAAGAGCATCTTCCCTCAAAAGGTAAAGCATAAATGATGAGCTATCTGGACTATTCTTCTCAAGCAAGGAAGAATAACTGTCTCGATTTTTGAGCCTGGACCATTCACCTATCTGGGCCATTCCATCGACACTAAACAAAGTGCAACCTGGAGAGAATGAATCTTCCATAGGGAATTCCTATCCCCGATTGTTGAACCTAGACCATTCACCTATCTGTCCATTCCTTCGGCACTAAACAAAGTGAAACCTGGAGATAATGAATCTTCCCTAGGGAATGACTATCCAGACCATTTCCAAAGGAAATGACTGTCCTGCACCAACCTCCAAAACGAACCATTCTTCGAAACTGCTCACAACTGTGAGCTTCGAAAGAATGACTATCCGATGAGGTGAACCAATATTCTTGACCACTACTAAGAGTGACCATAAAGAAGAGAGATTGTCCTAGACCATTCCCTATGTTAACCGCAAGGGGAATCGTTGTCTATGGTACATCAAAAATCTATCGAACCATTTTCATTATGAAAATGAACGTTCGATCTGGACCATTTTTCGAAATGGAAAATGCTTGTCTGTCAGAAATCAAACCACTTTCCGAACTAGAAAGGAACTGCTCATCTCATACAATTTTTTGAACTTGAAAAATGACTTTCCATAAATCAATAACACATCAGTGCTCACTCCCCACCTGGGAGTCATCTCTTCCTTTTTCAACAAGGAAGTTGTCTCCATGAGCTCCAACTTGAGTACGCAAACTCTTTCATCTTGGACAGAGGATTTACCAAAATGTCTGCTTATCTCCTCATCTGTGGAGATATATATTGGAGAACCACTTTGTATTTTCTGAACTTCCTCGCGGAGAATGTAATGCTTGATCTCAATGTACTTCAGTCTTTCTGGAGCACTGGTTTTCTCTGAAGGCTTCATATAGATCTAATCATTGTAGTATATCATATTTGAATTCAGCTCCTTTGTTTTCTGATAGCTGATAACATCGTGGCAAGGCTCAAACTGGAACATATCCATGTGGCACTTCTTCTTTCATTATGAGGGTTTGTCATGGATTATCAATCCATCATCCTGGACTTCTGAGTAACCATTCGGATTTTTATCATAGAGTATTTTCACCATGCTTATGTTGTGCATGAGAATATTTGCACCAAGTTGTTTGAGTCCATACAAAATCTTCTTTCATCTACGTACAAGGGTCTCCTTCTGGTATACCTCAAAACCTTGAGGTTGATCTACATGTAAAATTCAACCCATGGATATTGTGGATGATATACTAGCTCATGTAGAGATATGTCTGGTTTACTGGAAGAAGTGATCATCATAGTATTCTCATTTTATCTAGGAGAACCTATATTTCTAGATCTCGCAATGTGTACATTCATAAGTCTTCTATACATTGTTCTTCATCACAACTTTCATTTATTCTACTTGATTGCTTTTAATGAGTTCATATCAGGATGGTAGTCTTGTGATTCTTGATACAATGACTGGTTGTTCTAATTTTTCTTTCTTTCTTGGAATCTTCATGTTCTTCCTCGTGTTTCTCTTTAGCTCTTGGGTCCATGGAGTTTTATATAGATTACATGCCTTGAATATTCCAACTTCTTTATTTTATCATAGGATCATGGATGTGGATGGAAAACCAGAGATTACTTTAAGGATAATTTTCGAAGAAGGCTTATTCTAAAGTCAAACTGAAAAGGTACTGATTTTCATGGCTGCTACTTCATCATCTTCAATGGATCATAGGATTGAGGATTAGCTCCCTCCTAATCCTTGCTTCATTCGCGAATGCATTCTCTTCTCTTGGAAATATAATTGGATCTCTCCATCTAGGAGTTTCCATGCTTTTGTCTACATCCTTATTGCCTTCTGAAAAGTGTCACAGATCGTTTTCCAATTTACTCTTGATTGCTGACTTCTTTCTGTCTTTACTTCTTCTGGGCTTCTTCAAGATTGATTATGATTTCGTCTTATCTTGCAGTTTGTCTTATAGTCAGAGTGATAACATTCCTTGTCTTTTTTTCCTTCCATATGTATAGTTTCTCTTTGAACATATTATCTTCTAAGAAATATATATGCAAGATATGTACATAAAACATGGTACATACAAGTACTATGAAGAGTATTGTTACCTTGTCTTAGAGGAAGAAGTTTTTTTCATCCTTCTTAGTCTTCTTTGTAGGTTCCTTTTCTTCTGCAACTGATGCTTCATGTGTCTCCTTCCTTTTCTTTAGCTCGGGAAAATGATTCTTGTAGTGACCATACTTTCGACAATTGAAGCATTGTATTCCTGACATATATTTCTCTTGATTTGGCATCTTTCTTGAGCCAAACTTCCTTTTATTCATGAAATCCTTGAACCCTTTTGTGAAGGATTGATCATCGTACTTATTTTGGGATTTATGTTTTGCACAGATCCTTGATTCTTCTTGTGCACAACAAGTCCAAAGTTCTTCAAATGTAGGATACTCCTTCCTTGTGTTCATGCTTGCGGAAAATGGATCCCTTGTCTTGGGAAGACCATTGAGTACTATGTTTACCAATTCCTTCTCTGAAATGATCTCTTCAATATCTTGTAGTTGATATATTAACTAGAAATAATCACAAAGTATGATGTTATGTTGTCATCATCATTCATCTTCATGTCATGGAGCTCATTCTTCAGACTCATTACTTGTCCAATGTTTATGACTGAGAAGAGGTTTGTTAGGGCATGATGCATCTTCTTAGACAAATCAATATGGGATATTTATGGTATCAAGTGGTATTTTATAGAATCCACTATGATACTCATGGCCTTGATGTCATTATCTTTGAACTTCTCCATAAATGCAATGTTTTGCAGTTCCTTCTCTTTTCCTTCTTCAAACTCTAGTTCCACAATTTTTCCTTTCACAATATCCAACAATTTATTCTTGGAAAGGATGAGGTAAATACTTTTCTTCTATTCTTTGAAGTTAGAAGCCCCATGTAACTTGTTTTCTAACTTCATAGAGTAAGTCATGGTTTCCTTGACTTGGTCAACCCTAGATTTTGACCAAAAGCTCAAACTTGACATCTTAGCTTGCTAAGAGTACCGGGAGATGTGCTAGGTTGAGGCGCACTAGTCTATCTGGAAATTAGGTCAATCCCTTCACTTAAGTTTCCTCAACGAGAGGATTAGGGTTTCTACAATTACACCTACTAGTAACCCTAGCGACAGTGCTTTGGTGATTTCTCTTGCTAAAAACCCTAATGATAGTTATTTCAATGAGCTTAGTATCCTTATGGCTATGCTCCCTTCTAGTGGTTAGACTGAATGAAGGAGGTGTGGGCCCATAACCTGTTAGAATATGATGGATGTGCTCATTTAACCATAGACAATATCATTATTTTCACCCAACCATAGGCCAAAGCTACCCTCTGAGCACCTTAACATTGACAGAGAATCATTCCAGAAGAAAACCCTAGACTAGATAGCCAAACAAAGGTGGCACATATTTCTCCAAGGATAGCGCACCAAGAAAGAGTAACAATATCTAATCAGAGAGTCCAAACCATAACCAAGAGATAGTCAAAGCCAAAACTGAAATCTGCTAGCTGCAACAACTGTAATGGAAACTCTCCTCCAAACTTGAGCACAAACTGGCCAACTGCAGTGTGCACAAGTGTTGCTTCTACAGTTCTGAGAATTCCTGCCAGAATGAAGATTGGCCTCCTGTATTTATACTAAATCCACCAAACTACCTGGGCCAACTTCTCATTCTGGGTGTCTATTTACTTAGTATATAATATTTTCTTTGGCCGAATTCTTCTCTTGGAGGCTAATAACCTAATACAAGTTACCCTCTTGAGTTGACTTGTCTTCTAGGGTTATTAGCCAACTAATTAGGGTTTCTTCTTACTTCCTAGAATATTCTATTCTCGTCAAGTTTACATGTGGAGGTAAATACCTCCCGCAACTACCATAATATCAACACATGTGGGCATGTATTGGCCCTTACAATGCTTTAAGATTAAGTTTCAAAAAACAATATAAGAGGTATTAGACTCTTCGAGAGATTTTTATCAAGGGATATGAAGACTTCTCTAGGAAATCTCTTTTTCTAATTTCCAATATCACACTATGGTGTGAGGAAAGAACATACTCCAAGATCCCCTAAATAATTTTCTAGTCCCAAATTAATGTGACGAGATTGTAAAAAACAAAAAAACTATTGAAATTCAAATGCTAAACTTTAAGCCATCCATGTGGAAAATAAGGAAGTAAAAGATGCAAGAGTGAATCTCAATCCTTATATTGATGGATTTTACAACAATGCATAAATCAAATCTAAGCTACTTGGTGGAAATGATCTTCTCAAGCCTTACAATTTCGTAACAAAGAGAATAGTGCAATGCTAAATAGAGAACTGTCGTGCAGAGAGTGAAAAGTGTGTGTTGAGAGAGTTATGACAGAGTGTGGAACTGCGTGGGTCGCACGATTGTTCTACCCAAACTCTCACACATGAAGGAAAATGGCGAGATGAAACTTTTGACAGTCTTCTCTCAACTAGAAGTTGAATTCTATTGTCTGAGGGTGTGGCTAGGTTGGTTTTGGACACTGCAAACATTAGAAACTGAGAATAACAAATCTAATAGACTACTTGAGGAGGAATTTGCATTCAAATTCCCAGTATGGTCACCAATCTGTTGGGTTGTTTTTGACACTTGGCTGAGCAAAAAGAGGACCCTTAACTATCTAGTTAGGATACAAAGACATCACAACAACTTGTTAGTTTATTAGTGGCTCTAGTAAAGAGAAAGAAATAAATAAGAAATAAGGAAACAACAATAAGATAACCATTTAAAAACTCAAATGGATGCATGAAAGAGATACAAGAAATAGCTACCAAATAAGACTGATATTTGGAATGATAAAACCTAGGAGAAGTATGGGAACTTATGAGTTCCCTCTTACTCCTTGGGTGGGATCTTGAATCCCCCAAAAACAAATCTTTCTCTCTTATAACAATGGATAAAAATGTAAATACAACGGTGAATACTTGATTATTGGAATTCTTAAGAGGAGATAATTGCAACACCTGTTATGAATGCTCAAAGAGTTCTAGGAGAAAAATGGATTCTCTAAGACAAATTGAACAACATAAAAATACTCAAAAAAATTCTCCTTCTTTGAACACATAGGTCATGTATTTATAGGACCCATGGAATATTTTTATTATCTTGCTCATAGTGTGAATGAGATCCATTTTAAGGTAATTCCCATCCTTTCAATGTCCCCAAGGAAATATTTTGGGTAGATCTTGTGGTCTTGTCGTTGTACAATTCGACCTGGAAGTTTTTGAGGCCCGACCAAATGCATTCATGTCTCATTTCTACATCCACACGGTTTCTTTTGGAGATTGTCGCATGGTATGCACAATATGCGCATTCAATTCTTTGTTGGCTCATACAGATGTGTGTGAGTAAGCCTTGGAAACTTTTTGCTGAAATTCAATGAACATTTTCATAGTTTTGCTTGTTGAACAGGTTCTGTAAATGCTTGTGGTGTGTTGATTAATGTGTAACTTGTGATAGTATTTTGTTCAACCATTTCCTGAGCAATTTTCAGTGATAACACTTGGTTCTTGCAATCCCAATAGATGATTTGGGTGAGACTTCATCTGTGCATATAGGTGATGATGAAAGGGCTAGTTTCTGAAGGGTTTTGTTGGTCAAAGATAACTCAAACTTATGGTCTTAAGCTCTTTCATAAAACCAACAACATCGAAGGGATCATCCTCTAGAAATCCAGAGGAGGAATTCAAAAACTTGATGCTATAATACTTCCCATCAAATAATACATTTTTTTCTGATAATGATTTTCCATTTGACAAGATCAAACAGTCAATAGGATTTCAACTCTTTAGAGTAGGCCATCATGATGCAAGAATGAATATTTGCATCCAAATTCTTTCTTCAATTACCATAAATATGAGCCCATGAAACACATACAAACACATGGAGGTGGTCGACTAAAGGCTTCTTTCTACACCATCGTTCTCCTGGAGTCACTGAAGGAATAACTTGAGTTGATATGAAATTTAGCATACAACTTTCACAATAGAAAGATTCAAACTAGAATAAAGAGGGAATATATTTATCCTACAAACGAGATCTATCCACTTCAAATAAAGTATGATTCTTGCATTTTGCAATGCCATTCTATTGAGGTGTGTGAGGAAATGACAACTTCCATTCAATAACATATCAAACCATGTATTATTCAAAAGGTCTATTTACATACTCACCACCATTGTTTGATCTCAATCAATTGATGGGTCAACCATATTTATTTTCAGCAAAGGCTGAAAACTCCTTGAAATTTTCAAAGACAAGGTTATTATTTTTCAAAATATAGACCCGTGTGAAATGACAAAAATCATCAATGAAAGTCAAGATATACCTTGCACCAATCGGGGAAGGTAGATTGATGCAACATACACCAATGTGAACCAGCTCCAGTAGGTTCTATTCTTGCCACACTTTTCCATATTCAAATGGTTTTTGATGATGTTTTCCAAGAACACAACCTTTACAGACTCCTTCAGGGGGTAACACTTTAGGTAAACCAACAACCATGTTATGAGTTTCTAGTTCTTCCAGACTTCAAAAATTCAAATGTCCTAATCGTTCATACCAAATTTGAATTTTTTCATCAGTGTGAGAAACAAGAGTAGTCGGTTTGGTGTCGGGTCGATTCATGTCACAAAACTTATACAAAATGTTTTTTTGAGTCGAGAAATCCTTCGATGAAAATCGACTTAAATTTATTCAATCACAAACAAAGAATCGATCTAGTTAAAATTCCATAATCTTACCTATATGTGTTAACTAAGCAACAAACAACATATTGGCACCACATGGTATTCACTCAATGAACCTATTCCATAGAACCTTAGTTCATAGGATATTAAGGAAAACCTGTAATTTCACTAGATATTGATAAATAACTTCCAAAATTGTTTTTTTGAATCCCCTTCCCAATACATATTTCCAATATATATATATATATATATATATATATATATATATATATATATATATATATANAGAGAGAGAGAGAGAGAGAGAGAGAGAGAGAGAGAGAGAGAGAGAGAGATTTAGATACCGTTTTAATAACCCACAATACCTATAAATCCCTCGATATCCCACATCCTACCCCTAATACCTAAAATATATAGAAAAAAAATTTCACAATTTAAAAACCCCATTTGTAAATGAACGTGGTAATATATTGGTTAACAAGATGAATCCCCTGTGATCAAAACTGATATTTGGAACATGATAGATGTCAACAATTTTCCCATGTGGACATGTAACATCACCCTCACCAACAATATCTAGAGAAAAATCATCAACAACATAGATTTTCCTCTCCTTAGATCCATCCAACCACGTGAAAAAAGAGGCATCCTTAGTCAGATGATGAGTGCATATAGATTTGACTATGCATTTGTTCTACATAGAGTGAGATAACAAGGCTTGAGAAGTTTCAACTTGGAAGGTGAAATTATTAGCAGGTCAATGAAAATTAGACACATTTCCTTCAAGTCGTTTAACCTTCTCTACTAAATCATCTCTCTTATTATAACATACTTTCTCCCCATGTCTAGTATTTCCAAAATATTTGCATGTCTTATTTTTTCGACTTCCATGAGGTGCATCTATATGTCCGTTAGGTTTCTTGTCATGACATCTAGGTTTTTGTATAGAGGTATTAAACTGTACTCTTTCATAGTAATTCAACTTTCCCTTTCCCTTGAGAAAGTGGGATTCATGTTTAACATCAAGTTTTCCTTATTCAATCAATATATGATGATCGATATATGAATACCACAAAAATTATTCCAAGGTGTTTTCCTAACCATATTGCTTGATTGCTTTCTAGTCGGTGTGGAAAGTAGAAACAAACACATCGAAAGGTGTTCTYAAATTCATTAGGACTAGATCGATGAGTTTTACATCATTCTTATGATAATTATTTCAACATTCACCCCATTTGAACTAGAGTTTTTTGACACATGCCAAATAGTCCTCTATTCTATCAAAAGAATGAGGATAAATGGAGATMAACTATTTCTCCATCTTCATGACTTGGCTCTTTTCGACTCATTCGAACAATGATTTTATCTTCTTCCAAACTTGATGAGAGAAGTCGATTCCACTGATGTGAAACAAAAATTCCCACGAGATGTAGGTCATGATGACCCCCACATACTCTTTCGTCCATCCATCAACAACAAAATTCACCTGGTCATCTATTGGATTTGAAATCACAATCTTCATATACTACCGCGATCCTTTACTCTTTAGTAGGGTTTCCATGTTTGGTTCTCATACTACATAATTATATTTATTCATAATGAGAAGATCAATCTTTGAAGCCATCCTTGATATATAGATAGAAAATTTTGTTTCAAAGGTTACAATCAACAAACCATCGACCCATAGTCAATCACATAGTAGATCTATCTTAGAAAGTTTTGCAAATAACATGTGAGGTTTCAAAGCATCAAATATGATTCCATGTTGGGGAAAGGGGTGGAACCTATAACGAAAAATACAAATAATTGTATAGAAAATTGAAGTGGTAACAAAATTGTGAAGACAAAGGTGTTGTCTAAAGACCCTGTTACAACATTTAACCAAGGCACAATGTGATCAAAACATCACAACCGATATTGGACCTTGATATCTCCATATGATATCACATTGATCACTTAATTATAATGAATAATGAGTTCTTCTATTTACATCCTCAATATATAACCAAATTCCATAGAATCAGGAAGATATTGTCAACATATGACCGTCGATTGTTAGATTTGACTTCGTTAAATCCATGTTGTCAATTCGGCTAGACCAGGATGCTTGACCAAACCATCCATGCTTCTGAATTGAAGTCAATTTCTGGGTTGGTTGATCCATCGCCTAAATATATTCAAATGTTTGTTGATTGTCTAAATTATAGGCATGTTGACTACTCAAATGACTAATGTAGAGTTCTGGTCAATCACTTTATTGATTATATCTAGACGTAGGTCGACCGCTAAACTAATTGAATCCAGGAGAAGTGTGATTAACCATTAATACTTGATGTTCCAACACCAATGACCTCAACCATTTTTTTTCTTTTATGTCCTATGTGTTTTCCTAGAAGTATATTATTAGGGGTTCCTTTTGAAGATAGTTGATTCATACTTTAGTTAACCTCAACACCAGTACCTTTATTTCATTATGATAATAGAATAAATTAGAAGAGCGTTAAGAACTTGTGCACTTCACCATAGAAAACTATGGTGAAATTATATTCCCCATGTTCCAATGTATATAGGATTTTATGAATAAAGTAAGAAACCCCAAAATACCCGATGCAGTAAGATCCACCCATAGTACTAGTCTCTCTTTTGCAGAAATTTGGAAGGAGAAAGAAACTCCTTGGAAGGATGTATCTTAGCTTCCATTTTTGGATCACAGGTGTGCCTCTATTAGTGTGTTTCTAATCCTATTACCAATACTCCATCAAAAATGTGTCAAGTTGCTTGTACACAATTTGAAATTAGGATTCCACTGGAGAAAGCGTAAAGGGATGTCAAACCTTCCAATCTTGAACCTCGATTGATTATCAAGGTCATATCGCACAATATAGGCTCTGGATTCTTGAAATTTTTGTTACCTATATGTATTACATTTGAAATTATTTTTCTAAAGAAAATCACACTCATCCGTATCCTCATTTAAGATTAATAGGATTATTATCAGGCTCTCATGGTATGATGGCTTGATGAATCTATTAAAAACATAGTCGAGACAATCTTGTTTTGAGATACCATATGGGAATATTTCTAAAACATGTCTCTATCCAAAATATCCATGGAAATATATTTTCTAACCCAATTTGAATCACTCAATTTGGATAACAAATGAAAAATATATGACCAAAACATCGATTGGATGTAGTGTAGGCAGCTCACAAACAAAGTTAGGATAGTCACTTTTGGAATGCCTAAATGGATATATATTTCAAAAATGTTTCTATGGTGTATTTTCCTATGAATTTAATTTTCAAATCAATTTCAATCACTTCATTTCTATATCATAAAATAATGGTATTCCCTAAACACTAACTTCCTATCCTCAATATACATTCCTAAAGCTTTGTTTTCTATTTTGTTCATTGTCATATTTGATCCATAAATTCTACTGGAATTAAAAATTTGTTTCTATCGGAGATACATGTATGAATCTAATTTCCTCTCCAAGTTTAATAATGTCAACCCATTACCAAAAGATAAAGGTGTACCCAAAACCATGACACTTAATCTAGGCTGGAAATAAAAAACAATTGTGTCATGCAAGTTGTTCCTCAACATGTTTGGCATATCCTTTCATGGAATTTTGAAAAATTATTTTTGTCAGATATATCCCTATAAGTATTATTTGATATGGATTTTGAATCACTCCAATCATACATCAAACAAATATTTTATCAACAAAATATTGTCAGGTATTCTAGGCTGGCCACCATTCCTCAGCATATAAAAAATGAATTTTGGCTTTTTATATTTCATTGGATCTGTTTCATATGTACTATTTGTCAGTGTTTCATGGAAAATTGCACAGAAGACCTAGCTAAAGCATACACAAACGAATGTTATCAAGAAAAGGAAGAGAGATTCAATATGAAGAATAAGAATCAATATATATTATGATATGTTCAATGAGTGAGGGATCTTCACTCATATAGGCAATGACATCCTATAAGTAGGAATGAATGTATAATACTGATGGTATAAAATTAGAAAGTCTAAAATAGAACTAATCATTTAAATCTGACTGAACTAGTGTTACGCCCACTCAATTGGTCTGCCGAAAATAGAAATTTCTCCAACACCCCCCCTGAACATCACTATGGAGTAAAAAATGAGTCTCGGCTACTAGGCCATATTAGGTACTCACGTACAATGAAACTAATGAACACTGAATAAAAGTGAGGAAAGAGGGAAAGCTACGTGGGAACAGAACCTCTCCTCAAAATATAATGTATCAAAATAAGAAAATGAAAGTTGTTAGGCAACTGTGTTATTCACTCCAAGACAATCCTAGAAAGTCTGAAACTTCTGCTCACTGAAAGTCTTCGTGAAGATGTATAAATATTTATGGATATGATGAAGTCCTTTGGAAACCTGACAAGTTGTGTACCTCTTAATCCCGTGGACCCATCTGCACCTAAAAATATTCCTTTCTGGTGGAAGTGGAACCAGATGTAAAGTTTGAATCTTTAGGAGTGAGTCATACTCCTTTTGCATGACTGGTTTCCATAATGGATTTCCCATATCCTCACTATAGATATGTGGATTATAAGATTGAACCATATAGAAATTCATGGGCATTGCATGTTCTAAAGCTGAAAGTACATGAGAAGGATCCTCATGTTGAGATTGAGTCCTCCTCGAATCCAATGGATTCCCTGCAAGGATACCTACTTCATGAAGTGTGAATTGTGCCTTCTTGGGAATTTGTTGAAGCTTTGACATTGGATTCTTATCTGGTTTTACTACCTTCTTATTTCCATGTACATAATCTTAGTGTATGGAATCATATCTGATGTTTGAAATTGATGGAAGAAAAAGAGTATATGCATGTTTCACTGGAGGTGTATGCAAAGTACTCTCCTTATGTGTAAGTAGAAAAGAGGAGTTATCATCAGAAAACTTAGTGATATTATACAACCTTGACTTGTGATCCACCTCACCAATTGAAATGATGGAATTGTCATGCATGTCAATTAATGAAACTGAATCGGATGTAAATTCAACCTTTTTACCTTTCCGAGTGATCTGATAAACTGAGAGAATATTCATAGAAATGTTTGGAACATGTAAAACATTCTAAAAACTGTCATTGTCAAGATTCACTCTCCCTTCTCTTGTTGTTTCTACTGGAGTATCATCCCCCATGAGAATAGGGGGTCTTGAGCTTGGAATCAAGGAAGAGAAAACTTCCTCTTTCCCTTCCATATGATGGGATGCAACTGAGTCTATAATCCATGAATCAGATGAGGAATTAATTGCAACCAGAGCATGATGATTACCTTTCTTAGGAGCATGATCTTCTTCCTTCTGCTTCTTAAGTCCCTTTGGAATGAAGTTTTCAAGGTTGTTATGTTGAACTTCATGTGCCATAAGATCGATATGTTTCTTCATGCATGTGGATTCTTCATGATTTGGTTTATTGCAGTAAGTGAACTTCTTTCCCTTCTTATTCTTCTTGGAATCTAAAGAGTCTTTGGAACCTTAAGAATCATTGAAGGGTTTGGAATATCCTTCCTTCTCGTTTTGTTTCTCCTTCCCATTTTGTTTGGATGATCCTTTTCCATCATGCATGGTGAGTGGATGTTCTCTGGGATCCTCGATGAGTCTCATCTGTATGATTTTTTTCTACTGTTGTGTGAGAGACTCAATGAACTGAGCCATCGTAGGAATTTTCCAATTTGTTCCAAAAAGACATCTACCAGAATGAAAATTGGAGACATATACAACGTATTCTGGTCCTAGATTGGCCAATATTGTTAGAATAAGTTGTTTCTCTTTTGTAGACTTGTAAATACCACATTCACCCAATATAAATATCAAATATTTAAATTTAGTAAATAAATATTGTATACTATCAAAACTTTTAGGGCTTAAGGTATTCAACTCTACCTCAAGCATATGACCTCTCATATCATCCTGTTTTTCAAAGAATCCTTCCATGGTGGTCCAGATATCGTTTGGGGTCTTGCATGTGGAAACATGAAACCATATATCAATGGATATTAACTCAGGAAGTAATCATGTGGCCTCATCCTTACGGTTCACCCATCTCGTCTTCTGAAGCACTGATGTAGGTTATGTTTATGTCACCATCGTCAAATTATACAATCCATTTCTTTTGAGATGGAATGTGTCCTCCGACTTCCATTCAAAATAGTTTTACGATGTGATTCTTATCACCATACTTGATTGAATAAGTTACATCACCTCCATCCCTACTATTGATACTGAAAAGATCCTGAAAACCCAGATCGTGGATTCTGAGATATGAATGATGGTGCTATGGCAACTATAGATATGATAAAACAACTATATCTCCTAAAATATCATGTGGATTTTGGATATTTTTGGTGAAAATAAGAATCCCTATGTTGTACATCTCTGGTAAAAATTTCAGCCCGACCTAGATCGCGAAATTCGAGACATGGCTATTTTACTACAAAAAAACAATTTTTGGAGGGTTAATGAATCGTCGCACCCTATAGAAGGATAAAGTGCGACGATGTTGAATCCTTGCACCCTAGTGAAGGACACAGTGAGATGATTGTGAAATATTGAATTGTCACACCATGGATGAAGAACACAGTGTGACGACATCACACCTTGGCTGTGTATAGGTTGCGACGATGCCTGGAAAAGGATAGGTTGCGACGATTCCAATTGTCACACCTTTCTATAGGGATAGGCCACGAAGATGGTGGAAAATAGGTTTACTCAAATCCTCTTTCACTCTTCTTTAGATTTTATGGGTTTATTCAAGCAACTCGGCCGTGATACCATGTTAGTGTTTCATGGAAACCTGGACAGGAGACCTAGCTAAAGCATACACAAACAAAGCTTTTCAAGAAAAGGAAGAGAGATACAATATGGATAATGAGAATCAATGTATATTATGATTTGTTCAATGAGTGCATGATATTCAGTCATATCGGAAATGACATCCTATAATTAGGAATGCATGCATAATAGTGATGTTATAAAATTATAAATTCTAAAATAGAACTAGTAAGTTAACTCCCAGTGAACCAGTGTGCCGAAAATAGAAATTTCTCCAACACTATTTGTATTTTGTGTGTGTGTGTATTTCTTTGAAGAATTAAATTTCATACACCTCTCTTCTTCCTTGATATCAACTTTCATTCCTGACAAGTACTAGTTTTTGTAGGCTAGTTAAGGACCAAGAAGGTCAATTCATGAACGAGTGATTTTTGAAGACAATTTTTAAAAGGGAATATCACCATTCCATCCAAAAAATGAGAAGTGAAAAATCATGTCATGTTGATTCCTTGAATGAGCCATGTTTGAAGTTCAATTTTCTAGAAACTTGTTACGGAAGAGTTCTAGATATTGGCCTACAAACACCAAAGACTTTTCTAATGAAAAAGGACCATGGAAAATGAAGAATTGATTTAAAAACCAATTGAAGACCAATGCCAACAAAAATTCAAGTCCCGTTTCCACATCACCTATACCACACCCATTTTGATCCCCTAATTAATTTGTAATAAATTATGTTTAGTGATGATTTTATATGAGCATGGAGTTATTATTTCCATGCCATGGCATGTGAACATTGTAAATGTATATTTTTTAATAAAATAAATCAAAACCAATTGACTAGAGGGTGGAGAATTAGTACTAGCCATGATACCATGAGTAGGGACAAGTGAAGTGAATTGGGGTTTTGTTAGCTGCCAAAAATCAGTTAAAATTCACCCAAAATATTTATTGTAGGAATTTATTTGAAAGTTCTTTCCCTCTTCTCATATTCCCAAAATTGATTAATGAAGGGGGTGGGTGGGGGGGGGGGTTGGTAGTTGAGTATCCAACTACCCACAATGAATGGAAGTATGGAGGACTCACTAGGGTATTTGAGGACTGTCATCTAGGGTACAGTAGAGAACCCACCTTAGTTTCCATTATTGACCTATTAGTTCCTTTGACATAAGAAAGAGGAATATCGAGAGCCTTCCTGAGGGAAAAAAGAAGAAGAGAACCCTAAAAAGAAGATAGGGGGACACACACAAGAATGTTGGAAAAGGATGGGAAATCTCATGGGATTGGACCAGGGTAATCCCTTCCTATAATTTCTATAAAGGAGAGTATCGTCAATGTGCTCTAACAGACTAAATATTTTTCCCCTAGTGGTTGATGTTCTGACATAAGGGTGGCCTCCTATAGAGTATGATAGTGTAGTAGAGCCAACAATTGGGTATCAAAATTCTCACCCTTAGTCAATTGGATGGTTAATAGTTTTTAATAGATAATTCACTATTTCCACTTTCTCTTATGCTCTACAATATTGGTGTGTCATGTCCTCTACAATTAATGAATTTATATGGTTCTGTGTAGAAACCTATGATGAAAAGGAATATGTGTGCCCTATGTTCCCTGGGTAAACAATAATGTATCTCCATGTTTGATTTTCCTATAAAGAGTAAATCATGTTCTTAAAATAGGGAATGTATGCAAAAGTATCCTGAACTTTATGGGCTAAATCTATTGATAATGGCAAGAATTATCCATGTATAGAAATGGAACTTATAGGTTACATAATAATGGTAATGTGTATGAATGCAAAGGAATCTAAGTTTCCTAGATTCCCTTTTCTTCTCAAAATATCAATAGTGGAAGGCCTATATATAAATCCCTAACTATGGGTTGATTTAGCAGGTTGCAGATCCCAACAAAGATGGGAAAAATCCCTATACATGATAAGGAATGGAAATTTCTATCCGACTAAGTTTGGACACATGAACCATTGATAAGAACCATGACAAGAGGAACCATGATATCCATGTTATCAAAAATCCAATATTTTTCAACAAATGGACTTATAAAAAAGTTCAAAATCCCAAATGTGGGACCCAACACAAGAATAGTGATCCAAACTAGAATTACATGATATTTAGGTAGTAAAAATCCAAAAATTCCAGGAAGGGATAACTTTGTAAAATTCCAGATCTAAATATGGAAACATGATGTAGAGGAACCTTGAGGTCTATGAAATCATGCTAACAAGGACTACATGTGAGGATGAAATGGATTCCACATAGTTGGTTACATGGAATCGTTCAGGTGGTAGCTCATGTAGCGGGGCCTAGAATATGGAGTCGAGAATCAGAACATGGGGCTATCCAAAAGTATGGAATTTCCATTAATTAGAATTTTAGAAAAAATTGTATGTTAGATGTCAGATGTCGAATGCCATGACAATATGTTGAATTGGATGTCATGTTAGATGAGACATCAACATTTAGTGCCATAAGTGCCACGTCAACAAGGAAGGACATGTTAACAAGCCACAAGGATAAGCCATAAGATGGAGGCTAGATGGAGGATTTGGGAGGTGGAACTTAGACCATTCAAAATATGTATATTCTTGAAAATGGATTTTTGCAGAAACCTAGATTTTGGATGCCACATCAGCTAACCAATTCAAATTACATGACAGTTCCTTGTCAGAGGATACATCAATGAACCAATTCAAATTACATGTCGGTTCCTTATTAGAGACCACATCAATAGCTAGGGATAGTTAACATAAGGGAGGTGGTAGTTTATGGGCACAGAGGATGGATGGTGGAACAAGGAAATGAAATATGACCATCTAGAAGTCTGGAAATCCATATTTTCTCAAAAGAGGATTTTGATGAAAAATCCATATTTTGGATGCTTGTTTTGCATGTCGTGTCAACAAGTCACATAATTGTGCCACATTAGTAAAGTTTCCCATAAAAAAGGACATGGTGGTAGGGCTTAGTGTGAGGGATGTTGGATGGAAAAAGATGAATGCTAGATGGTGGAAAGGAGATGGATTCCACATACCATGTCAGGGTGCTTCTTTAGGCACCACACGAGCACTTGTTTCATGTGCATGTCAACAAAGGCCCATCTATGGACTATGGTGGTAGGTCAAGGGATAAATATCAGATGGAGAAATTGGGAGGTGGAACCAGATCATATAGAAATACCAAAATCTTGGAAATCCCAAAAAGTAGATTTTATAGAAAATATATATGTCAAATGGTGGAATGGTGCAGTGGAACCAAGACCATTTGGAAATCTAGGATTTTTTTAAAGGGGGCATTTTATGAAATGTCATATGTCAGATTTATGGATGTGGAACCTTAACATGGTAAAACCTTAACCCTGATACGAAATATCAAATTCCAGGTAAGAAATACACACCACCCTGATGTTGGAGCCATGTGTGAAGAATTGTTACACCACATAAGCAATAGAGACTGACATGGAAGTGCCAAGTGGAGGTGACACATGGATAGGGGGGATGTCCTCCCATGGTGAAGTCAAGGCTAAGAGGAAAGATTAAGAGTCGAGCACCTTTAAGGCCACTATTAATCTGGACCATTGGATTGGGAAGATCTGTTACACATCGAAATTACTCACTTCGATAGTGTTGCAAGTGTCATCATTATAAGTGTCACAAGTGTCGCATTTTGCTCACAAGTGTTGCAAGTGTCAAAGAAAGCATACTTCCATGATGCCTATTTCTCACCTATAATGACATGAGAAGGACATTTGAAACACCTCAAACATTTGATTTGGAAGAAGAGAAATGAGTCAACAGGGTTATGAACCTCTTGACATCTAAAAGCACCCAAAAAACTAAGTTTTTGGAGGAGAGCTCTCCCCTATACCTCTCTCAGGAGTGCTGGCACCCCACTATAAGCTATCAGGGAGTGTTATAACACTCATTTTCCCTTTTTCAGGAGCGCTCCTACCCTCAAGAGTGTTGGCGCTCCCCTAAATCCTACTTGGGAGCATTATAACGCTCTGATGGCCCTTTTGAGGGAGCGCTACCTATTCTGGGCAACAGTTGATTTGTTGAGAAGAATGGGGGAAGGATCTTTTCACTCTTAGAAGGCAGTTGGATTCGAATCCTCAATCAAGCCATGATCTTAGGGAAGATCCCTAACTGAAGGAGGAAAATCCTCAACTCACCCCAAATATATCTCAAGTTGTTGAGCCTCTCCAAGGCTATATAAGAAATCTTTCTCATGGTGAAAAGGGAGCTGGGTGAAGAATAATACCAAACTTATGATCTCATAACTGATACATAGTGAAGTGGAGGCTAATCAGCGAAGCTATCGTCATTCAGACCATGGAGATTTTGAGCAAGGGTTAGGCAAGGAGAACTTGACGAAACTGCTACATTCCATCTATGGTTGTAAGTAACGTTTTGTCCTCATTAATGTAATATGCTTGGCCTTCTTCTTTCTAATTTGTGTTTGACATTACATGAATTTGTCTCTAGGTAGATATTTCTGCTTTGAACTAATCTCAATAGAATAGGAAGTGGTTGTACGTTGTTTGTCTACAGGGCTTATCGAGGAGCTCAAGATCGGAGTTCAACTCGGAGAGTGTAGGGACAAACACCGGTAAAACGTATGTCTTTCCTCCTTCCTCTTCATGCATTAATTTGTGTAGGCCTAAAAGGAAGTCAGTGACCATGATAAGAACTTTCTGTCTTAGAGTTAAGAGTCTAGCTCTTTGAGGATATCTACCTGTCTGCAGGGAGATTTTCCTTCAACAAGATCTCAAGAATCAAATATGTCATGATCAAGTGACCTTGTTCCATCTTAAAAATCATCTAGTGATCAAGACCCTTGGTTTGTCCAATCATCCACCATCTAATCCAACGAATGTTCAGGTTATATTATAGAGGCATACATGGTAAAGAGATGTGACCCACTCATCCCATAGCCAATGGTTTGTTGATAGGTGAAGACCTATCATTAGATACATGTCAGAAAAGATGGAAAATGAGTGAATTCCATGTTGCAGTTGGGTACATCTGGGACCCACATTTTTCAATGGAGGACTACTTGGGAATACAAAACTTTGAGTTTCCATTTAAATGGAGTTATTTAAAATTCCAAATATCAAATGAGGAGGAACCACATGAGTGGAACCGATAGTTATTCGGAAATATGGAAATATGAGATTTCTAGAAAATGACTTTTCCAAAAGTATGGATTTTGGATGGGAAGATATCTCGATATTTGAGACAGAAAAAATGGAGGATATATGGGAGTATGAAAATATGGATATCCAACCTTGTGTTAAATAGTGAATCAGTTGAGCCTCAATCTAGAATGGACAGGGGAGCCACATCAACTAATCCACGTAGATTGACATCCAGACAGATAGGGCTATGTGGCTATCATGTGGAAGGATGACGTCATCATGTGGAATATGTATGAAAATTTCCATGGGGAATAAATTATTTACCAAAGATCGATTATGAGCATATTTATAGTTGATGGAAATCTCTTGAGGAGAAGGATTCATCTGTAGTCTCAGAATCATATCTAGACCCATGGGTAAGCAAGGAAAAATTGGGAAGGATTTGTACAACCCACTAGCCTAATGAGCATTAGGGGGTTGATTTTTGTACAGAATGGTATCAGAGTGGTGTTTCAAACACTAGGCCTAAATGGGCCAAAGGTAGACCATAGAGATATGATATTTTAATCCTATTTTGAAAAATTATGCCTAAAAGGGGTTAGAGAAAAACATAGAAACAAGGGTTTTGGAATAAGATTAAGGCATTGAGTCTATATGGCCTATGAACTTGAAATTGAACATTGGTGACATCCCCAAGGTTTTGTATAAGTTCAAATACTGAATGAACTTCTTTAATGGTTATAATATTTCCTAGAAGCATGGGTTGATAGAGCCTCTTGAAATTATGATTGTTGCTTATATAAATGCTAAGACCTATATGAACAAACTCCTTGTGATTAAGGAATTGATTGATAATTTCTATGGATAGTCCATTTGGTATTGAAGTTGAAGAGATATGATATTGGATATGCATTTATATGTAATGGAATGGATTTTGTGACTAGAAGGGATGAATGGGCCCAATATTTCTAAAATAAGTCACGGGTTTGGAAAACATATGTGGTAGGTATTTTCTAAGATATTTGGGATATGACTGCAATAAAAATACACCTGGAGCTCAAAGAAGTACATAATAATGATGTTGATTGATGAAGACATGGCCAAGAAATGTATCCACGATAGTGAGGTGAGGGGAATCTCTCAAATTATATCTTTGTGTAGCCATGATAATGAGGGGGAATCTCTCAAATTATATCTTTATATATGATTCTTTCCATAACTTTTGAAGAAGGTTGGTATGTGTTGTTGATTCAGTTCATGAAAATATAGGGTACATATGAACTAATAGGCATGTGGATGGTAAAATGCCAAGGTGCATATAAATATGTTGCAAATGCATATCATAATGATGAGAATACTTATAAACTTAGTAAGAAGTTTTCTAACATTATTTTTATGATGAATAACTATTAATGAATATAATTAGTAACAAATAAAGGTTGATAGAATGGATGACAATGTTAGGGATGCTACATACAACCCTATGAGGAGAAGGCTATGAATTGTGAGGTGAAAATCCATAGTTTGGGAAATAAGTGCATGAACCTCCCAAGAAACCAATGGAATAGATAACATCCCATGATTGATGAAAACCATGTAAAATTATTCTTTTAGTATGCTCAAATGGTGAAAGGGAATCTAGGTAAGGATTCCCGCAACAAAATTTTGAATATTGAAATGTTAAGGAGCATAAATGATTAAATAAAATAGAATTTAGTACTTTCTATGCACTGGGTAATGCCATGGTTACGTAGGGATTCTTGACATATGTAATGCTTTTATAGAAAGTGTGTAAGAGTGATCTCTTTTTTATTGTTTTCACATGAAAGAGGGCATGATATGTATGGACATGACTATGAGACTTGTCACATTAGTGACAAT
>ML784729.1:445298-487083 GCA_009831015.1 Picea engelmannii
ATGGCATAAAGACGCTCGGTCTTGGCTAAACTATTGGGGAATCATGGAAGAAACCATTTTGCAGAATAAAGATACTATTAAAAAAAATGTCAAATCAAAATTTAAGGAAAAAATGTGGTGTGATAAAGAGTTAGAGGAAAAAAAAAAAAAAGGTATTATAAAGATGTAATCAACCCTAATCTAGAAGATCAAAATTATCTATTTGTTTTTCCAAGTGTAAAGAAAAAAATAAGCATTGCTAAGATAAGAACAAATTCTCACTAGCTCCATAGTGAAACTGGGCATTGGTCAATTCCTAAAACACCATGGGATGAAAGAGTGTGTCACCTTTGTGACACTTAGAAGGTTGAAGATGAAAAACACTTTCTCTTAGATTGTCCAGCCTATACCCATATTAGATCTCATTTTCAAAATATTTATCACACTACCAACCTTCCTAACCTCTTCACTCAACAAAAATATGGTGATCTTGGAAAGCTTCTCTTAATGATTTTCGAGCACAGAAACAAAATTCTAAAGAATCACAAGTAATCACTTATCCTCTTAATGTTTGATACACCAATTCATTCTTAGTGGATGTTAATCATCATCATCATCATAAAAAAAGATAATAAAAAAAAGGAAATGTAAAAGAAATTTTCTTTATCCTAACTCAACATTTAGGGAAAAAAAATATGGATGTAATTTTTTTACAATTATGAAAATTATGAAAAGGTTGTTGTCATAATAAAGTAAATTAAAAATGAATAAATCTAAACATTTTTACATTAAAATTATTTTCGAAATTGTCCAAAGGGGTTGGATTCAATGGTCGAAAGAAAGGAGTTTTTCACCATTGGGAAAGGTTTAATTTCAATGAGGGGCACTTAACCTGGAGTCATTGGAACACCTTCAGGTAGTGATTGAACGTGTGGTTTCACCCAGAGTGATTATATTAAAAATAGTCTCATGACAGGTGCAAACATAAGTGGATCAAAGCCCACCCCCATGTCCTTCAACTTTGTTTTCCCAAAGGTGTTGGATCCAATAGTAGAAAGTGAGGAGTTTTTCACCATTGGGAAACGCTCAATTCTCGTGAGGGATTAACTTGAAGCCATGGGGGCACCTTGAGGTAGTGGTTGAATGTGTGGTTGTGCCAAAATATGCTATATTAATTGGTATCTCAACTCATGCACACATAATTGGATCAAATCCCACTACCATGTCCTTAACATTTTAGCTCAATGAGTTGCATTCAATGGTGGAAAGTGAGGAGTTTTTCACCATTGGGAAAGGTTCAATTCTGGTGAGGGCCTATACCAAAGACATGGGGGAACCTTGAGGTAGTGGTCGAATGTGTGGTTATGCCCATAGGTATTATATTAATTGGTATCATAACCCATGCACACATAAGTGGATCATATCCCACCCCCATGTCCTTCAATTGTTTTAAGAATCTAAGGTGCAGGGAAATTAGTGATGGAGTGTATTGTTAAGACACTTCGTTGTGTGAAGTCACTAGTTCAAAATCATGTCTTACCTAATGTGTTCCATATGGGAAATCGTGGGAACACTTGGAGGCTATAGTGGTAGCACTTGGATAGCACAAACATGTGTTACACGAGTACATGCCCGACTAGTTGTAGATTTCGCCAGTCACAAAAAAAAAATATTTTCCTAATTTGATATGAATCTTACCTGAAGTTATAATTTTCTTAATTGATGGAAACTTTGATCATGAAATTTTTCCCGTAGCAGTTTTAGCCCATTTTAAAATACCCATATTGTATAAATTTTTAGAAATTAAATATAAAAAAGACCTTTATTTTATTACAAAATAGTTACATTACATAACATTGTTTTAAGTTTTTCATCTCATAAGAAATGACACCTAAGCAGTTCGGGTTCATGCCATATACATGAGGCTAAAGGATCAACACAAGAGGGGATACACACTATGAAAACCAAATATATTCCAATAGCATTGATCAAGTTAGATCTTTCTAAGTTGTATGATAAGGTCTCATGGTTGTACCTTCACTTGTTCTTAATTAACATAGGGTTCTCACTTCTTTGTTCAAGTGGATTATGGGATGTGTGACTAATGCCTCCTTTTGAGTATTGATTAATGGATAAACATAATAACTCTTAGATCCTTCAGGAGGATTAAACAGGGTTTCCCACTCTCACTCTTCCTTTTTATTTTGGTAGTAGAGGGATTAAGTAGACCCATTAGAGAAGCTACAATAATGAGGAGAATCAAAGGAGTGAGGATAGGTAGTTTGGAGCAACTCAAACACTTATTGTTCCTAGGTGATGTTCTACTATTTTTCTTTGCATGAGAAAGGGAGGGTCAATGTTTCAAGAAAATTTTACATCTTTACAATGAAGCTACAAGTATGGAAATAAATGAGAATAATTCTACAATTTATACAATTTGCTTGGAAGGTATTTATGATTTGGGTATTATAGGATTGTTTCATTTTCCACACTTAGACATGTCATAAGGAGTTAAATATTTGGGATTTACTCTTATTCTTAATTCCAATGGAAAGGCATATCGGTAATAACTACTTTCTAAAATTAAAAAACACATTTTTTGTTGGTTCAATAGGTGGCTCTAAATGGGAGGTAGATTGTTTAAACAAAGTTAGTTCTAGAAGTTGTTTCAATATACTATCACACCCTAGCTCATACACCTAAAGGTATTCTTGAAAAAATCATAATTTGTTTTATATAAATTTTCTATGGCAATGGAGAATTAAAATTTACAAAGGGAATCATTTGGTTAAGTGGTAGAGGATTGCAGCTCCAAAAGACTCAGGGGGCTCGAGGCTGAATAAAATAAATTTTTGGTAGGAAAATCATTATAGGATGTCATCACAAAGGTGAGACTATGGAAAAGGAGTTTTAATACAAAAGTACATTTCTCCATGAACTCTCTCTGATTGGATTAGAAAGGGAAGGGAGAGTATAGTGAATGTATCCAACCAATGGAAGGAAATGACACTATCGTTCACAATCATAGGCTCTTATTTGGCATGGAAAGTGGGAGATGTAACCAAGGTAATAGTGGGGGAAAATGAAATAATGGGTAGATACATTCCTTCTTGACAAAATCATACATCACTTACATGTAATTGGAATATGTACACTTAATTTTATTAGCAACCCATATGACACATATTTGTGATCTCTATGATGGAAAAAGGTATTTTATCTAGGTATAGAAGGAAATTCAACCCAAAGGTAGGATCAATTTTTAGCAGAAATCAAGAAAGAACATATAATATTGAACAATTCCTCACATGAATTAATCTGGGATTTGAATGGAACATGGAGCAATTATACCCCTAGTCTTGAATAATCAACTCGTTTTGGAACAATTCTAGGTGATGACAAATGGTGGTAGAAGAAGTTTTAGAAACTGTAGGTCCCACCCAACTGTGATTCATTTATATGGATTATTTTTAACAACAAACTTTTAACATGGGAATATCTCTAGAAAAGAAATAGACAAGGTCCAATTATTTTTTCACTTTGTAAGTGTAGTGAGGAAAACACTTCACATTTGTTCTTATATCATAATTTTTATTATAAATTCTAGGTTGACCTTGGGGATATTTTGAGTATCCAAAATTGTTGGAAACATGAATCCTTAGATACGTGCCTTAACATTTAGTTACAAGGTCCAAATATTTGTTTACTATGGAAGTGTAGTGAGGAAAACACTTCACATTTGTCTTATATCATAATTTTTCTTAGAAATTCTAGGTTGATGTTGGGGATATTTTGAGTATCCAAAATTGTTGAAAATATGAATCCTTATATACATTACTTAACATTTGTCTTACTAAGAAATATTTAAAGTGCTTCAGGCCTTTCACATTTCTAGTTTTGTGGGGAATATGGATAGCTAGAAACTCTATTTTGTTTGAATAAAAAATGAGACCTACTTTTTAGGTAGATTCCTAGGTTAATGCATTATTTTCATATTAGAAGGCTATTCCAAAGGTTAAACCACAAAGAATTATATTCAAGGTAGATGTGGACATGTCTATGTCTTAGGGATATCATCATGGGGCTTTCCAAGCCCTAAATTCTATGAGTGGGTTTCGATTCATTCTATAACTTTTAGAGGCACATGAAATTCAAGTCAAAGGTATTATAGGAAAAGGAACAAATAATAAAGTGGAATTCAAGGCCTTATACTTCTTACTAAAATATTCTTTGGACCTAGGGATTAATAATCTATAGGTCATGGGATATTCTTCTATAGTCATAAATTGGATAAAAGGAAGCCTCCAAGTATAATATTTATTTCCTTCCACTAGCACAACAATTAAAGGAAATATCTTTAAATTAATTATTTGGGTCAACTATACTCATATTTATAAGGATAAAAACAAAAATAAAATCAATTCTCAAAGGAAGGACTACACCTACATGAGCTTTATGGTTTCCTGGAAGAAGAATAAGATGACCATAGAGTGTTCTTACAATAGGTTTTATTTAATTACTTATGATCTCCTTTTAAACTTCTAATATGTCAATACATGAGATTGTTTGTTGGAATACTAAGATCATGGGGGGGTGAATAAATATTATGCAATGTTTACCACTTTTAACCAATATATATGATCATAAACAATTTATCATGTATGCCTTCATTTAACATTTCATGAACATGTAACCATAAATAGTATGATTAAACAATATCACATCATACACAATACAAAGAATATTTTTACATGGAAACCCAAATGGGAGAAAACCATGGAATATTTTCTTACATATCAAGTATTACATTCATAGGAAGCACCAACTTCCAAATTCTACAACATAAACTGGAAGGAGGCTCCAACCCCCTCTTTACAGGATCCAACCTAAAGGAAGCTACAACTCCCTGAGTTATCTAGATAGAACTGAAAGGAGGAACCAAACCCCTGATTTACAGGATCCAACCTGAAGGAATCTCCAACTCCCTATATTCTTCGGCTCCAATTGAAATGAGGCTACAACCCTCTTTCCTTTCTCCATCCCATCGCCCTGAAATATAAGTGTAGACTCAACCTATCACTACCACTGTTACCATCACTACCACTGATATTGGCACTGCCACTGTCACTGATACATCAATATGTAACTGATAATCAACCTGTCATCCAACCTGTCACTGTCCATGTCATTGTATCTGTCATTGTCACTGATACTGATACATAATGATCATCAACCCAATCCACTCACATAGATCATATACCAACATCAAAACATATTCCCAACATCAAGTATCCAAACCATGTGCCAAAACGTACCTCAAGCATCTACCATACAATGTACCATAAGATATGCCTCAAGTATATAACATCAAAACCACAAAGTGTAAGCCTGAAATATATACCAATATCAAAAATATGTGCCTTTAACAATGAACCATAACATCCATAAACTAAATACCAAGGATATGTCTCAAGCATGTATCAATGTCACTAATACATGAACCTAAACCATATGCATCCATGTAACAAAAGGCCTCCAATACATGCCTTAAGAATGTGCCAAACCATCCATATTACAAGCCCCAACAAAACATATAAAATAAATACGTTTACTCATGAAGAAAACATGAATCATATCATCTCAGACCAACCTAGTGCACATCATCTTCAACAAACACAATATAGAATCTTCATTTAATTTTCCTCATCCTCACTGGATAGGGACTAGTCATCTAGTTGGGCCTCGTAGGATGAATGTCATACAACTCGCACGGGTTCCACATTGGAAACTTGTAGCCTGAACCATGGGGGTCAGCTAATTAGTGCTTTTAGAAACCCTTTTCTCTCTACAACTTTTAAACTTCTCCACTCCTTTCTTCCTCAGATTAACTTTCTTAGATACGCTATGAAAAGATTCACCAAAATATCACTTGAAAGATATATAATCAATGAACTTGTGTGTGTATCAATGAGAGGATCCTTGAAGTGTATTTATACTTTTCTAGGTGATTTCTTTCCTTAACTTTAGGGATGAATTATACTTTTTTTTATAATTGTTTTACCCTTTAATTAATGATTTGTAACTTCTTGTTGCAACCGTTTATGGGAATTTCAACTATTCTTCAGGGATTTCAACTTAAAGAGGGCATAAATCCTCAATCATGAGGAGCCACGTGGCATACAACCGACCATTGAAAACACCATCATGAGGACTATCCATCTATGTGGGTTTGCATGTACTTGTAATTTTCTTCAACCTCATTTTCCTCAGTCAACTTCATGCCTCGTAACCACACCTTTGGGATTCTTGTAGACTTATGCAAATCATATTACCATAAGGTCCATGCTCAAAGATATTCCATAAGGGGACCACTTTGGATACTTCTTCAATTATATCCATTACTTATAGAAGCTTATAGACTTATTCTAAAGTTGACATCAATGAAAATCAAGTTTCCAGCAATATCCCCCTTTGGTATTGATGGAAACACTCATTCTCCCCCTACGACCAATTCTCCCCCTATATGCATGCTTCTTCTCTTTCTCCCCCTTTGACATCAATGGCAAAGGGTAACTCTCCTAGACAATCTTCTTCTGAACTTTATCTACTACTTTTGTTCTTTCTCTCTTCTGGTGTTTTTTGTCCATTGGTGTTTCCTGATGATGTAAACTAGTGACATATATAAAAAACATTCATAATAAGGTTCATTTATTGACTGATCTGACATCAACAATCTTCTCTACACATATGATTTCTCTTCCATTTTCTTCTTAGAAAAAATCTATGTAGATCATTGTGGAGTAGAAACTACTCCAAGTTTCTATTGAATATACTCAAATGTATCTCTTGCGAGAGGTTTGGTGAAGATGTATGCAACATGTTCTATTGTACCAATTTATTCTAACTTGATATTCTTTTCCGTAACTTGTTCCCACAAAAAGTGAAACTTGATCAGAATGTATTTGGTCTTGGATGCATCATTGGATTCTTGGAGTAACTTATAGCACTAGTATTATCACAAAATATCGAGATAGGATCATCATACTCAACTTGTATATATTGCATGGTTTTCTTCATCAAGAGAACCTGCGTACAACATGTTGTTGCTGCAATATATTATTCTTCTTCTATAGACAATGATACTGAGGACTACTTATTACTTAACCAAGATACCAGACAATCCCCCAAATAGAAGACTTATCCACTAGTACTTCTTTGATCATCAATGCTTCCTACCCAATTTGCATCTTCATAGGTGACCATAGTCAGCTCATTCCCTTTTGGATACCACAATCCAATCTCTGTTGTTCATTTAAGATATCTTAAGATCCTCTTTACTGCCAAAACATGAGTTTCTTTTGGCGTTGCTTCAAATCTTGCAACATGTCCAACTGCTTGCATTACATCTAGTCTTGAGGCTATCACATAGAGTAGGATTCCAATAATTGATCTATAGAGTCTTTGATCTTCTTCCTTACATTCATCATCTTTTCTCAACTTGCAACCAGTCGTCATAGGAGTACTTACTGGTTTGCAATCTTTCATTCTGAACTTCTTCAATATTTCTTTGATGTACTTGGTTTATGAAATGAAAATTCTTTCATCCAGCTGAGATATATGAATTCCAAAAAAGAATGTCAATTAACTAAGTAGTGACATTTCAAAATCATTCTGCATTTTTTGGGAAAACTTCTTACTCATCATCACTTCCAAAGATAATGTCATCCACATATAATCCAATGACAAGTATGTTGTTCCTATCAACCTTTACATAGAGATTGCTATCAGAATTACCCTTTTTGAATCCTTGTTGTTGAAAATACCTTTCTAATTCACCATTTTGAAATGTTGATTTTACATCCATATGATATAATTTGATTCTCTTGGAACATGCATAAGCCAAGATCAGTCTGATTGCTTCCATTCTAGCAACAGGAGAAATTGTTTCTTCAAAATCTACTCCTTCAACTTGAGCATATCCTTTTCATACTAAACTTGCCTTATTTATGGTTACCTGTCCATCTTCGTTTAATTTATTTACTAACACCCATTTTGTTCCAATTACATTTGTGCTCTTCAGTCTTGGAACCAATTCCCATGTTTCATTCTTCTCTATTTGATTAAGTTCTTATTCCATGGCCTTTACCCAATGTTCATCATTATTGGCTTCCTCAAAGCTGTCGGGTTCAATTGTGGACAATAATACAAGGTGCCTTTGTTCTGTTGTATGTGACATTTTACTTCCTATGGTTTATATTCCGGCATTTATATCTCCAATAATCTGTTCCGGTGGTTGATTCTTCTGAATCCCGTGGTTGGGTGTCTTGAAAGGTATGTTAAATTCTTGCCAATCATTTTCTTCTTGTTCTACTTTTGGCTTCTTCTCTTCTTTCTATTCTTCTTCTTCTTCTTCTTCTTCTTCCACCTCTTACTCTTTTAGTTCTTCTTCTACTCATAGATGATTTTAGGGGCTCAATTTCGAAAATGGGCTAATTTTCCATTTTTTTCACAAAAGAAGGTTCGCTAATTTCCATTTTCTCTAAAAACGATTCACTCAAATTCCATAGAATAAAATTATTTTACCTGAAAAATCGCCAAAAATTTATAGAAACTATATTAAATCCTTAGAAATTTGAATATTTTTACAAAACTACTGCCAAACATTTTAAATTTTTCATATTGAGGACTAGTAAGATTATCCTAGGTTTCTACATTTTATTATAAATTTCCATCCTTAAAATCACCCCTACTTCTACTTCCTGTTCATTAGAATTTTTTCTTCCTTCTTTGGTCTTCGACAAATATGCTTCATCAATATTTACATTTTTGCTTTCCACTATCTTGTTGAATCTCAAATTGTAACATTTGTATTCCTTATTTTTTCTTGAGTATTCAACCAATATGCTTTTATCAAATCGAGAATCAAATTTTCCAACTCTATGATATTCTCTTTTTATGTAGCATTTTTTCCAAATACTCTAAAATACTTGATGTTTTCCAGTCTTCCATTCTATAACTCACATCGAGTTTTGTCACTATTATTTGTGAGAATTCCTTTGTTCAATATATGAATGACTGTGTGCATTGTTTGTATCCAAAAGATATAGCTCAACTTCAAATCTTTAAACATGGTTCTGGCCATTTATGTTACAATTCTATTCTTCCTTTCAACGACTCCATTTTGCTGAGGTGTCCTAGCTATTGAGAATTGACATTTTATTCCATGCTCTTTATAGAAATACATGAATTATTTTGATGTGAATTTACCACCAATCTCTGATCTTAAGCACTTAATTATCAGATCCATTTCATTTTCAACCATTTCCTTGAAAATTTTAAAATGTTTGAATGTCTTTGATTTCTTCTTGAGAAACAAACTGTAGTCATTCTCTTATAATCATCAATATTTAACATGCAATATTTTTTGAAATTCATTCCTTTTGTTGTCATTGGTCCACATAGATCAGTGTGCACAATTTTCAATGGATTTGTTATAGAGTATTCTTTTGATTTGAATTCAGATCTTATTTGTTTTCCATGTAGGCAATGCTTGCACATAGTACTGGCCAGTTTTACAATTTCAAGCATTTCTCTTCCTTCTTCCTTTCTGCTAATTTTGACGAGATTTCCAAAGTTCATGTGTCCCATTATTTTGTGACAAAGAAAATTTTCATTTTCCTTTTCCAAGCAACATATTTATTTTCCAATCTCATTTAAGATGTATATGTTGTTTTTAGTTCTTACTGTTGTAGTAACCAATTTTCCCGATCCTTCTTTCCTTATCTCACACTTCTTTGAGTCAAATACAAGTCTATGTCCCTTATCACACATTTCACTCACACTTAGTAGATTATTCTTCATGTTTTCAACAAGTAAGAAATTTTCTTCCTTGGAATCCTTACTTCCAAGATTGATTGTTCCTTTCCCTATAATTTTGGTTGATTTTTCATTGCCAAATGAAATTGATACATCTTGTTCTTTCTTCAKAGTTATAAATTTGTTCTTGTCACTTGTCATATACTTTGAAAAAAAWTTGTCAATGTACCAATTACTTATTTTGCTTTGGGCTTGTAGTGCAAGGGAACATTCTTCAAGATTTATGTTTTCCTTCTTCCTTATCCAAATTATTGATGGTCCTTTTGCATGATGTTGAAATCATGCTTTGGTTCCTTCACAKGAATTGTTAATCTGCAATCTTTGGCCATATGTCCAAAATTTCTGCATTTGTAGTATTCTATGTCATTGTCTAGTGACCCAAATGTTAATTAATTGGGTTGGTTTTCATTGATGTCAACCCTTGAAAAAGGTMTGGTAGTGAATTCTGGTAGCACAAAGGTTTGGGTAATGGACCCAAGTTTGTTTGATGGATAATGGTATTATTTTCAATATATTTGTAGGTAAAAATATTATATATGGATAGTAAATGTCATTCCATTTCCGTTGGTATGTGGAACACCACATAAATCCTCACGGTTAGAGAGTTATGGCCATGTGAAGTTGGAGAACCCTCATGAGTCATCTAGAAGCCCTAAAAGGTCAAAGTAGTGAAAGTGTTTGCAAAGAAGAAATTATTTAAATAATAAAGTGAAGTGATGAGTGTACTATAAGTCAAAGAGGATGCAAAATAAATTATTTAAATAATGAAGTTAATGGAGACTTTACTAATTATGGAAAGTGGTTAAGTTAAGTGGACAAGTGGTTATAAGTGGGTTAACCCTAAAATAAAGAAAGTGGGTTAAGTTGGTTAGAAGGTAACTCCTTGAGGAAGCTACATAAAAGTATAAATAAGAGGCAAGGCTCTCTCATTCAAAACACACTTGAATATTATTGAATATCTATTTTTTTGAAAGGATATTTGGACAATTATTATCGATAGAGAAAAGTGCAGCAGGAAAAATGGGGCAAAAAAAGTGTGGCAGGAAAATTGTGGCCGAAAAATTGTGGCAGGAAAACTACGAAAGAAAAAGTGCGGAAACAAAATAGCGGCAGAAAAATTGTAGCAGAAAAAGTGAAACAGGAAAAGTGCGGCAGAAAAAGTGCAGCAGGAAAACTACGGAAGAAAAAGTGTGACATGAGACGTGCAGTAGAAAAAGTGCGGCAGAAAAATTGCAGCAGAAAAAGTGTGACAGAAAAAGTGCGGCAGGAAAAGTACGACAGAAAAAGTGTTGCAGGAAAACTACGGAAGAAAAAGTGCGGCAGGAAAAATACAGCAGAAAAAGTGTGGCAGAACAATCGCAGCAGGAAAAGTGCAGTAGGAAAAGTGTGGCAGAGAAACCGCAGTAGAAAAAGTGCTGCAGAAAAATTGTGCCAGTGGATTCATGACAACAAATTGTGGCAACAAAATGCTACAAGAAGATTTAAAGGTATGGTTCTCATATGCGTAGTGTTGAATTTATGAATCAATTTGAGGGTTTGCCTTCAAAAATATGTTGGATGTCATCTTGGGAGTTTATGGCTTGTTGTAGAGTTGATATGAGGCAGATCTACTGAAGTTTAGTATTGGTTCATGTTTGATGGATTTGGGTTGAGGTATGTTGCTGAAGTTATTGGTATAGATAGAGGTTGTATAAAGTGAGGTTCTAGCACATGGTTTGAGGTACAAACTTGTGGTATAGTGTTTGAGGTATATATGATCGGATCATATTGGTTGATGAGTATACAGTGACAAGTTTCTTAGTGACATATTCAGTTTCTACATTTGGGTACATGGTTGAGAAAGGTAGTTGATGAGTTGTCACAGACATGAGGTGTATAGTTGATGATGATGGTACATCTTGACGAGTCACAGTTTTTGTGTATTTGATGCATTATTGGTACATATTTGGTGCATGGTTGATGCACTCATTGATGCTATAGGTTGAGGTACATATTGGTGCATGGTTGATGCACTCATTGATGCTATAGGTTGAGGTACATATTGGTGCATGGTTGATGCACTTGTTTATGGTATGGGTTGATTACAGGTTGGTGCATGGATGATACACTTGATTATTTTATAGGTTGGTACATGTTTATTGGTACAGGTTTACAACAGTATATCTCACAGTGATAGTGTCATAGTGGTTCCATCATTCTACTTCTATGACAGGGTGGTTGGATGGGGCACGGGAAGGTGATTGTATCCACCTTTTGGTTCTAGCCAAAGAACATAGGGGGTTGTAGCCTCCTTCTAGTTGTAACCAGAGAATTGGGGAGTTGGATCTTCCCTCAGGTTCTATCCTGAGAAACTAGGGGGTTGGAGCCTCCTTCCAGTTGCAACTAGAAAACAAAGGTAGTTGGTTCTTTCAATGACTGTAATTCTTAAAGACATATAAGAAAAATAATTATGTGGTTTTCTCCCACTTTGGTTTTCCACGTAAAAACACTAGTGTACTGTGTATGTGTATGATTTATCATTTGTTCATTGTTTATTTACTCTGCAACTATTGTATGATAATGCTACATTGATATAACACTTGTATTTTATGGTGAAAAATGATTAAATTCATCTATTATTGATTCACCCACCCCCTCTCAGTAATCCAACAATTGGTATCAGATCAAGTTCCTTTAGGAAACAGTTTAACCACTGGAAGGAGATCATGGGTTATTTTGAGAATGGAGTACCAGTGTTTAATGGTCATAATGGTTTAAAGTATGATATTTCGAGCAGAAGGACAAAAGTGGTTTTAGAAGCATAGGGAAATTATATTTGGCTATTAGTTTTTACTGGATATGATAGTTAAAAAAGGGAAAATATTGTAGACAAGAAGGAATTGAAGAATAATAAAAAAAATATAAATGGATTTCATCTGGGGAGGATTACCTAATCCGGTAAGAGAAAAGGTTGGTTAACTTTCATCAGCCAAAGAACTTTGGGATAATATACATGACATATATTCTTCACCCATCGCAGATTTAGAAAATGCCAAAGAAGATGCAGATATAGATCAATAAGAATAATGTTCACCATGTCAAACAGATTCAGAAGATGAAGAGTACATAATCACCAAAGGTGTGTTGTTTTGCTTTAATTGTGAAAAATGCAGACAACTTGAAATAGAATGCCATGAATGAAATGAGACATAAAAACTAATTGAAAAGGAAGACAATTATGAAGAAAAATTGATTAGTTCTTTAGATGAACTAAGAGAAGAAAACAAGTCACTCAAGAAAGAATTGATGAAACAAAAGGAAAGTGTTCACATTTTTTAAGAAGCCCAACATGTCATCGAGAACTTAAGAACTCAGCTAGAAGAAACCAGAAAGATCGAAGAAAATATTGAATATCAAAAGCAGTAGTTGGAACCCAACATAGAAGCAAAGAAGGAAGAAGCATAAATGAGAGAGAAGATATTGACATATCATCTTAAGGAAATAACTAATGATCTAAAAGAGCTTGAGGCAAAGTTTGATCAAGAAGAAAAAGGAATTGAAGAAGAAATAATCACATTAAAAATTCATCTTGAAGAAGGGAAAAGAACAGAAGAAGTCATGAAGTCTCAGATAATGAAGAAAGAAGAGGTCGAGAAGATTGAAGAAGAAGTTGTCACATTGAGAAGTAAAATCTTCAAGATCAACAAGAACATTGAAGAGACAGAAACATCCACATCAGTTATAGAGAATGAAGAGAATCATTGTAGGTTGCTAGAAAAGAAGAATGAAGAAAATAGAAAGATTTATGCAGAAGTACTCAAAGGAAGGAATCATGGTCAACCAGAATATAATAAAACTATTGAAGATACATATTCAAGCAGACCATCCATGGTCAAGCCACAAAGAAGCTTCAATCAGGATCATGATTAGTCAAGGAAAAAATTTAGAAGGACTATGCCATAAAGAAGATCATTCACTCCCAGGTTTGCAAATTTCTTTTATGGTAATTTTTTTTAGTGTATTAACTTTGGACATAAGGTTGCAAATTGAAGGGATTATAAAATAAATGTTCAAACAAGAAATTCATATGTGGCCCCACGTAACATTGAATGTTACAAATTTCATAACTATGGACCCATAGCTAGTGATTGTAGAAGCATGATCGATAATTCCATGAAAGACAACATTGATATCAGATGTAAGAAAGTATGGATAAGAAAACACGAATTACAGGTGAACAAATACCAGGTCCCATAGATCGCAAGATTGGCAATAAAACGAGATGAAGAAAATTATACAGAGAAAAAGAAAGATGTCAGATACAAAAAGGTCTAGAAAATAATTGAAAGAAAAGAAGGACAAGTAAATAAGGAATAGGTTCAAGAGATTGTACTTTCAGGCATTGTAGTGAAATATGAATCCACATATAGAAAGAAAGAAGTCAGAGCTTAGAGAGATGATGAATCTACCAATGAAGATGATGATGAATACACATCAGAGCAAGAATTGTTTTGAGCCATCTAGCTTAGAGACTCCCAGGTAACATGAATATTAGATAGGGAAAGTCTATGCGATAGCTATGACATACCAAATAACCATCCTTCGAGCAACTTATAGAGTTTGAATAGATAGATCCAGAGAAGTTAGTTAGCAGAAGTACAATTAGTTGTAGTAGTGAATACTTCATGATAGTACAGTGATAAATGGGTCAAAATTATGGACAGTGCGCAGTAGAGTCTTAGAAAGTATGGACAGAGATGGATTCATAATAACACTTACCAGGTTTGGACAGATATATGAAAGTGGAAAACAACATGGATTCATAGATTGGTTAAGAGAGTGGTTCAGAGACAAAGGAACATTATCACAATGGATTATAATTACACAGGCAATTTCTCGAACAATGCTAATGGATTCAAAATTGACAGATATTTTTTGGACACGTGCAATGCATACAATAGTTCACATTCAAAATAGATTAATGCTCAAAAAAAAAATGAGAAAGCTTCCTACGAGCTATGGAAATGAAGACCAACAAATGTGAAGCACTTCAGAGTATTTGGAAGAAAATGCTACATCAAAAGAGGAGATGGCAGAATGGGAAAGTTTGACTCTCCTGTGGACAAAGGACTACTTGTTGGTTACTCAAATACAAGGAAATCATACAAGTGTTACAATCTAAGGTTGAACAAAGTTGTGGAAAGCATCAATGTAACAATTGATGAAACAAGTGGACAATAATTAAAGGAAGAATAAAATGAATTAATGCAACAACTTTACGAAGACGAAGCAAAAGATGAAGAAGAAGTCTACATTGAACAACCATAAGGATTTCAGTTGTCAGAGAACACAGATTACATGTGTAAATTGAAGAAATCCTTGTATGGTCTCAAACAGGCTCCTAGAGCATGGTACTCTAGACTGAATAAATATCTACAACAGGCTAGGTTCAGAAAAGGAAGTGCAAACATCAACCTCTACATCAAGGTAACTCAAGATAGTATTTTATTAATTTAAGTTTATGTTGATGATATTATTTTTGGAAGCAATGATGACAGGTTAAGCCAGAAATTTGCAAAGGATATGAAGAATGAATTTGAAATGTCATTACTCAGAGAAATATCCTTCTTTTTGGGTCTTCAAATACATCAAAGCAACCGAGGAATTTTTATTTCTCAAACTAAGTATATCAGAGAAATAATAAAGAGGGTCAGAATGAAATATTGCAAACCATTTACCACTCCTATGAAAACTAGTTGCAAGTTGAGCAAAGATGATGATTCAAAGTCTATAGACTAGAGGAAATATAGGTCAATGAGTGGTAGCTTACTATATGTGAAAACATCAAGACCCGATGTAATGTAGCTAGTTGGACAGGTGGCATGATTTCAATTAGCACCAAAGGAATCACATGTCATAGCAGTGAAGAGGATTTTCAAATATCTCAAAGGATCATAAGAGTTTGGATTATGGAATCCAAAAGGAAAGAACATATCACTTATTTCCTACATAGATGAAGATTGGGTAGGCTGCATTGATGACCGACGAAGCACCAGTGGAGCAACATCCTACTTGGGTGAGTGTATAGTATCATGTCTAAGAAAGAAACAATCATCACTGTCTTTATCTACAGCCGAAACATAATATATTGTAGCAACAACATGTTGTACATAGGTTCTATGGATGAAAGAAACTTTGACAGATATACAGGTTGAGTATGATGAGCCCATTCCAATCTATTGTGATAATAAAAACACCATCAGTATATCAAAGAAATCGGTGATGCACTACAAGACAAAGCACATTCCAATCAAGTATCACTTTCTACGGGAACATGTTGCAGAGAAGAACATCAGAATTGAATATGTGGGCACAAAAGAACAAGTGGAAGATATCTTTACAAAACTGCTTCCAAGGGAAGCCTTTGAGTATTTTCGTCAGAGACTTGGAGTAATTTATACTACAAAATTAATTCTTTTGAATGCTTATCTTCTATATCTTATATTTACATGAGGAATCACTATAAAGATCACATTTCAGGTCGAGAGATCAGTTTCAGGAAGATTTCATTTAGGTGGAGTATGCCCAAGGACAGTTTAGTTAGGGGGAGAATCCCCAGATGGAAAGATACATTTTCCACTGATGATAAAGGGGGAGAGATTTATCATATGAAGAGAAAAAAGGCATGGTTCCAGGGGGAGCGATGGTCACATGAAGAGCATGACTGATATGAATTTAGTATTGCATGACATGGCTTCAATATTGAATCAAAGTGTTGCCATCAATACCAAAGGGGGAGATTTTTGATTAATTGGGTTGGTGTTTTTGGGGAAAAACACCCTACGGACTAGCAAATAGAGTTCAGACTTTGCATGCAGATATGACTGAATAGAAATTACTTTCTACCTTCATCCCTAGATTTAAATCCCCTTTTCTTAGTAAATGCATGGAAATATCAACCTACCTTGTTACCGACGTTTGATGTCGATCCTCTGTTGTGCTTGATTACTTGTTCACAATACTCCTTCCAAAGCTGACCTACATTCAAGACGAACAACAACTATGCATGCATACTACTTATATACTCACGGGTTAGAAATCAAACATAAACTAATCAAACCATAAAAAGTTCATGAATTGGGATGGGAAAAGAATTCTCTTTATTATTTAAAATGAGTCAACTTACAAAAGCTGAGACCGGCCACCACTCCTTGAACCTGATCCTAGGATCCTCTTCTTCTGTCCTTCAACTGCTTTGCTGGAATTATCCTTTGGCATTGGGAAAGGCTAAAGGGTTGGGACAATGGAATACGTAAATGGGCAGAGTTTATTTTCTATATTCTTCCTCCTTTCCAAATGGTACCCCTACCCCTTCTTTTATAGGCTAGAAGGAGCTAGGTATTTGGACGAACCCTCGACCATGCATGGTCGGGAGTTTCAGTTAACTCACCCATAGCTTTTTGTTCCGTCGGAAACTTTCCTTTTTTCATGCTTTTGTCGGTCCACACAGGTTGTTTTGGGTCAGCCAGCGTGTACACGTGTGCAGTAATGGGTTAGGGCGTGTGGACCTTTACACAAGAGGATTTTCAAAGAGTTGTTCAGCAGTGTTTTTGGCAAAGAAAGGATATGAGTTGGCCCGATGCCAGGTAAGCATGTGTGGTGCAATTTAAGGTTATAATAGATGCCCCCTAATGTGTGAGGTCAGAAGAGCATCCGATGACCGAAATAGATTACCAATCTTTACTGATGTGCCGAACGATTGAGCCCAAGGATCAGGAACTGGGAGGTGCCATCTGCAAAATAACAAATGTCTCACCAAGGCGGGCATACTCATGCTCGGGATAAAAATAGAACCATGTCTACCAATCAAATACAATGTAGATCCATGTCAAATAACTATAAAGAGTAGCCGTGAACAATACACAGTGGAGCTACATCTCGAAATCAGAAAGATGTACATATAGAGTATCCATGTTCCATAAGTTGATTCAGCCTGATGGTTGGAGATGAGATCTTCAGAGCTTGAGAAACAACTTCAAAATCTTCCAAAACTCGGGTAGGAGTGTAATATGAGTGTACGACTGCACTACCGAGAGGCCTTCGACAGCTCATCGGTCATGGACTTGATAATCTTGATGATTGGACTGAAGGCTTTAGTGATTTCAAACAAGGACTTGATTGGACATTCAGGATGGCTAGGTATGTAGACAAAAGACACATTGCAGAGGGGTTGACTCAGGCTTAGTGACAAACTTCCCTTGGACAATAGCACGACAAGTGATGAGACTCAGGCATCATGAATGTTAATCATAAGTCTACGAAGAAGGAGGCAACACAAACTCTCCATATGTTTGGAAGAATAACCAAATGGTGGAGGACACAAATCTATATAGTGAGAACAACTTCCTAAGGTCATACTACATCCCATAGATTGATGAACAAACAAATAGATGTGATTTATCCAAGGGCGACTCATTATGCTGCCAATAAAGAAAATACTTTTTCCTTCCTCTTTTTGGGGTATATTTGATTTTTTTGTTCTTTTCGATAATGGTGGAAAAAGAATAAAGGAATATTACGTTACAATGGAGGAACGAGTATTGCAAACATACAAGCTCAAGGCACAAGGACAAGACTGATGTTCTAGTAAAATGATACTTGGGAAAAATCCTCCGGTGGCCAAAGGTTTTAAGACGCAGAAGCAAACTGTCACAAGGCTGGTGGATAAGGTATGCAAATGTGGTTGATAAAACACACAATGGTAACATCCTTCGATGTAAGTTTAACGAGCCCAAAGAAGGTAAGCTCGGTGGTTTTTCATATTTAGAGAATCTTAAAAAACATAAAAGGAGACTCCACTGGGGTACCTTTTTCGAAGATAGTCTAGTCGATTCGAAAAAGGGGTAAACTAGCACCGATTAGATGTCGATTCAAAACCATTTTAACGAGTGTGACAAGGACAAGATCACTCGACCATTTTTTCACTTTTAAGGAGTCTGAAAAAAGCTTAACTATGGACTCCGTCAGGAATATTCTTCTAGACCAATTTAACGAGTGTGAAAGAATAAGGTCACTCGACGATCTTTTCAATTTTAGGGAGTCTGAAAAGAGCTTATCTATGGACTCTGTGGGGGTTTTGTTTTCCTAAGTTTAGTCCCTCAGGCCCTAAAAAGGGGTAAAATTATACCTGAGAGTACTCTTCTTGGTCATAGACCAGGACAAGGTCGCCTTCAGAGAAAATATGAGGACGAACGGACCTATCATACTGACACTTGACCTTATGTTTGTGAGCCTTGTTGGCTAGGGACACATCACGACGCTGCTCATTGAGCTGTTCAAGGTGTACTAACCGTTCTTCAAGTGGAGAAGTGTTTGGAAATAATTGTACTACCAATTTTAGAGATGGGATCTGACATTCGATGGGAAAGACTACCCCCAACCCGTAAATGAGTTGAAAAGGTGAGAAACTGGTTTCAGTCTTAACAAATGTTCGGTAAGCCCATAATGCTGAGTATAACATCAAATGCCAATTTGACTTGGCTGAGTTGATAGTTCGTTGTAGAATAGTCTTAAGAGTTTTTTTTACAGCTTCCACCTACCCATTGGCTTGGGGGTAGTAGGGTGATGAATACTCTTGCCGTAACCCAAGATTTGATGTTAATTCGGTCATCATTTTGTTCTGAAAGTGACTGCCATGGTCAGTAACAATCTCTCTCGGGATGTCGACCCTTTCTATGATCTGGTTGAATAAAAAGAGAGTTGCAGTCTCTCCATCATCTTTAAACATTGGTATAGCTTCGACCCGCTTAGTGAAGTAGTCTACAACTATGATGATATAGCGGTTCCCCCTTGCTGACGAGGGGTTGCAAGTAGTGTAATCAATCCCCCACTTGGTGAAGGGACCAACTGTGATGGCAGGAAACATAGGAGCGGGATGTGCCCTCATCTTCCGAGAGAAGACTTGGCATGGATGGCACTTCTTGACCGATTCTATACAATCTTTGATAAGTATCAACCAAAAGTAACCTGCTCGTAGAATCTTTTGGGTTGTTTCCAACCCAGACAAATGAATGCCTCAAGCTCTGGTATGGAAATCATTGAGCATGATGACTGCCTCCTTATGTGTGAGACATTAATGTAAGATGCATTCTACACCTCTCTGATACAACATATCATTGAGTATGAGATAATTCTTGGCCTGATGGCGTATACGACGACACTCATCAAGAGAAGCAGAAGTGGGGAACTTAAAAGTTTGGAGATAAATAAGTATATCTCTGTACCAGGGATCTGAAGATGTGATCAAAATCATATCTCCCCAGATAGGCGATTCTTCAGGCACAACGTCACCTGACTCAACCGAAAGTTCCGAAATAAGCTCTACGAAGACCAATGACCTTTTGGACTTTGCTGAAACGAAGTCTAAGTCAAATTCCTGGAGGATGACTATCCATCTACTGATTTTTCCACCTATAACCCGTCATGTCAACATTTACTGGAATGGATTCACGACAGCAATGACGGTGGTCTTGCGAAACAGAACATAATGACGGAATCGTTGAACAGCATGAACTGTTGCCAACATAAGTTTTTTGATATGAGAATAATTGAGTTTCGGTCCTACGAGGCCTCGACCCAGGTAATAGATCAAGTATTCTGAGAAAGAATCATCTTCCTGAACTAAAGCCATGCCAATGGTGGATTCTGCGATAGCCAGATATAATAAGAAATCTTTGTTATAGTTAGGTGGTCGTAGCAGAGGCGCAGTTGTGAGGGTGTGTTTTAATGCGTCGAAAGAGCGTTGAGCAGTTTTGTCCCAGAAAAAGGGAATGTCTTTCTTCAGTAAACACATAAAGCCCTTGGTGATTTCGACATAGTTGGCGATGAAGCGTCATAAGAAGTTCACCTTCCCTTGTAGACTCTGAAGTTGTAGGATTATGCGTGGGGGGGGAAACTAGATTATTGCCTCCACCTTGAGAGGATCGACCATGATCCCTGTTGTTGATACGATGAACCTAACAAACGTCCTGACATTATGCAGAAGCTGCACTTATTTGGATTCAAGCGAATCCTAAAGTAGCAACAACATTCGAATATTAGTCTAAGGTGTGTAGGATGATCCATTCTCTTGCGAGATCATGATGCTGAATCATCTAGATAGGCCTCGACTATATGCTTGAGATCATGAAAAGAAAAAGACATGGCCCGTTGGAAGGTGGCTCCAGCATTTTTTATACCAAAAGGCATCTTATGATATGCGAATGTACCCCACGGACAAATGAATGTCGTCTTGTGTTGGTCTTCGGATTTGATTTGGATTTGATTATATCCTAAAAAACCATCCATGAAAGAAAAGGCTTCGCAACTAGCACATTCATCAATGATATGGTCGATGAACGGTGTTGGAAAATTATTTTTGGGACATGCCTTGTTCAAATCACGGAAATCGGTACATACACGAATCGTGCCTTGTTTTTTATTGACCGTCATAGGATTTGACACCCATTGAGTCAAATGGATAGGATAGATAAGATCTACCTTTAGCAATTTCTCAACCTTAATCTTGATGGCTGCTGCTTTGTTAGGATTAACGGGATGAAGTTTCTGTCGAACATGCTTGGCATCAGGATACGTTGTGATTTCATGTTCAACTATTTTTGGATCAATACCTGGCATTTCCTCATAAGACTAGGAAAAAACATCGTGGAATTCCTTGAAAATATCTGTGTAGATTTGAATCTCTTTGGGGGAGAAATCCGCTCCAACAAAGACGTTCTCCACGACACCAGGGTTTCAGGAGATGTTGATTGGTATAGTTTCAACAATAGTTTCCATATTTCCCTCACCATAAATTTCATGTGTAGCTAAGAAATTAATAGGACACGATTGATCTCCCGTCATGGTCACGGTGAATTCTCCTGCTTCGATTCGGCGTAACTCTAGGAGAAAATATGATCTATGATGAAGATCTTCCCAAGGTTTGTCCAGACTAGTCATTGCTTTGATTACTGCTTCATCAGAAGGCAAGACTAAGTCTAATGAATCGACGTTAGCGAGAGAACCCTGAGCCAAAATAGGCTCTAGAAGTGGATCTAACTCTCGTGCAGGAGTCAGATCAGTATTAGATGAAGCTTGTTGAACTAAAGAGGACGCTACTTCAGCGACAGACAAGGGCATGGACATGCCTGGGTGCCCTGTCTCATCCATCGTGGCTGATGGAGAAGGAAGAATCCATGGATCCTTGAATTAAGTCATGCAGAATGATGAAACTTGAAAAATCTCAACCTGATGGTGATTAGATATAAATTTGATATCGTCGTGAGGAGGTGGGTAATCAAAAGTACCCATCAAAGATGGTCACAAACCAACTCCTATGTTGACGACACCTGGTTGAGGATTATCGATCAACGGGACCGTGGATGCCCCCAAAGCTGGGTCAGGTTTGGAAAAAGACAATTGATCAATGGTCACTATTTGGCCCTCGTGTGGAAACAACAAGACCCAAAAAACTATAGCAACCACAACTTGCATAGCATAAGTCCAACTCCATCCTAACAAGAGGTTATAGTCGAGGGGAGCATTGACTATCTCTACCTAGACACACACGGTCTTCCCTCCTAACTACATGGGGAAAGAAGGAACGATGCCGTGTGGTCGGAACGAATGACCGTCGAAAGCAATGAGGAGAGTAGGTGATGGAGACAAAACGGGTTGGCCAATGGCCTTCCAACATGCCAACGACATAATGCATGTCGAGGCACCCTCGTCGACCACTGTGCGGAAGATATTCCATGTAAAAAATTTCGTGGGGTAAGCCACTACTATCTGAAACACTACGTGGTAAGGAAGACGAGGTTTTAAGTCGGTTGTATCTAACATGATGGTACCCGGATTACAAGTATCAGTAGAGCCCAATGTGGTTAACAAGGCTTTTCTCTGAGAAGGGAAACTTTGGAGGACCTCCAAAGCAGACATCACACAAGGGGTTTGTGATAAATCTTCCACCACAGAGTAGTTATGGGTGGCCCTTGCATTTGGGTTATGAGAAGCCTTGTTAAATGCACCTTTTGGAATGCATGTCATTGTTTCTCCCAACGTCTTCTCAATATGTAGAGGAAGAGATGGGAGGTCATCTTCTTTACCCTTTTCAGAAGCGCTTGGTTTACTATAATCGTGCGCTCTAGTCGATGTGAAAGCATCACCGCTAACCATATATACGTTCACGGATGAGGGGTTGTTTGGAGGCAAGCAGTTTTCTTGGTTTCCCCCTTCTGTACTTGCAGAGGCTTGAGTTAGATTTTGCCCATGCTGAAATGGGTTCGTCAACACCGCCTGTTGTTGCTGTGTGACAAATTTTTGGGCCTCTGCAAGACGAGGACATAGATGGGTCGGGTTGTCTTCCATGCACAAGTTGCATGGATACCTCGCCTTCCATTTTTCATTATTGTCCCCGCCAGCATTATCGTTGGGTTTTTTATCCCCCTTACCCTTCTTTCGTTGTTTTTTCTTCCCTTCAGGTTGCTGGGTGGCCTTTGGGTTAACCGACTACACTGTGGGTACTTCTGATGTTTGGGTAGGGGGAGCATCCAAAGTAGTAGTTTGTCTATCTGTTGTGTGTTGTATGGATAAATGTTGCAACTACTTTGTCAATTGCTCAGTGGGCTTAGTTTTTGCTGAACCTATGATACCATCGGCATGCGGTCCAGCTCTCTGTCTAGTTTTATCCAGTATTGAACGTGGCGCATCTGGCAAGATGTTGTATAATAAACCAGACTAAGAATAGATGAGCTCAAACTGTTGAGCCCTCATGATGGCATCTTCTTTAGAGAAAACTCTGAATGTCACGACGTCTTTGGATAACTGCGGGACCAAAGACTTAAGGAACCACTCAAGAAGGAATGATGGTGGGACTGGTACTTTGATTAAACTCTTCTGGCATCTCCATTCTTGGATGTGATCAGAGATATGGTCTGTTGTTGTCTATTCGAAATTAGCGAGAAGCTCTGTGCCAACGTCGTATCTCACAGGTAACTAGAAATGGTTAAGGAAAGCCATTGCCAATTCGCCAAAAGAAGAGTATCTTGAGCGATCGAGCTCAATGTACCATTTTGTGGCACTCCCAATGAGAGTGCACTGAAACAATCACAACTGTACGGAGTCATATTTCAATGAGTTAGATGAGCACCAAAGATGAAAGGTAGTCATGTGATCTCCTGGATCTTCATTAGGCTTGGCTTCGAACTTTGGAATGTCTGAAGGAAACTTTGTTGGCATAGGAGGCCAACGCGGATCGTGAAAAATGGGGTCATTCAACAACCTTGTCAAATATGGCAAGTGTAAAGTCGTCAAGAAAGGTAGTTTGGGTTGCTGCTAATAACCTGGGAAAAAGGGTCCTGGAGTTTGACTAGTACCAGGTTGCCAAGAAAAGTTTGGCTACTGGCCCAGATTCTAGTAAAAACCATGGCCCTGGCCAGTGTAAGGATTTTTCATATGTGGAGACATCATCGGTTGATTTCCCAAATAGGACATAGATTGTTGGGCATGCATTGTGTTCGAAGGACTTTGGGAAGGATTACCCCATGTCGGGCCAGTAGGGATAGGCATAGTAGTTTGTCTAGGGTTCCATTGATTGTGGAAAGAATTACCCTAGATCGACATTCCGGAGGAGGGAACGGATCCTTTCCCTAAATTCCAAGGTCCTGGTAAGTTTGCCCCCTGTGCAGGAATAGTACCCTGCCCAGGAGTAGATTGTTCAAAAATGGGGTTTCCCCCAGTCGGGAAAGCAGCTGACGAGAAGGTGTTGTTACCAAATGTTCTGTTCCAAGAAAATGGTGTCGAACCTACTAGCATACTATGCGAAGGTGGTCATTGAATCCCCGCTCCAAATAAACTATTGTGTGTAGGTTTCCCAACAGATTGTTGATGCGAACCACCGAGTGAAGGGGATGAAGGAGGGATATGACCTCCTGCGCAAGGAAAAGCATTAAAAGGGATAGGAGTGCCCCCCATGTGACCTTGAAGAGGAACGCTAGAGCTCCTTTCCCCTAGACCCAAAGTCTGTAAAGTGGAGTAGGACAGTATAGGACTTGTACTTGAACTAGGCATATCGTATGAGAATGAAGGGCCTATCACACTAGGTGTGAAAGGGGTTGTGGCTGCCACCAAAGATGGGTTCAGACCACTGTGCGAAGTAGTTGCGGTCGAGACCATGGTGGCTCGGTCCGACGACGGTAGGTTAGGATATGACTCTCCTATGGTGACAACCGTGGTGGTAACTGAAGAATTCCCGGAAGGAGTAACAACATTTGTTTCCGTTGTTGTGTGCAACACTATCTGGCGCTCGTAAAATTGAATTGGTACAATAAAAGGTGCCAAGAGATCAGTGGTTGAGGTCTCAACCGAGCCAAGAGCGGTTGTTTCAAGGTCCAAAACAGTCGATTCCTCCAGGGGTTGTTTGGGCACAATGGTTTGTAACCCGGTCTCTTCAAAAGGCCCTTGTTGGTCTAGTTGTCGCCTTAATGGTGGCGGGGGTGGCTCCAGTGTAACCGGCGGTAGGACAAGAAGCCTTCGTGACCGGTGGAGCTCACGATCCTCCACTGTGTGAGAAGATCCAAGACACTCTAAGTTAGTCTAAATGCTCAAAAGTAACACACACTAAGAAAAAAGTCCCTAGAAGATAAGACAAGCAAACACTAAATTAATTGGAAGAATAGTTACAACAACCAACACTAGAGAAACTTACCGGTGCAAGTGCAACACGAACACGGAAGCACCCTCTCGGTATACTCTGCAAAGCGTGGCCCGATGTCTATCCTAGGTATCATGGTATACCCCCGCAGTCACCTGTGTATGTCCCTAACAAAGATTGGCAACTAGGTTGCCAGCACGCGAACAGTCACCAGGTGGGTACAGTCAAAAGTCGGGTAGGACACAATGAGCAGGGTATCAAGACCAAAACCTATCAAGGGTATCGAGAGAAAATGGTCCAAAAGACAACTGAGGATCTCGAATGGATTTGAGACCCATGAAGCCCCATGGCAAATGCAAACAACGAAATCCCAAAACAAGCCCTCTATATGTGTTCTCCACTACGATTGGTCCGACTTTGGAGGGGTTATCTCCGCTACCTTTCCGCACGTGACTTCATGTTTATCCCATGTGTTAGAGGGGGGTCTTAGATAACTTCCACGAAACTGGACTTAAATACTCCCTATCTCAGACTCTAATGTTTGATTTTAAATGACCTTGAAGAGTTTCCTCTCCAACCTCATCTAAGGCCCTAGTCCTGAACTAGTTTGTGAACCCTAAAAATACAAAGGTCTAGTAGATTTTAAATTTAGCATTACTTTTATGGATTTCTCTTATGTCAAGGGGTATGAGGGTGAAACTAATGATGTGTAAAAGATGAAAGAAAAAAAAGAATAAAAAAGATGGAAACAAAACTTTTACTTAATGCAAAATTTCAACAACTTTTCAAAAGAAAGATTTTTTAACTTTTCTAAGATTTTGAATTGCAAACTCAAAGGAATTTCACTCGACTATGAGCTACTTATGATCTAGGTGAACTGCAAAAACTTATGAAATAAAAGACTTTTCCCTAGCTAATGATGCAGAAACACACTCTTCAACCAAAGAAGAAAATAAAAAAAGATTTTTTATTTATTTAAGTGCTAGTAAAGCAAGAAATGGAAAATACCAACAAGCAAAAAACCAAGAAAAACAATTCTGGATTAAAGCGCAGATCGCAAAGAATCAGATTAAAAGATCACTCAATAGCAATTGTAAAAACAATGACTCTCACACTTGTCTAAAAACTGTAAAAAAAAATAAAAATAAAAATTCTAACAACGTTTTAAATGAGAAAAAGAAAAATAAGGGTAAAAATAATCCTAAGCTATTGACTGTTCAAGAAGAGATTCAAACACCTGATAGGAATACTTCTTATCAAAGGAGAGGATGAATGCCTCACCCTTAACAAAAGATAGCCTGTACAAGCATGCGACTGTTACTCAAATAGCACGTGTGCGAACGTGCGCTGAACAGAGATAGAGGGAGTCGATCCTCCATTGTGATTGATTACTTGTTCGCAATACTCCTTCCAAAGATGACCTACATTCAAGACGAGCAACAACTATGCATGCATACTACTTATATACTCATGGGTTAGAAATCAAACATAAACTAATCAAACCATAAAAAGTTCATAAATTGAGACAGGAAAAGCATTCTCTTTACTATTTAAAATGAGTCAACTTACAAAAGCTGAGACCAACCACTGCTCCTTGAACCTGATCCTGGGCTCCTCCTCTTCTGTCCTTCAACTTCTTTGCTTGAATTCTCCTTTTCCATTAGGAAAGTCTAAAGGGTTGGGACAATGGAATACGTAAATGGGTAGAGTTTCTTTGCTATATTCTTCCTCCTTTCCAAATGGTACCCCTACCCCTTCTTTTATAGGCCAGAATGAGATAGGTATTTGGATGAACCCTCGGCCATGCATGGTCAGGATTTTCAGTTAACTCACCCATAGATTTTTGTTCCGTCAGCAAATTTCCTTTTTTCATGCTTTTGTCGGTCCACGCGGGTTGTTTTGGGTTAGCCAGCATGTACACGCACGCAGTAATGGATTAGGGCACGTGGGCCTTTACACAAGAGGATTTTCAAAGAGTTGTTCAACAATTTTTTTGGCAAAGAAACGATATGATTTGGCCTAATGCTAGGTAAGCATGTGTGGTGCAAGGTAGGGTTATAAAAGTTGGTTGTCATTGATGTCAACCCATGAATAAATTAAGGTAGCGAATTCTGGTAGCACAAAGTTTTGGGTAATGGACCCAAGTTTCTTTGATGGATAATGCTATGAGTTTTGATATATTTGTAGATAAAATTATTCTAGATGGATAGTACATGTCATGCCATTTCCGGTGGTACGTGGAACGTCACATAACTCCTCACGGTTAGAGAGTTATGGCCATGTGAAGTTGGAGAACCCTCATGAATCATCTAGAAGCCCCAAAAGGTCAAAGTAGTGAAAGTGTTTGCAAATAAGAAATTATTTAAATAATAAAGTGAAGTGATGAGTGTACTATAAGTCAAAGAGGATGCAATAGAAATTGTTTAAATAATAAAGTTAATGGAGACCTTACTAATTATGGAAAGTGGTTAAATTAAGTGGACAACTGGTTATAAGTGGGTTAACCCTAAAATAAGGAAAGTGGGTTAAGATGGCTAGAAGGTAACTCCTTGAGGAAGCTACATAAAAGTATAAATAAGAGGCAAGTCTCTTTCATTCAAAACACACTTGAATATCATTGAATATTTATTTTTGTGAAAGGTTATTGGGGCAAGTATTATTGATAGAGAAAACAACGGCAGAATAAGTGTGACAGAAAACGTGTGGTAGGAAAACTATGGCAGAAAAAGTGCAGAAGGAAAAGTGTGGCCGAAAAAGTGCAGCAGGAAAACTACGGAAGAAAAAGTGCGGCAGAAAAATTGCAGCAAAAAAAATTCGACAACAAAAGTGCGGCAGAAAAAGTGTGGCAGAAAAAGTGCAGCAGGAAAAGTGCAAAAGAAAAAGTGTGGCAGGAAACATGTAGCAGAAAAAATGCGACAGAAAAATTGTTGCAGGAAAAGTGCAAAAGGAAAAATGCGGTAGAAAAAGTGTGGCAGAAAAAGTGCACCAAAAAAAGTGCAGTAGAAAAAGTGTTGCAGGAAAACTGCGGAAGAAAAAGTTTGACAGGAAAATTACGGTAGAAAAAGTGCGGCAGAAAAAACACACTAGGAAAAGTGCGACAGAGAAACTGCAGATGAAAAAGTGTGGCAGAAAAATCGTGGTAGTGGATTCGTGATAGCAAAACCGCGTCAACAGAACATTACAAGAAAAAAAAAGGTATGGTTCTCATATGTGTAGTGTCGAATTTATGAATCAAGTTGAGGGTTTTCCTTCAAAAATATGTTGGATTCCCTCTTGGGAGTTTATGGCTTGTTGTAGAGTTTATCTAAGACAGATATCTTAAAGTTTAGTATTGGTTCATGTTTGAGGGACTTTGGTTGAGGTATGTTGTTGAAGTTATTGGTATAGATAGAGGTTGTATAACAGTGAGGTTCTAGCACATGGTTTGAAGTACAAACTTGTGGTATAGTGTTTGAGGTATATATCATCAAATTAGATTGGTTGATGAATACACAGTGATAGGCTTCTCAGTGACATATTCAATTTCTACATTTGGGTACATGGCTAAGACAAGTAGTTGATGGGTTCACACATACATGAGGTGTATAGTTGATGATGTTTGTACATCTTCATGAGTCATATTTTGTGTGTATTTGATGCATGATTGGTACATATTTGGTGCATGGTTGATGTACTTGTTGATGGTATGGGTTGAGGTACATGTTTGTGCATGGTTGATGCACGTGTTTATGGTACAGGATGATTATAGGTTTTTTTGTATAGGTTGGTGCATGGTTGATACACTTGTTTATGGTACATGTTGATTGGTATATGTTTACAACAATATATATCACAATGATAGTGTGACAGTGGTTCCATCATTCTACTTCTACGACAGGGAGGTTGGACGAGGCAAGGACAGGTAGTTGTAGCCACCTTCCAGTTGTAGCCAAAGAACATAGGGCGTTGTAGCCTCCTTATAGTCGTAGCCATAGAATTGGGGAGTTGGAGGTTCCCTCGAGTTGTATCCTAAGAAACTAGGGGGTTGGAGCCTCCTTCCATTTGCAAGTGGAAAACAAAGGAAGGTGGTGCTTCCAATGAATGTAATTCTTAAAGACATATAAGAAAAAACATTATGTTGTTTTCTCCCACTTTGGGTTTCCACGTAAAAACATTGGTGTACTATGTGTGTGTATGATTTCGTATTTGTTCATTTTTTATTTACTCTACAACTATTGTATGATAATGCTACATTGATATAACACTTGCATTTTATGGTGAAAAACGATCAAATTTCTCTATTACTGAATTCACCCCCCCTCTCAGTAATCAAACACCAAAACTGTTAAAATTTTTGTTATATGCTTCATGAGGCTTTCAGAGATGATTAATTCTAGAGTGATCTTCATAATTTATTTTTTTCTTAGCATAATATTTTTCGTTTATATCTTTGTTCCCAAAATTGTTACAATAATAACATGAACCAAGAGATATAGTTTGATACCTAAGATATATTTTGAATGGTGTTTTTCTTTTGTAGTTTTCTTCTATATTTCTTTCCATGCGTGGCTACTGATTCTGAATCATGGGTCTTCTAGACGGTTCAATCCTTCTGTAATATTCTTCTTTAGTTATTTCAACTTCCCAATTCTTCTCATTTGAAGAATTGCATTTTTCCTTCTTTGTGGATCCTCTAGTGACTTCTGCATAAGTATTTTGTTCTACTTCCTCTTTTGTAGTCACAGATATCAAACCCTTCTTTGTCTATGTTTGTTTGTATCCTAGTCTAGAACTATCATGACATGGCCTTTGAGAATTGATTATTTCATCTAGTATTTTGGTGTTGTTCTGCTGGATGTCTCTTTTATCAATTTCCTTCCTTAGTGAAACTATTTATGTTTCTAACCTCTCCTTATCCTTTTCTTTTTCTTCCAGCTAGTTTCAGAGTATTTCTTCAATCGTTCTGGCTTCTTCAACTTGTAATTTTAGGTTCATAATCATATACTAATCTTATTCAGAGTTAGGACTTTGAGAACTCTCTTTTAGCTTGAGTAATTCTCCCTTTAGTGATTTTTTTTTCTTCCTCTCTTTCTTTAGTTCACTTAAGGAACCGATTAGTTTTTCTTTAAGATGTACCTCAACTTCTTCTTCATAACCCTCTTCATCATTTTATAAATCCATAAATAGTACATTTTCTATGTCACTATCGTTATCACCATCCTCATCTGATGAAGAACTATCCTCCTTTGAGTAGAGACTTTTCTTGAAGAATTTCTTTTTGTTTCTTCTCTTGTCGATATTTATTTTCCTTATTGGCATATTCGTCTTCATCACTATCTGACTTCCTAGCATAATGACATTTAGAAGCAAAATGGAAAGTTTTACCACAATTAAAACATATTAAGGGAAGCATACCTTTGTACTTGTTGGTTCCTCTCTTCATATTCCTTACAAAGTTGGTTATTTCTTCATCTTCATTTGAATCACCATTAAAACTCCAACTTTTCTTTGAATTTTTATTTTTCTTCTTTGCATTCTTGGATGCTTTGAAATTTTCTTCCTTCCTGGATGGATTATCCTACTGTGTTCTCATTTCATAAGTTATAAGGATTCCATGTAACTCATTCATGCTCAATGTAGTAAGATATGGTATTTCTTCTAGGGTTGAGACTTTGTGATCAAATCTCATTGGAAGATATCTTAGTACCTTTTGAACAATTACTGGTTCGTTGATTTCTTCTCCAAATCATTTAATAACATTTATTGTTTCATCAAATCGTAGAAAGTAATCTTAAATATCATCATCTTCTTTCATCTTCAGTTATTCAAATTTACCTCTAAAGGTTTGAAGCTTGGCCCCATTGAATTTAAGATCTCCTTCCTAAAATGTTTTGAAGTTTGTCTCAAATATCCTTTGCAATATCACAATGCATAACTTTGACATATACTGACTGATCTAGGTCATTCAAGATAGAATTTTTTTCCTTCAAATTGTTTTCATTGAGTTTCTTTTTTTATTTATCTATTGGAGTAGTGGTGCTATTGTGTATCCATCTACTACTACTTTCCAAACATCAAATATGTGTGCTTGTACATATGTTTTCATCCTTATGCTCCAAAAGGCATAGTTTTATCCATAACAATGTGGTACTTCAATCTTAGCGTACTCCCTGATCTTCCTTCTAGTGATTGGACTATTTTCTGAAGGACCTGATCTGAAACCAATTTTTGGAATACTGAGATGGGGGCATTCATCAATATTATAAAATTTTTACCAATTTCAACCAATATATATGATCATCAACAATTTATCACTTATGACTTCATTTAACATTTCATGAACATGTACATGGGACATTTTTATGTGGAAACCCAAATGGGATAAAACTACAAAATTCTTTCTTATATATCAAATATTACATTCATAGAAAGCAAAAACAACAAAATTATCCATTACCAATTGGAAGGAGGCTCTAACCCCTTGTTTATGCACTCCAACTTGAAGGAAGCTACAACTCCCTGAATTATCTATCTACAACTGAAAGGAGGCTCCAATCCCATGATTTATAGGTTCAAACCTGAAGGAAACTCGAACTCCCTGTATTTTTCAGTTCCAAACAAAAGGAAGCTACAACCCCCTTTCCTTGCCCCATCCTACTTCTTTGAAATATAAGTGTAGACTGAACCTATCACTACCATTGATATTGTCACTAATACATCAATATGTAGATGATAATCAACCTGTCATCCAACCTGTCACTTTACCCTTCATTGTCTCTATCACTATCATTAATAATGATACATCATCATCATCAATCCAGTCTACTCACATAGAGCATATACCAACGTCAAAACATATGCCCAACATCAAGTATCAAAACCATGTTCCAAATTTTACCTCAAGCATGTACCATAATATATGCCTCAAATATATAGCATCAAAACCACATACCAACTATATGCCTCAAATATATACCAATATCACAAATATGTACCTCTAAAAATGAGCCATAATGTCCATAAACTAAATTCAAAGGATATGTCTCAAGCATGTATCAATGTCATTAATACATGCACCTCAACCATATGCAATCATGTACCAAAAGGCCTCCAAGACATTCCCTAAGAATGTGTAAAACCATCCATATTACAAGCCTCAACCAAACATATAAAGGACATACCTTTACTCATGAAGAAAACCTGAAGCATGTCATCTCAGACCAACCTAGTGCATATCTTGTTTAATAAACACGAGATAGCATATTCATTGAATTTTCCTCATCCTCGTTGGACAGAGACTGGTCATATGGTGGGGCCTCATGGGACAAGTGTCATACATCCTGCAGGGGTGCCTCATGGGACAAGTGTCATACATCCTGCAGGGGTGCCTCACGGGATACCTGTAAACTGACCCACAGGGGTAAACTAAATTAGGGTTTTCAAAAACCCTTCGCTCTTTGCAACTCCAAGACTTCCACACTCCTTTCTTCCTCATATTCACTTTCTTGGATACACTATGAAAATATTCACCAAAATATCATTTGAAATATAGATAATCAATGAACTTGTGAGTGTATCAATGAGAGGATATTTGAAGTGTATTTATACTTTTCCAAGTGACTTATTTCCTCAACTTTAGGGATGACCGATACTTTCTTGTTATAGCCATTTTAACCTTTAATTAATGACTTGTAACTTCTTGTTGCAACCGTTTAGGGGATTCTAAAATTTTGTTCAGGGCTTTCAACTTCAGGAGGGTATAAATACTCAACCATTAGGAACCACATGGTGTACCACCTACCGTTGGAAATGACATGATGCATACTATCCATCTATGAGGGTTTTGCATGTACTTGTAATGTTCTTCAACCTCATTTTCCTTAGTCAACTTCGAGCGTCATGACCACACCTCTAGGATTCTTGTAGACTAAGGACTTCTTCAAAGAGTCTTCCCATGAGGGACAAGTTCAAATCTACGCCATAAGGGGACCACTTTCGAGACTTCTTCAATTATACCCATTACTTCTAGAGGCTTATAACTTCTTCTAAAGTTGACATCAATGACAATCAATTTTCCAACATTGTTAACTCTATTTTTTTTTAAATTAATTGATAGATAATATACTTGATATTATCAATGTTGTGTATATATTAGATGTACTACTATAATGAAATATTTTGTTCTAATCTATCTCTAGATTATCCTTAATGGATTGTGCCTAAAGATCTTGAATAAAAATACATGTGTTTTCCTTGAAAGAAAAATAGTTGTTTTTAGCAAAAGATTCAACATGGTTTGTACCCATAAGTATAAATAGGAACTTTCTATATCCCACTATAATGGAAATGTGTAATTCCTTTTATACTCAACATGAAATTGATATGTGGCATTTAAAAAAAATATTTCAATGTCCACCTGAAGTAAAATAATTATATATATATATATATATATATATATATATATATATATATATATATATATATATAAAGTAATTGAAAGTAGAAATTTCATATTATATATATATATGAAAAAACATTGAAAAGTTTTTTTTACAAACTAGTATGAGTGAGATGTGCAGTTCCTTTTATGGTCAACATAGATTTGACTTTTAAAATAACATTAATAGAAAAAACATATATTGACTATAAATATAACATTTCAATATAAAGTTAACAGTAATAAACATAAAACATAAAAAATGGAATAAATTTAAAACATGCTATAAACATAAAAAATCGAATAAATTTAAGACATGCTACATTAAGACTAATGTCTTAGAAAAACTATTTGGCCATATAAGATAGAGACTTTTTCATGTAAATAATATGAGATGCTAACATGCTATAAACATAAAAAAATCGAATAAATTTAAGACATACTACATTAAGACTAATGTCTTAGAAAAACTATTTGGCCATACAAGATAGAGACTTTTTCATATAAATAATATGAGATGTAAGCTTAATGTCATAAAGTATTTGTATATGAAAAATATTAATAAAAAAAATTGCAATATTATATATATATATATATAAATAATTTGAAAATAAAAAGATTATTATGGTTAGAACATTTCAATGTAAGAGAAGTGTATTTTCTTCAATACTCGACATGAATTTTACAAGTCATATTTAAAAAAATATTAATAATAAAAAATTGTATTTCAATATAAACTCTATATATAAAGCAATCGAAAATAAAAAAGTTAACCTTAAAATTATATAACGTGTTTTTTTTAGGAAATGTTTGCAATATCCACTGATTTGATTCACCTTAGTATATAATAAAATATATTTACACTAATATAATTTGATTCACCTTAGTATATAATAAAATATATTTACACTAATATAATGACATTTGGACCATTTTCGCATTTATTCCATGTCTCATTCGAAAGCACACATATAACCCACCTAAATATATTTTTACTCTAGATTTATCATACACCTCTAATCTCGTCAAAACTTTTTTAAAATTAAAAAATTTTAATGAAAGGTTTTAACCTCACGGATTTGATTCACTTACACATTTGACTTAGTAATGTGATATAATGCATATGTTAATAGGACCAAAAGTGTCTATGACAATATCATCTCAACTATCTTCATAACTAGACAATTTCAATACATAATCTACACATGAAACCATACATATAAGCGTCTTCACATTGTCATCTTCATTATCTGAACAAGTACCATTGTAGTGGTGATGTTCCTGTCTAAAAAATATTGGTGTATAGATTTGAATTCATTTATAAGTTTTAATTACAACAATGCATGTCAGTCTCTTGAAGATGCTTATATTAATACCAAAATTGCATTATACTATTTTCCTAAAACCAGTGTTTCATGTGAAGTGGTGGGGCATTACTTGTCAAAATTACTTAAAATATATACATAATAGCAATAAAAATTATAATAAAACCAACAAAGAATGACATCCTCTTGTTATAATATAATGCAACAAAATTCTCTAAATAAATAGTCAACCAATTATCAGTTATTCTATAAAATAAATCCTCAATAAAATTGAAAGGAGACCTGCTAAATATAAAATATGTCTATATAGGTATGAGCTTAACATTAAAATTAGAATGTTGTTTGTTAAATTATTTATAAAAATTATTATAATTGTGTAAAATAAAGATAAAATTAATGAATTTCAAGTGCCAACAACTTAAAAATTCATGAGCATGTATGTTTTTCTTATGCCACTGAAGTTAAGATCATTACACAAAATTAATAAATTTAATAGTTACAAATGTTAACATATCAATAAAAACCATACAATTTATTTCCTCATATTCTAAAATAGGATGGAACTTGACTCCTGTCATTATTTTGGTTTTATACAGTATTAATTTAACATTAGTTGTATTCTATTTTATTAATATTCATTGTGACCTAGTTTAGTTTGTGTAGAGTTTGTAATTGGTAAATTTTTTCTAGGTTTTTTTAATTTTTTAATTGTTATTTTTCACACACATACATTCATGTCTCTATTTCTCACATAATCCACAACATAATCATTGATTTCAAAATAAAGTTAATCACATTTACTAGATATTTTATAAAATTAATTTTGATGAATTCTAAGGAAAAGAAAAAACTATTAATTATTGAAATTATTAATAAATGAAAATTATTATTGAAATTATTAATAAATGAACACTGGTTGAGCTGCTAGCAAAACAATTTCAAGGTTTTGATGTTACTATATAAAAAATATGACATTAAGATTATTTTATAGCCTCGAGATGGCTCAACTTTATATTTGAGAGTAACCAAGTGGAAAGTCGTCTGAGAGACTGGAGTTGGTATGTGCAGGAACATATCCAAAAATAGGGCTTTTGAATTCTAAGGACATATCGGCGTCATCCCTGTAGGGACAAAGAAATGTTTCGTTTGTTTCTGACTGGTATTTCTGATGTTGAAACCACTCATACACATTTTTAAAATCCTTAGTCCTCGCCACTCTGTGGCTTGTTTCGTGCAAATCAAGAATCCAAGGCTATGAATCGTTAACTGAGAGATTGTTACAAGAGATGTAGATAGTTTATCCTACTCTGTGACATGGGATGTCACAGACCCCGAAAAATCATGTCTATATAGATGGATGATTATTTCTCGTTCATATAGACATCTGAATGGTAACGAAACAATATGGAATTGATAGGTAAAATTTTAAAAAAATATTAATAAAAAAAAAATCAATATGAACTAAAGGAGTCCTTTAAATAAGTATAAATCTGATTTAAAGGAGTCTTTTAAATCCTTTAAGTATAAATCTGATCCAATGTTTATCTTAGGAGTTCACAAAATTCCTTTCCATTGGAAAATTATATATTGGTCAAAGTGAGAAATCCTTCAAAGTCTTTCTCAAAGAACACATTGCTAATATTACTCATAATCACATCTCTAAGTGAGATCATTCTTAACACTTTCAAATCTAAACACTTATTGTGTTTACCAAACCAAAATCCTTGCCTTAACATCCTATTACTCATCTCAGATCATTGGCTAAACTATGCAAATTGAACAACATCCTAATAATTGTAATCTAGATGATGGGTATAAACTTAGTCAATCCTAGAAGACTATCATTTATTGCCTTAGTCATCAATCCTAATTTTCATTCTTTCTCCTTTGTCTTTGTCTTCCCCCTTTTCTCCTGGAATTTTTAACCTAGCCTCTAATATTCTTTTCTAAATTTCTTATAAATCCTATCTTATTAAAAAAAAATTATCTCCCCCCCTTTTCACTAATTTATGCCTAAGCTATTTAATTAATTAACAATAAATCAGTTCTCTTTTAATCATCTAATCATTTTTAATTTTAATTTCAATTGATTTCTAAATTTATTTACAAAAATAATTTTAATTATTATAAAATGTATCCTTTAACTCTTATTTCAATTATTATTTTATTTCATCCTTTTAGTATTTTGATAACTACTATATTCTCTCATTTATAATAGCCTTTTTTTTCCACTTAATCACTTCCTATCCTTAACTTTCACTTTTCTACAACATTCTTTTCAAATATAATTGCTTCAAAATCCCTAATGATGGGTGGAGTGTCCACTCAAAACTTTGGATGTTTCAAAACTCCTTACACACTTTTAAATCCATAAATATTCTTATGGTTAAAACATTGCAATGGTGTATTGCTTATTATGAAGAAGAAATGTATTTCCTTTTGTACTCACATGGAGTTCACACTGGCATTTAAAAAAACATTATTAATAGAAAAAATATTTCAATATCATCCCTCTATATATAAATTCACATATAACCCATCTTCCATATATATATATATATATATATATATATATATATATATATATATATATATATATATGTTAGTGCAAGAAGTTCGTGGCTGGAAAAGTAGCAAGTTGGGATATTTCCACCATGTCCATGTATGTTTGATTTATCTTATTTTTAACCCAATTAAGTCATTTCCAATTTAGTATTTTTCTCCCAAGAATATAAATTAAAAAAAAAATTGTAATTTTGTTTTTTAATTAAAAAACCAACCTAATTTACATGTCATGGATTTTAAATTGTAGCATATATAATATAATGGAACCCTAATACAATGTAAATTGCTCATAACAAAACCAGGAAGATCAAAACCACAACCCACCACAACCACCCAATGCAAACACTAAAATTGAGGAGGGGTTGGTTATATTAAGAACCCTTGTGGAACCATTAAGGGACAATAGAGATTCTAGTATAGTATCATTGGCCACTTCTTTGCACATCATTGTGAAGTCCATTGCAAGTCCCCAAGGGAAATTGACCTCTATTTCTAATTATAGGGTGGGTATTTCAAAACAACAAATATTGTTTGTTTTTAGGGATCCTAGAAATGGACAAGAACTAAAAGAAACACATCTCCATTGAATTGTGCATCCATCCCTAGATTAGTCAAAACTGGATGGATAGGTGTTATATGTTTTTTGATAAACCTCCTTGTAATAACAAGGAGATGCCTTTATATTTTATGAGAAAACTATGGGCCGAGTTTATTTAGGGTAAGCATGTCAACTACTTTGACATTGATGAATTTCAAGGGGTGGGTCGAGGGTCCACACAGGACCGAGAGCATGTTAGACACGACCCCATGTTAATTCCTCGTCCCCCAAGGTGAAGGCCTGACTCGCCCACCCAACATCCTGCTATTGTAGAGAGCTTGCAACATGTACAACTAGCCATTTCATCATTGAATCGTAGCCTAGTGAAACATAATAGATTTGTTGCACTATCTTGGGAGGAGGTGCCTACCAGTGACATTGATAGAGGGGTTGGAGCTTCAACATGCACATGAGAGTATAGTGAGGAGAGGGCACATGGACATAGAAACTGTCCATGTGAGCCTCAAAGATGCTCGAAATCTAGTAGACATGTTATGGGCCTATAGAGCCCAGTGGACAACATAGCTTCATGGAGGAGGTTAGTATATTAACCCTCTATATGTTCTTCATCGTTATATATTTATTTTGTATTTTGTGTATCTATATTTATATTTTAACGTATGTTGTTTTATAGTTGTTACGTATGATTTGTAGACCCTCTACGTCGATGGATGCATCATTTCCTAGCCCCACCATTTATGTAGTGGTGGAGGTATCATGTTCACTAGGTGCACCCCACACACATGTATGTATCACATTTGATAAATTCACCATGGACATTTCTTTATTTTATGACATCCTCAAATTTTTAATGTTCTCGTGTTTCTATAAGATTTGGACTAGGAGATGCCAGGGAATTTCCATCTGGGATGGAAAATTCACCTATGTCACAAGTAGCATTGTAGAGTTAAATATCGTATAATTCTCAATTATTTGTGTTTTCTTTTTGGAATTTTACTATTTCGTACTAATAGTTTAATTTTATTAATATGTATGCAGGTTGCAGATATATTTTCTAGATATAGCACTATTTCACTCTCTAGGTACCTAGGCATTGCTTATGGGATACCTTCCTCCTTTCCTAGGGAGTGGAAATCACTTGTACATCCTATGAGGGTCTATTGCATCCCACCCTCAACATCAGTCTTATTGCACACATCCTCAATAGATTCATACATAGGGCACCCATCCACACCACTTGTATGCCACCCATCCACACCACTTGTATGCCACCCACCCCCACCACCATTTCCATCGGCCCCGTCGTCTGAGACTGTCACAGTAGAGGTTATCTTGGAGCAGGTCATACAATCTAGTTCTCCATCTACAAGTAAATCTCCATAGAGGCTTGAGATGTTCATTGTGAGATAATCCATTGATGATAAAAAAAATTGTTCCATAAATTAGATTTTATGCATATTTGTTTAATTTTATTGAATTAATACTTGTAAGTGATGTAGGGTTGCATCATAGAGATATAGGGGTCATAGAGGAGGGTAACACCCTCACAAATTACAACATCATATGTGGTGAGTTGTCTTAGGTTAAATTACAAAGAATCATTTTGTATGTCTATTAATTCATTGAGGAAAAGAATTGTAACACTGTTTATTATTTGTGCACTCTCCAAAACATCGAAGAATGCTTAGGACTAGAACCTCTCAAGGTGCTTCCTCTATCAAGAGAAGAAAGACAAATTTCCAAGATGGTCCTGAGGGTGGTGAGGGTGGTAGTGTTTAATGATTGACCAACTACAACCATTTTGTATCTAGGCCATCATATGGATGTTTTTGATGTTAGGGAACTTGTTGTTGCTTTGAATATTGGGCACGACTTGCCATTTTGTAAAAAATATACAATTTAGACGTTGTTGAATACACACACACACACACACACACACACATTCCATGGCACGGTTTTTATGAATCTCATTGTGTCTGTATTTTATGTTGATTAATATATGAATTTCAAAGTGTATGAATGTTGTGTGTATTAATCCCTTGATTTTTTTCTAAAGTGATTATAAATACTTGCATTATTCATTAAGGAATATATTATGGTGGAAAATATTGCTAAGTTCTAAATCCATACACAATTAATAGTTCTCAAGTAGCATTTCTTGCTAATCAACAATGTATCTCTACATCATCGTTATATCATTCCTTCTAAATTATTTGCATGAATTTTTTGGATATCCATATTCTAACTCGCAACCAACAATATGGACTGCCTCTTGAATTATATCCATCTAAATCCAATGACAATACACAATCAAATAGTGGTCACTTGAAAATATTTTGACCTAAAAAATGCCATATTACAATAATTTATTATATAAATAAATTTTCTCATTTATCTTCTACATAATTGTAAATCACTTAACAATCTCAACTCAATATTATGTCAAATTAACCTCCATAATAGTACTAGAATTACTCAATTACGAATATGGAATAAGATAAAATTCAATTATGCAAGTACACAACATTTTGACAACCCAAACACTTCATATATATTTATAATATGAAGTACATGCACCTACCAATATCTTATCATGGGTTGTTAGAAGTGGGGGTCTTCAAACCCTAGTGATGGAAACGATAAGATAGCATTAGAAAATATCTCACTCCATTATAGATCATCAACAAGGTAGCATACACAATGGTAAGTCCTTTTTGGAACCTGCATTTGTATCCCACACTTGTTCAAGATCAACTCCTTCTATCTTCACGATAACAAGCACATTAGGTAGCACTAGGGTTTTCAAATGCCACAAAAGCATAACTTCTTCTCTTACCAGAGATACATGATAAGAGTCTTTCCTTTCTCCTCTGGGTATAAGTACTAGTATTCCTAGTCTCCTTAGGACAAAACCTTGACCCTAGTCTTCCATTGGCATTTGTTTTAAAAGCCTATTTGCTAGTTTATTAGTTGATTCAATCAATAATTTGACTATTTTCTAGGAAACACACATTACTCCCCTCTTTCTATGCATGACATATAAAAAAATCATTAGATTTATGTGTAATGGTTCATAAATGCCAAAAATACTAGTCAATGACTGTTGTGGGGTATTCTACCCTACAGACTAATAAGCTAGGGCTCTAAACTTATACGCAGATCATGACCCTTAAGATTTAACTTTTAACCTTCTACCCAAAATCTCAACCCCTTTTCTCAGGCAAACACGGGAAGAATGAACTAACCTTTTTATCAATGGTTGAAGTAGATCCTTCGTTGAGTTGTTATCTCCTTGCTGTTGCTTCTCCTTCCACAAAGCTTCCTGCAATCAAGACAACACTATGCATGCATGCTACTGATCTACTAGGGGGTTAGAGATAAAACATAAATCAAATAAT
>ML784729.1:487302-511547 GCA_009831015.1 Picea engelmannii
AGCAAGCGGTTGCCCACACCCAGTGAGAAGTTAGGGCGCGGGTTGCTTGTTTTAAGTGGTTTTTTGAGGAATTGCTCAGCATGGTTTTGGCTAGGAAGAGGCATGAGTTGGCTTGATGCCAGGTAAACCTGTATGGTGCATTTTAGGGTTATAACAATGACCCATTAATGCACTCATGTTTGCTTATATTTTGTAGTGGGTATATGTAAATTTTTTTAAACCCATCAATTATTAATAACATTTATTTAGTCTTCCATGATGTCCACTAAACTTATTGATTTTGATCAAAAGAACAAGAGAGTTCAAATAGAAACTAGATCTTGGAATGGGTATCATTTTCCACCTAAAAATAAAGCTGAGAGGTTACATTACATGGAACACCATAAAAAGTAATGCTATGCTACTAAAATTCCTCCAGGGAGACTTGAAACCATTATTATTTTCCCTTCACCATATATGATATTTTATTGCACATTCCTACCACATTTTCGGGTTAGAGAATAGAAGGAGACAAAGGACCCTCCCAAACCCAATCCCCCAAACCTGTTGATGCCATTCCATTCCACTGAAATGCCATTTCCAAGACATGCCTTGTCATGCCATGCTATTTTAATTTATTTCCAATACATTCCATGGCATGCCATTTCCATTTCCACACCATTTACATGCCTTTCGATTCCATTCCATTTTCATTCCTTTCCAATCCATTCCAGTCCATGTCATGCTATGCCATTTCCATGTCTTTCCTTTCCTTCCATTTCCATGCTATGTCATGCTTGCCTTTGTATGCCTTATCATGCCATACTTTGCATTTCCATTCCATGACATGCCTTTCCATGTCATTCATTTCCTTGGCATGCATTTCCATGTCATTCCATGCCTTTCCTTCCATTTACATACCTTTCCATGCCATGTCATGCCATTCCTTTCCTTTCCATGTCACGCCATGCCTTTCCTTACCATGTAATTCCATGCTATCTCATGCATTTCCTTGCCTTTCCTTGCTATGCCATGCCATGCCATGCCATATCATGCCTTGAATTGCCTTTCCTTTCCATGTCATTCCAAGCCTTGTCTTGACATGCCATGACTTGTCATGCCATTCTTTTCCTTTCCATGCCATGCCATGCCCTGCCTACAATTTCCATGTCATGCCATGCTTTTCCAAGCCATGCCATTCCATTTCCATGCCTTTTCATGCCATTCCATTTCCATGCAGATGTTATGCCATGCCATGTCATTATCACGCCTTGCCTTCCATTGCATTTCCATGCCTTTCCATTCCATGTCATTGCCATTTCTTTGCCAAGCCATTCAATGGCATGTCATTCCATTCCATTTCCATGACATGCCTTTCCATGTTATTCATTGCCTTGACATGCCTTGACATGTCATCCCTTGTCTTTCCATGTCATTCCATGCCTTTCCTTACATTTCCATGCCTTTCCATTCCATGCCATGCCATTCCTTTCCTTTCCATGCCATGGCATGCCTTTCCTTACCATGCCATGTCATGCCATGTCATGTATTACCTTGTCTTTCCTTTCTATGCCATGCCATTCCATTCCATACCATGCCTTGCATTGATTTTCCTTTCCATGCCATGCCATGCCTTCTCTTTCCATGCAATGACTTGTCATGACACTCCTTTCCTTTCCATGCCATTCCATGTCTTTCCTTCCATTTCCATGTCATGCCATGCTTTTCCAAGCCATGACATGCTATGCCATTCCATTTCCATGCATTGTCATGCCATGCCATTTCCATGCCAATTCTATGCCATGCCATGTCATTGTCATGCCTTGCCTTTCATTTCCTTGCCATGCCATTCCATGCCTTGCCTTGACTTTTCATTCCTTGTCATTCCATGATTTTAATTTACTTTCCATGCCATGTCTTTCCATTTCATTCCTTGCCTTGTCATGCCATGTCATTCCATACCGCGTCATTCCATTCATTTCCATGCCATGCATTGCCTTTCATTTCCCTACCTTTCCTTTCCTTGACTTACCTTTCATTTCCATACAATGTCATTCCATGCCTTTCATTTGCATGACTTTCCTTCCCATGCCTTGAATTTCCTTTCCTTTCCATGCCATGCATTGTGTTGCCTTGCCATGCCATGGCTTACATTCCCCTGCCTTGTCATTCCATAACATGACTTGCAATTCCATGTCATTGCCATGCCAATGCCAATGATATGCCTTTCCAAGCCACACCATATTATTCCATGCCATGACATGCCATGGCATGCCTTTCCTTGGCATGCCTTTCCTTTTTATGCCTTCTCTTTCCATGGTATGTTATGGTATGATATGGTATGCCTTTCCTTGGTATGGTATTTTATGGTATGGTATGGTATGCCTTGCATTTCCTTGCCAAGTCATGGTATGGTATGGTATGGTATGGTATTCCTTGCCTTGCCTTGCCAATCCATAGTATGGTATGGTATGTCATGCCTTGAAAGGAAAGGAAAGTTAAGGCAAGGTATGGAAGGTATGTAGGCCAAGGAAAGGAAAGTGAAGGAAAGGCAACTAAAGGCAAGGTATTACATTCCTTGCCTTTCCATGCCATGCCATGCCTTGCCTTTACATTTCATCTCTTGCTTTGTCTCTCCTTCACTTTCCATTCCTTGATATTCCATGAATTTCTTTTCCTTGTCATGTCATGCATTTCCTTTCCTTCACTTGACATGCCATGCCTTACCATGCCTTTCCTTGCCATGTTATGGTATGGTATGTTGAAGGCATGGCATGCCTTTCCTTTCGTTTCCAATCCATGGTATGGTATGGTATGGTATGGTATGGTATTCCTTCCCTTTACAAACCATGGTATTTTATGATATGGTATTGTATGTCTTTCCTTGACATGGTATGGTATGGTATGGTATGGTATGATTTTACTTGCCTTGCCATGGTATGGTATGCCTTTCCTTGGATTTCCATGGTATGGTATGGTATGGTATGGTATGCCTTGCATTGGTATGATATGGTGTGGTATGGTTGGCATGGTATGATATGGTATGATATTACTTTCCTTGCCTTTCCATGCAATGGTATGGTATGGTATGCCTTTCCTTTCCTTTCCTTGAAAATCCATGGTATGGTATGGTATGCCTTTCCTTACCTTGCCTTGCTTTCCATGGTATGGTATGGTATGGTATGGTATGGTATGGGATACCTTTCCTTGACTTTCCAAGCCATGGTATGGTATGGTGTGGGATACCTTGCCTTGACTTTCCAAGCCATGGTATGGTATAGTTTGGTATGAATATTATTTTCCTTTCCTTGCCTTGCTTTTCCATGGTACAATATGGTATGGTATTGTATGCCTTGCATTGCCTTGCCTTGCCATCGTATGGTATGGTATGGTATAATATTCCTTTCCATTCCTTGCCATGTTATGGTATAGTATGGTATGCCTTGCCTTACCATGGTATGCTATGGTATGCTATGCTATGGTATGGTATTCCTTTCCTTGCCTTGCCAAGCCATGGTATGGTATGGTCTAATATGATATGTCTTTCCTTGCCTTTACTTTCCTTTCCATGGTATTGTATGATATGATATGGTATTCCTTGCCTTTCCTTGCCATGGTATGGTATGGTATGGTATGACTTGAATTGGCATGGTATTGTATGTAATGGTATCCTTGGCATGGTATGGTATGGTATCGGTTGCCTTGTCATGTCATGGTATTGTGTTGGTATGGTATGGTATGGTATGGTATTCCTTTCATTTTCTTTCCTATCAATGGTATGGTATTCCTTTCATTTCCTTTCCTTGCAATGGTATGGTATGGTATGGTATCATATGCCTTGCTTTGTGTTGCCTTGCCATGATATGGTATGGCTTTATTTGGCTTGCCAAGATATGGTATGGAATAGTATGGTATCATTAGCATGGTATGGTATGGTATGGTATAGTATGGTATCATTAGCATGGTATGGTATGGTTTGCCTTGTGTTTCCTTTACATTCCATTGTATGGTATAGTATGGTATTTTATTCCTTGCCTTTCCTTTCTTTCCTTTCCATGCCATGGTATGTCATGGTATGGTATGGTATGTCTTTCCTTTCCTTGCCTTTCTATGGTATGGTATGGTAATATATGGTATGGTATGCCTTGCAAGGAAAGGAGAGTGAAGGAAAGGTATGCAAGGTATGCAAGTCAAGGCAATGCAAGTTAAGGAAAGGAAAGTGAAGGAAAGSTATTCAACGAAAGGCAAGACAAGTGAAGGAAATATATGCAAGGCAAGGAAATGCATGTGAAGGAAAGGAAAGTGAAGGGAATGTATTCAAAGTATGCAAGGAAATGAAAGGAAAGTGAAGAGAAGGTATGCAAGGTATGTAAGGCAAGGCAAGGAAAGTGAAGGAAAGGTATGTCGTGACTTTCCTTGCCATGCCATGCCATGCCTTTCCTTTCCATGACATGCTTCACATTTCCTTCAGTTTTCATTCCTTGCCATGCCATGCATTACCTTTCCTTCACTTGTCATGCCATGCCTTCCCATGATTTTCCTTTCCATGCCATGTCATGCCACGCCTTTCATTTCATTCACTTTGCATGGCATGACTTGTCATTCCATGGAATCTCATGCCTTTCCATGCCATGCCATGCCATTCCTTGATTTTCCATGCCATGCCTTTCCTTTCCTTCACTTTCCATGCCTTTCCATGACATACATTTCCTTTCTATTCCATGTCTTGCATTGCCTTGCCTTAACTTTCCTTGTGATGTCATGTCATACCATGCCTTCACTTTCCATGACACACCTTGCCATTACATACCATGCCATGCCATCCCTTGACTTTCAATGTCATGTCTTTCGTTTCCTTCACTTTCCATGCCTTTCCATGTCATGCATTGCATTTCATTGCCTTCACTTCCCTTTCCATGCAATGTCATGTCATTCCTTGTGTAACACCCATCTAGGATGTTAAACAACTAATCTTTCATTTTATACATACACAATAACAACTTCGTTTTAGCATAATTTCATTGATTTTCATTTACACAATTCTTCTACATTTGCCCAATGATAAATCTAGATAACATGATGGAATAAGTAATATGTTAACTCTATGATTTATAACTTAAAACAAAAGTATATACAAAATATCAATAACTAAATACCACCGAAAAATACCTCCTCCTTAGCTTGTCGAAGCTCATCGGTTGTAATGTAGTCCTAGGCGCTTCTAAGCATTATTTTTCCTATTTCCCAGAGTGAAACAATGGAATCCTCCCTGCCAACTAAGAGCCTAGATGACTTCCTAGCTCCAAGAAAGCTTTCATTTTCTTGGCCCTCCATGCCCGTGACTCCAAGAACAACAAAGCACAAATGCTCAAAGAAAACTATCACAAGAATTATATCTTCCAAGAATTTCACAACCTCTCATCATGCTCAAAACCTCTCAATCCTCCTTTCCTCGCCACTTCTCCTCCCTATTGATCAAGTTTTCATACACCCTTCCCCAAGTCTCCTCAACCACCCTCATTATTATCCATCAACCTCCCTTATCTAGATTTTTGGGAAAAGATTAAAATAAAACCAAAATATAAATGACTTGCATTAAAAAACAATAAATAAAATGAAAAGTCTTTCTTCTCATGCTAGCTAATAAATGTAATTTGACAATTTTCCCAAAAGGTACATAAAACCCCACCATGTTCATTTAATTCATTATACCCACCATCTATCAAAGTCAATAATGTATTTAATGCTTCTAGATATTTTGTATGCAATATAATTTACATATTCAATAAACAGTTAATTAAATAGTTAATAATTTACTTTAATAATTAATTCATTAATTAATTGTATTAGTGTACATAGGTAGGGTATGTGTGCGTAGCCAGCAAACACATATCTCATGTATGTACTAACGATAGACAATCATTGCCTCTAGTGCATAGTTCCTATATGATCACCAAGACATGTAGGACAACATATCAAGTAAGGATCATTTAATAATATTAACGAACAAAATTATACCAATTCATGAATAACTCATTATCACACTTAAAATATCAATAGGAAATCAAAGAGGGTTTTAAACATGGTAGGAACCAAGTGAGAAAACAATAGTGTCATGCCTAATCCCCAATTGGTATTCTCAACTAACATCGAAGCATCCTTCGTTCCTAACCTACCTCTATCTTCCATCCTATCCTTTCCTCTATTGGAATAAGCTGGAGCGTCAACTATATTGACCTAACACCAGATAGAACCCGTAAGCGGAAGTGTCATACATCTCGACCAATCTTCCCTAACAGGCAACTAGAAGTCACCATCACACATCTAGGGGAACATGACTTCACATAGCCCTCCCACAACTCTAGGTTTCGAAGGATAAACGGTGGGAAATACCTCCACCCCTCCTTATAGAACTAGGGTCAACACCCTACATCAAGCCCTATTGTGCAACTATTGTTCTTAGAGTCACATCATCAAATAACCACTATGAGCAAGCTGTGTGTCCTGTCAAAACCACACTCACCACAAATTATAACAATATTTTGAATCATAAATTAAATAATAAGTACAACATATAGCATATACTATCTTCTTGATATCTACAATATCCAAGTCACCTCAACACTACATTCATTTGGCTATCGTATAACTCATTAACCTGCAAGTTAATTCACCAATAACTCATATGTATGCATATACATAATAATTTCATATAAGGATCCATATATGTATTGACGTTCAATTTAAGAAATGCATGTTTATTTTTATCATGCCTGACATATGTTATGCATTCACATCATAACTTGAACTAGTATCCATGTACCTAAATTCCACATTTTAACTTGCATGTTTAAACAAACCAAAGAGATATCATCATCATGAATATACAACAATGAAAGTAATATCATGCAACCCATAATTAGGCCAAGATATACATATCTCAAATATCTATCCCAATCTAACTAAGCCCAAACAAATGTTAAGAATTGAATTACTAAGATGAGTAAACAATAAATGTTCTAACTCCCTAAAGGCCAAGATATGGGGCGTTACATACACCCACCCTTCAAGAAACTTCGTCCCGAAGTTATGGTCAAAATGACAGGTAATCATAATGCATCCAGTGTTTACATATCCCTAGGGTTAACTCTTGAAGAATTTGTTTTTTTGGTCATTACTTTAGCAATAAGGGAAAGACCTATCTTATTCTTGGTAAGATTCATGATTTTACTTAACAAGTCTTTTATGATACTCACTAAGTTCCAACTTAAGGATATAATTTCAATTGCGTATCATATACTATTAAGAAAAACAATTTTTTATAAAAAATTATAGTTTAAAAGTTTTGTATTCTTTCTTCATATCAAAAGATTAAGTTAAACATCTAAAAAATGATTTAGTTTATCTAAAATTATATCAAACATAAAGTAAATTTATATCACATCTATATTTATAGAGTTGATCATTTCATCATACACATTCATGCTTATGATTAGGTTTTCCATTGAGAACAAGAGTTATGTTAGCCTCTGACTTAATTACTAAGTAGAAATTTTCTTTATCTTTAAATAAACAATCACTATATTTTCCCATAACATCATGCCCCCCCATACACACACACACACACACACATATATATATATATTCAAATTCATTTTTTTTTTTTGAATATGATTAGTTTTATGTAGATTTTATTATTATTATTATTATTTTTAACCAATTACTATGTTTGAAATGTTTTATTTATTTATTATTATTGTTATTCATTTTGACTCTTTTTATGAAGCAACCATTTATTATATTAAATATTAAAATTCCATCTCTTCAATGTCTTGAGGAGAAGTTATTAAAATTACACCTCTCCAATAAGAAGTTATTAAGTATCCTATATCAAGGTATTTTATTTATAATATTTATATCAAGGTATTTTATCTATATTTTTTTCAACAAGGGAATATTTTTTTCTCGTGAAATAGCAATTGGACTGCTATTCAATTAGTTTTTATTCATGGCATTATGGGAATTGAACCCGGGTGGAGAGGATAGCAATCATTCCTCATAACCATCCAAGCTACACCCAATTGAAATATAATATTTATTGATTATTTTTGTTTATTTTTATTTTTAATTGAAAAATGAAATTTCATTTTACACTATTACTATATTACTATAGAAAATATCACCCAAATCCAACAATTAAATTGTTCTATAATACTAGCTAAATGTGAACTCTTTAGTTGCTTCTCATTATAACAATTTCACAAAAATATTCTCTTTAATAACTTTATAACATTAGCATTGAGATAATAATAATTATTATCATTTTTGTCATTATTATAAATTTGCATGAATGTTTAATTAGTGTGGGTACATGCCTAATGGCGCATACATAATTGACACACTACCAAAATACATGCATATATGTAGCTTTATGTAGCTTTATGAATTACTTAAGAGCTCAATATGGAGTGATTAGATCTTCGTCAGAGTAGGTACTTCAATTATATTTGTTATAACAATTTTCTAGTAGATTTTCTAAGTAATCTAAATCTTAATGATAATTACATAAGCATGTTAATGAGATAAATGCCAATAATTTTGAAGAATGGATTTATTTGTATCTAACTAATAGAGTCTATCCAGGCAAGATGTAGGTATATATCTAAAAAGATTCCATTATATGTTTCTTATTTACTCAAATTGCATTCGTGTTATTTCACAATAGTACTAATTGAAGATAAACACTTGACTTCTAAAATCTTTTAGAAATATCTAATTTTAATTTACCATATTTTTTTATGTAGATAATCGATTATTATATTTTTTTTTATAATGAAAAAAAAATCCATAACATATATTTAATATTAATATTATTATTATTATATATACAAAATAATCATTTAATATATATTAAATAAACTCACGAACTTAAACAATTATTAATATATAAATTTTTTAAAATATAAACAAATAAAAATTGATATCACATATACATATATTTATACTTTTATAAAACACATAAGGGCATTTATGGTTTACAACGTAGTTTTAGACATGGGAATTAAATTAACTACCTTCATTTTTAAGGCTAACAACCATTCTATTGTCAGACCAATAATGGCATGTACTTTCCAAGAAAACCTTAGACTTCGTAGTTAATCAAATTAACTAGCATCATTTTCAAGGGTAACAACCACTCTATTGTATTGTTGACAAGTAATGGCACTTAGTTTCCAAAAAGTCTTGTAAAATAAATAAATTATAAACTATATAGTTCATTAATTCATGTGGTCCAAACTATTTATGTGAGACGTAGTTTCCAAGAAAATCTATAAAAAAAATTAAATTAGAAGTTTCCAAAAAGTCTTGTAAAATAAATAAATTATAAACTATATAGTTCATTAATTCATGTAGTCCAACAATTTATGTGAGACGTAGTTTCCAAGAAAATTTGTAAAAAAATTAAATTATATATATATAATTTATGTGAGAAGTAGTTTCCAAGAAAATTTGTAAAAAAATTAAATATATATATATATATTTATATATTTTGTCTTTGGTAGTTGATATTCTTTATATCATCATAAATGTTGATATCTTTCACATTATCTTAAAATATTATCTTAAAATATTTGGTAAAAATATGAACATTGTAAATAACATGCTTAGATTCTTATGGTTTTTCTTGATAATCATTCAAAATAATCATATCATATCATTCAAATTCTATTTAATATTATTTTTATTTAATATATCTCCACTCAACATGTGCAAACATGATCATGGATTTATTTCACATGTTCCTTCGAGAGAGTGCATTCAATTTCTTTCTATCTCTATTTAAGTGAGGAGAAATTATATATATATATATATATATATATATATATATATATATAAGATTTTAAGGGAATATATTTATTAATTATTTTATGTCTCAATCTCTTCAATATCTCATAGGAAAATACGAATCACTACGGGCATTTATGTAGCATCACCAAACAGATCAAACCAACTTTGTTTGGAGCATACTTACTAGAATTGGATTGGATATTATAGGATGGTTTATGCAAAATCACTTTGAAAAACAAATGATAAAATCACTTATATATTTACATTATATTGTTTTCTAAAACTATACTATTACTGTATCGATATTAGTAAAGGCCACTAACTTTGTATTCTTTATGGAGAAACAATTCCTTAATAGGTGAGATACAATTATCTTCTAAATTCGTTGCTATACACAATATTATTATAAAAAAAATAAAAATAAAAACGCTAAAATTAAAAACCTGAAAGAAATGATGTGGCATATTTACAACAATGGCACTCCGACCTAAGAGGTTCGAGTAATAATCATCCACAATCCGACGGACATGCAAAGTAAGCTCCATTAAATTAAGAGATATTATACTATAACTCCATTAGTACTGACAATTTACAACATAAATGCAGCATACCAAGCATTGCTTTTATTAATTCATTAATGTCAATCTTGGGGAAAGGAGGATATACAAACACCCTGACCTTTCTATGTCCAATCACTCTATCTCTATGTAATGACATGGGTCATCAACTCTACTAAGTCGGTCCTTCAATCCAATCACTCTATCCACTTGCACTTTGTTTAATCACTCTATTGAGTCAGTCCTCCAATCCAATAACTGTATCCACTTGTACTTTGTTTAATTGCCAAGAAGGGTAGTTGAAAGTGCATAAATGGGGCTTTCAAATTAGTCAAATCCAAAAGAAAATCAAACTAATAGATCGAGACCCTGTAGGTTTATTTTATGGGGCTTTATTTGAAATTCATAGATTCTAGTTCAAAATTTAATCTGAACAACATCGTGTGATATATACGAATTAAGAGCCGGGTTGAACATCTCTTAGGCTTTCTCTTTGTTCATTTCCTATATGTTTTCTTACGTCCATCCATTGTAGCAGTAGCATGTGTGTAACCTGATAAATGCATGGATCCATACATATAGAGAAGCATAATTTTATTAATGATTTCGACAAGAGCAACCGTGATGGGTGTATAACTACCCTGTACTTTTGAATTATTAAGAAATGGGATTTGTGTAGCGTAGATTTGCATAGAAAGCTTAAAGACATGGAGATGTTCGAGTTGTTGTAAAATATTAGTGATGCATACGATAAAATTATTAATGTTGTATATTTTATAGTATAAAATAATAAATAAATAAAGCATTGGATAATTATAATTATATAAAAATTATAAAAATTAAACCAATGGATAACCACCTACAATAAACACAATGGAAAATATCACCTACACTAACAACAACAATGGTAGAAAATAATAAATAAATGGTATAATGGTTGTACAAGTTATAAATAATAATAATAAAACTATGGATTCACACTTAAAATTGACACCGTAAAATGACCAGAATATGAACATAATTTTTTTTATTATTAATTTTTTATTTACTCGCAGTTAGGAGTGGAGCTCTGACGACAGCCATAGCTATCAAGTCGACTCAGGGAAATTCTTCCCCTCAACAATCCTCTCTATCACATAACCTACACAACAAATTGTTTTGGGTTTTCTTTCTTGAGCGGTGGATCCAATACAGAAGCTTGGGTAGGGTCGACAATGGCCTCTATTGGCACATATAAGCACATGTCCTGGACTGGCCTACTTGTAGTTGGGGGGTGCCACTGACGGATGAACTACAAGATTCACTGGAGTTGTGATCGAAGTGAATCTACAGTTCTAGTTTTATTGTTTTGTGGCATTTCAAGATCTATGAAGATTCATGAAATATTTAAGAAAAATTCATTAATTGGTTCTTTATTTTCACTTGGTGGAGAATAACATCAAGGTTCAAACATGATTATGTGCTCAATGGGTAGCAAGGAATTTTCAATCAATGAAAATTGAGTGAATGTTATTATTGAATACCTTCCTTATTGTTTGAATTCTAGTTATATCAAATTTGAGTATGGCTTTGGCATAAGGGGATTGTGGTGATAGCGATTTTAAGTCTCTACTTATGATAGAAGAAGGTCCCATGGATTATGAAGACATTTAGAACAGAGAAGAGGCCTTCTGCGGTAAGTACTTTGTTTATATTATCTAGATTTTGAAGATTATGATAGGAGGATTTTTGACGGAAAAGCAAGCATCTTATGTATGGATGTTCAAATTTAGTGAATGGGCTCACTTCTCAACTTATGATGTTGACCTAAAGTCTGGGTCGAGTGCTTCACATATTCTGGTTTTTTACAGGAGAACAAGAAGGATAGTCGAGGAATTGATAGACCGCAAGTTTGTTTTGTCATTAAGGGTTATTTACCATTCCAGACTCGGGCTTACTCTTATCGATAAAGGATCACATCAATGTGGATGAATTTAAATACCCTATTGAACATTTCAAGACATTTAATGAGTTCTTTACAAGAGAGATTAAGTCAGGTGCTCAACCTATTACATATGAAGACAATGACCATGTTGTTGTTTGTGGATCTGATTCACGATTGATAGCATTTTAGACAGAAGATGATAGTAAATAATTTTGGATAAAGGGTCGTAAATTTTATGTGCGAGGTCTCTTGGGAGATGGAACATATTCAAGTGGTTTTGATGAAGGATCTTTGGTGATCTTTCAACTTGGCTCCACAAGACTACCATTGTTTCCATGTTCCTATAAGTGGTGTAGTCAGGAAGTTCATTGAGATTCCTATCCTTTTATATATACTAAATCCTATAGCGGTAAATAGTAAATATTGCGATGTATTCGATGAGAACAAGAGTGTAGTCTGCATAATATCTAGTGAAGAATTCAGAAAGATGGCTTTGTCGCCATTGGAGAAACAATGGTGGGTAGCATTACATTCACCAAAATCAAGGCGAGTTTTTAAAGAAAGGAGATGAGTTTGGTGATTACGATGGTTTCCAAAGGGAAAAAGGACTATACTTCCCTAAAACCCATATCCATTATGCTCATTCCCCCTCCCCTCATCGATCCACAAGGATGGCTAGAACCAAACATGCAATGCCCTTGAAATGGTTGATTTCTTTTCGAAAGAGGCAAGGTATCCAATTCTATAGGAAACATTTCCAATAATAACAACACTTTTAGTAGGAGGAAACGATTATTTCCATGCTAAATCTTCCTTCCATGCATAGTCAATTTCATGGATAGATAAAGGGTAAGCACATATTCCACCAAAATCAAAATCCAAGTATGCAGACACAAATGTATCCAAATCAAAGGCCCCAAAATACTGAATTTGGTTCAAAAGAAGTAATATTGATAAAACATGGGAGGGTTTTCATATTTCCTTGGTTTCAATACGGGGCACAAATTATCCATTACTTTTGGCAAAGAAGTTATTTTCAAACTCAGTGTTCAATACACATCATATTATCCATTTTTCACTCTCACAATATAAATTAGATTGTAATATTGTTAAGACAACATGCTCTATTAAGTTACTAGAATAAGGTTGTGCAAAGGGTTCATAGGCCTCAAGTGTTGCAGCTTGGCTCTGATATCATATGTAACACCCATCCAGGATRTTAAACAACTAATCTTTCATTTTATACATACACAATAACAACTTTGTTTTAGCATAATTTCATTGATTTCCATTTACACAATTCTTCTACATTTGCTCAATGATAAATCTAGATAACATGATGAAATAAGTAATATGTTAACTCTATGATTTATAACTTAAAACAAAAGTATATACAAAATATCAATAACCAAATACCACCGAAAAATACCTCCTCCTTAGCTTGTCGAAGCTCATCGATTGTAATGTAGTCTTGGACGCTTCCAAGCATTATTTTCCCACTTTCCCAGAGTGAAACAACGGAATCCTCCCTGTCAACTAGGAGCCTATCCAGATTCCTAGCTCCAAGAAACCTTTCGGTTTCTTGGCCCTCCCTGCTTGTGACTCCAAGAACAACAAAGAACAAATTCTCAAAGAAAACTATCACAAGAATTATATCTTCCAAGAATTTCACAACCTCTCATCATGCTCAAAACCTCTCAATCCTCCTTTCCTCACCACTTCTCCTCCCTATTTATCAATTTTTCATACACCCTTCCCCAAGTCTCCTCAACCACCCTCATTATTGTCCATCAACCTCCCTTATCTAGATTTTTTGGGAAAAGATTAAAATAAAACTAAAATAAAATGAAAAGTCTTTCTTCTAAGTTCTCATGCTAGCTAATAAATGTAAGTTGACAATTTTCCCAAAAGGTACATAACACCCCACCATGCTCATTTAATTCATTATACCCACCATCTATCAAAGTCAATAATGTATTTAATGCTTCTAGATATTTTGTATGCAAAATAATTTACATATTCAATAAACATTTAATTAAATAGTTAATAATTTACTTTAATAATTAATACATTAATTAATTGTATTAGTGTACATAGGTAGGGTATGTGTGCATAGCTAGCGGACACATATGTCATGTATGTACTAATGATAAACAATCATTGCCTCTAGTGCATAGTTCCTATATGATCACCAAGACATGTAGGACAACAGATCAAGTAATGCGTCATTTAATAATCTTAATGAACAAAATTACACCAATTCATGAATAACTCATTATCACACTTAAAATATCAATAGGAAATCATAGAGGGTTTTAAATATGGTAGGAACCAAGTGAGTAAACAATAGTGTCATCCCTAATCCCCAATCAATATTCTCAACTAACATCGAAGCATCCTTCCTTCCTAACCTACTTTCATCTTCCATCCTATCCTTTCCTCTGTTGGAATAAGCTGGAGTGTCAACTATATTGACTTAACTCCAGATAGAACCCATAAGCGGAAGTGTCATACATCTCAACCAAGCTTCCCCAACAGGCAACTATAAGTCACCATCACACGTCTAGGGGAGCGTGACTTCACATAGCCCTCCCACGACTCTAGGTTTCAGAGGATAAACGGTGGGAAATACCTCCACCCCTACTTATAGAACTAGGGTCAACACCCTACATCAAGCCCTATTGTGAAACTATTGTTCTTAGAGTCACATCATCAAACAACCACTCTAGGCAAGCTGTGTGTCCTGTCAAAACCACACTCACCACAAATCATAGCAATATTTTGAATCATAAATTGAATAATAAGTACAACATATAGCATATACTATCTTCTTGATATCTACGATATCCAAGTCACCTCAACACTACATTCATTTGGCTATCGCATAGCTCATTAACCTACAAGTTAATTCACCAATAACTCATATCTATGCATATACATAATAATTTCATATAAGGATCCATATCTATATTGACAATCAATTTAAGAACTGCATGTTTATTTTTATCATGTCTGACATATGTTATGCATTCACATCATAACTTTAACTAGTATCCATGTACCTAAATTCCACATTTTAACTTGCATGTTTAAACAAACCAAAGAGCTATCATCATCATGAATATACAACAATGAAAGTAATATCATGCAACCCATAATTAGGTCAAGATGTACATATCTCAAATATCTATCCCAATATAACTGAGCCCAAACAGATGTTAAGAATTGAATTACTAAGATGAGTAAACAATAAATGTTCTAACTCCCTAAAGGCCAAGATATAGGGTGTTACACCTTGCATTGACTTCACTTGACATACCATGACTTGTCATTCCATTCCATTACATGCCTTTCCATGCATTCAATTTCCTTCCCTTGCCATGTCATTACTTGTCATTCCATGCCATGCCATGCCATGCCTTTCCTTTCCATGCCATGATTTTCCTTTCCTTCACTGTCTATGCCTTTCCATGCCATTCCTTGCCTTTCCATGCCATGCCTTGCATTTCGTTTCCTTCACTTTATATGTCATTCCTTCCCATGCCTTTCCTTGAGATGTCATGCCTTGTGTTTCCTTCACTTTCCATTCCATTCCATGCATTTCCATTCCATCCCATGCCTTGCCTTTCAATTCCGTTCCTTTCCTTTCCTTTCCTTTCCATGCCATGTCTTTCCTTGCCTTTCCATGCCATGCCTTTCCTTTCCATTCCATGTATTTCCTTGTCTTCCCTTTCCATTCCTTTCCTTTTCATGCCTTTCCTTTCCATGCCATGCCTTTCCATACCATTCCTTTCCATGCCATGCCATGAAATTCCATGCCTTTCCTTGCCATTTCTTTCCTTTCCATGAATTGCCTTGCCATGTCATGCCTTGCCATACCATGCCATTCCATGAAATTACATGTCTTTCCTTGCCATGCCTTGCCATACCATGTCTTTCCATTCCATGAAATTTCATGCCTTTCCTTTCCTTAACTTTCCATGTCATCCCATGTCATTCCTTGCCTAAATGAACAAGTTTAATACCTAAATGAACAAGTTTAATATGAAAATAATTATTATACTAAATGAACAAGTTTAATACGTAAAAATTACAATTAAAGGATTCATTAAGAATTTAATTCTACAACTTGTTATCCCATATATATTAGATAAAAATAATTGCATGAGAATTTTAATGTAATAACATAAGCTCTATTTATTCATATATCTAAGGTATCGTCATATTTGTCAAACATGGATTGTCATAATTAATAGGATTTACCTAGACCTGGACATACATGTACACCTAGACCTAGATCTAGAACTTTCCTTGCCTTGTAATGTCATTCCATGCTTAGACTTGCTAGGTCTTGCCTTCGATTGCCTTTCCTGTCCCTTCTTTTCCTGTCATTGCATTTCCCTTCCTTTCCTTGCATTTCCATACCAACTTGTCTCTGAGTGAATTGAGGAGGCAAGTTGCAACACACGATAAAAATCAAAATGGGACTTAGATGGATGAAGAATTAGTTGCATTGGATCCATAGCACCAGGGTTTAGATAGTGGGGCCCTTCCATTGTCATTCCATCAACTGAAAAAACTTTTGTTGGATTATCTCTGACACTAGGGTTTTTCTCAATGAGGCATAGTGCAATTTCTGAAGAGGAGGTCGATTTTAAGGAACACTGTGTGGGGTGTTTCTGGGGAGTGTAGTTTCATGGGCCTTGGCTAAACAGACTTGTGAGATCTTATGGAACTCCGTTATATTTCTATGTTTGGATTTCATGCCGCCTAATCAAATTGGGCACATGTCCCTAAACGGATTGAGGAGATGAGTCACAACTTGTGATAAAACTAAAACCAGGACTCAGAAGGATGAACCATCGGTTTCATTGGATTCAGAGCACCATGTTTCAAGTAGTGGGCCCCCTCTGTTGCCATTTTGTTGATCGGAAAACCATTTGTTGGAGTATCTCTGGCACTAGGGTTTTGCTCAATGAGGCATGATGTAATTTATGAAGAGGATGTTGATTTTAAAGAACATTGTGTTGGGTGTTTGTGGGTAGTGTATTAGCATGGGGCTTGGCCAAATATACTTTCAGGATCTTATGTAACTTTGTTATGTTGCTCTGTTTGGATTTTATGCCCCTAGACCAAATTGGCCATGTGTCCCTAAATGGTTTGAGGAGGCGAGTTGCAATTCACAATAAAAATCAAACTAGGACTCATATAGATGAACCATCAGTTGCATTGGATTCAAAGCATTTATTTTCATCTAGTGGGGCCCCTCTATTGTCATTCAGTCGACCAAAAAATTGTTTGTTGGAGTTATCTTAAACTAACATTTTTCTTAATGAGTCATAGTGCAATTTCTGAAGAGGAGGTATATTTTAAAGAACACTATATGGGGTGTTTGTGGGTAGTGTAGTCATGTGGGCCTTGAAAAAATAGACTTGTGAGAGCTTACGAAACTTTTTTATGCTTTTATGTTTGGATTTTATGCCCCCAAACCAAATTGGCCACATGTCCCTAAATGACTTGAGGATGCAAGTTTCAACACGCGATAAAACTAAAACTAAGACTCAAATAGATGAACCATCAATTGCATTGGATTTAGAGCACCGGGATTTAGCTAGTGGGGTCCCTCCACTATCAGTCTATCTACCAAAAAGCCATTTGTTGGAGTATCTCCGACACTAGGGTTTTTTGAATAAGGAATAGTGCAATTTTTGAAGAGGAGGTCGATTTTAAAGAATAATGTGTGGGGTCTTTATGGGTAGTGTAGTCACATGGGTCATGGACTAATAGACTTGCAGGAACTTACAGAACTCCGTAATGATGCTCTGTTTGGATTTTATTCCCCCGAACCAAATTGGCCACATGTCCCTAAACGAATTGAGGAGGTGAGCTGAAAATCGAAATAAAACTAAAACTAGGACTCAGATGGATGAACTGCCAATTTCATTAGATCTAGAGCATTGAGATTCAACTAGTGTGGCCCCTCTACTGTCATTTCATCGAAAGAAAAAATATTTTTTGGAGTATCTCCGACAATAGGGTTTTTCTCAGTGCTTATTACATATGTTTGACAATCTAACACCTTGTTAGGATAGACATGGGATGGAAAGTGAAGACATGGAAAGTGAATGTATGGAAAGTGAAGGCAAGGCATGGAAAGTAAAGGCAAGTGAAGTAAAGGAAAGTGAAGGCATGGCATGGCACAGAAAGACAAGGCAAGGCATGGAAAGGAAATCCAAGGCAACACAAGTGAAGGAAAGGCAAAGCATGGCAAGGCAGGGCAGGGAATGGAAAGGAAATGCAAGTGAAGGCATGGAAATTTAAGGAAAGTGAAGGCATGGATTGTCATGGAAAGGTATGACATGGCATGTAAATTCATGGAAATACAAGGTGATGCATGGAAATGAAATGCAAGTGAAGCCATGGAAAGTGAAGGAAATTGAAGGCATGAAAAGAGAAGGAAAGTGAAGGCATGGAAAGTGAAGGTAATTGAAGGAAAGGTAAAGAAATTGAAGGCATGACATGGAATGGAAATGCAAGGCAAGGCATTGAAAGAAAATGCAAGTGAAGCTATGGAAAGTAAACGTAAGGCAATGGAAGTGAAGGCATGGGAAGTGAAGGCATGGAAAGTGAAGTCAAGGAAAGGGAAATGAAGGCGTGGAATGGAATGGAAAGTCAAGGAAAGGAATGGAAAGGAAATGCAAGTGAAGGCATGGCAAGGGAAGGCATGGAAATAAAATCCAAGTGAAGGAATGGAAAATGAAGGCAAGTGAAGGCAAGGAAAGTGAAGGCATGACATAGCATGGAAAGAGAAGGAAATGCATTGCATGGAAAAGAAAGGCTTGGGAAGTTAAGGAAAGAAATGGAAAGGCAAGTGAAGGAAAGAAAAATGAATTAAAATGAAGGTAAGGCAAGGAAAGTGAAGGAATGGCATGGCATGTAAAGGTAAGGAAAGGCATGGAAATGAAAGGAAAGTTAAGCAATAACAATTGAAGGTAATGCAAGTCAAGTGAAGGCATGGAAAGTAAAGGAAATGAAAGTGAAGGCATGGAAAGTGAAGGCAAGACAAGGAAAGTGAAGGCATGGAATGGGATGGAAAGGTAATGCAAGGCATGGCAAGGAAAGGAGAGTGAAGTCATGGAAAGTAAAGGCATGGCAAGGAAAGGAGAGTGAAGTCATGGAAAGTGAAGGAAATTGACGACATGGAATGGAATGGAAAGAGAAGGAAATGAATGAAAATGAAATTCAAGGAAAGGAAAGTGAATTCAAGTGAAGGCATGGAAAGTTAAGGGAAGTGAAGGCATGGAAAGTGAAGGAAATTTAATGAAAGACAAGGCAAGTGAAGGCATGGCATGCCATGGCATGGAAAGGAAAGGAAAGGCACGGAAAGGTAAGACAAGTGAAGGAATGGGAAGTGAAGGTAAGTAAATGTAAGTGAAGGCATGGAAAGTGAAGGTAAGGAAAGGCAAGTGAAGGCATGGCATGGAATGCCAAGGTAAGGAAAGTCATGGCAAGGAAAGGAAAGTGAAGGAAATTTAAGGAAATGCAAGGAAAGTGAAGGAATGACATGGCATGGCATGGAAAGGAAAGGAAAGGAATGGCAAGTGAAGTTAAGGAAAGAGAAGTGAAGGCATGTAAAATGAAGGTAAGGCAAGGCAAGTGAAGACATGGCATGGCATGTCAAGGAAAGGAAAGGCATGGAAAGGCAAGGCAAGTGAAGGCATGGCAAGTGAAGGAAATTGAAGGAAATGCAGAGAAAGTGAAGGAATGGAAATGCAGAGAAAGTGAAGGAATGGAATGGCATGGCATGGAAAGGAAAGGAAAGGCATGGGAATAAAATGTAAGTGAAGGAAAGGCAAGTGAAGGGATGTGAAGGAAATTGAAGGCATGGAAAGTGGAGGTAAGGAAAGTGAAGGCATGTAAAGATAAGGGAAGGCAAGTGAATGCAAGTGAATGCATGGAAAGTGAAGGAAATGAAAATGAAGGCAAGTGAAGGAAAGTGAAGGCATGGAAAATGAAGGAAATTGAAGGAAAGGCAAGGAAAGTGAAGTTGTGTCATTGCATGGAGAGGAAAGGCATGGAAAGTGATGGTAAGGAAAGGAAAGTTAAGGAATGGAAAGTGAAGGCAAGGAAATTAAAGGCATGGCAAGTGAAGGTAAGGAAAGTGAAGGTAAGGAAAGTGAAGGCAAGGAAAGGAAAGGAAAGTTAAGGCATGTTATGGCATGGAAAGACAAGGCAAGGAAAGGCAAGGTAAGGCATGGCATGGAAAGGCAAGGTAAGGCATGGCGTGACAAGGAAAGGAAAGGTATGGAAATACACAAATACCATAAAAACCATAAAATGAAGTTAAAATTATTCATTTTACATACCAATGGTAATTCAAGTAGACCATCGATATCACTTCTAATAATGATGAACTCCATTAAATTCTTATTCTCAAAGTAAGGAAATACGTATCGTACCGTTGACAAGTTCTTACTTGGCATTATTTGTAGTTGGATATTTGTACCAATAACCAAGTTTGTAAAGTGGTATATGAATTGACCTGTTTTATAATATTAAAATACATAACCACCTTTCTTTCATTTTATTTCATCCTCTGTTATATATTTTCCTTTAATAACCATCAACCCAATAGGAAATTTCATACATTCAAAGTATGTTATTGATCACACGAGGGTCTGTTTTCCCTCTAAGCATTGTGCCAACCAATAATCAATGCCCCATTAATTATCTCTTGGGAGAACCACTGCATATATGTGCCATGCAAAAAATGGAGTGCCAAAATGTGAGTTCACTAAATGACAAAAGAATAAAGCATTGATGCTAGTTATTAGAAATTTAATAGAAGGATTCAACAAACCTTACAGTATGAGATCTGAGACATGATCATAATCTACTAAAATACTTGATTGGTCCACCTCCAACTGGGATGATTATGTAGTTATACATTGAACAATGGAGAGTGATACATGATCCCATCTATCAACCCAGTCTATCTATTCACACTCATCCCATTCATTACTACTACATGGACCACACAAGTAAGAGAGTTTTATCGTCCATATTTCAACTATTGCATTTTTTGATGTTCTAATTGAATGGAATCCACGGGTTCCCTAGATTGTTTTTCATTCATACCACTATGATCAATATACATGGACCACCTCCCAAAAATATCTATGTACATGTGCTTTCCTGTGTGATAGGTCATCATGGGTTCATGTTACCTTTCCCATTATTGAATAACACCATTCAACAATGGATTTCTCATCTCGAATGAGGGAAGTAGTTGTGAAATTCATTTATTTCCTACATAACACTATTTTTATGCATGTACCTACTGCATCATACTCCCCTTTCACATTCTCATACTCAAAATGGTTCCAAATGTGCGATACCTTTATTTTGTTTTGCAACATACACAACTATTGAAATACACGAGTATTTTTGAACTGTCCTATGAAACCATATGACCAAATACAATGTTGATCCATTTGTATGTTCCTCTACTTAAGGAGATTGTAGAACAGTTAAAAATAATTTTTTACATAGGCTAAGTCATGGCATCAATCATCGCTTATGTAGAAGTGATACTCTTTCTATATAACTTTTTTTTTCATTACTATCTGGTCCATTCATGTATGTGAAATGGACCATTGAGCTAACCTTCTTTGAGTGATAATATTGGTTTTGAATCTCATTTTACTGTTGAAGGGTGTAGTTCTTATAAAAATCAACCACTGATAACAGTATAGTAACAACATGAAATGTATCTCTTCATATTATAAAATTTGTATCTTTCCCTCGAGCCACATGGACATCCTGAACATAATGTTGTGTCTTTTAGATGATGTCCTTCATGAAGTCACAAACTCATACTTGGGAAGTAACTGGTTGTATCTTTTTTATTTCCTTGCACTTTCACTTGGAAAAATTTGTCCAATTGCACTTGGACAAATTTGTCTTCCAATTCCAAGAGGACCCAATAAGATACGAACAAAAATTCCAATTTCACTTGGAAATATTTGTCTTATGATTCCAAGAAGACATAATAACAGACAAACAACAACTCCAATTTCACTTGGAAAAATTTGTCTTCCAATTCTAAGAAGACACAAGAAGATACAAACAACAATTACAATTGCACTTGGAATTTTTTTTCTTCCATTTGCAATAAGACACAAAAAGATACAAACAACAATTCCAATTACACTTGGATAAATTTGTCTTCCAATTCCAAGAAGACATAAGAATATGCAAACAACAAGTCCAATTTCAGTTGGAAAAAATTGTCCTCCAAATATTCCTACAATGGTATGACAATAGAAGAAAACTCTCTATCAATAAAAAAAGTAGACTAAAATAAGAAAAACCTATCTGTGTGTGTTATTTTTTTGTGAAGATGTCATGTATTTTTTGTCGGCCTTGAAATAGATGAGGTAGTCGAGTGTGCTTGGCACCAAAATATGCCCAAAAAGAACACACACGTGTTGCTAGAACGAGTTTTCACTAAAGCGCATGCACATTCCTACTGAGCATAAACAACCAACAATTACAACTCAATCAAGCCACAAGAGTGTGTCTTTGCTATTAATGAAATTAATATATCATTTATTATAGATCAAACATCTTTATGAATAAATATGTATAGGGATATGGGGACAACTAAGGCTTAAGGGGTTAGGATTTAAATTGTTTTCAAGGATAGAGAAATGGTTAGAGCACCAAGATGTGGGTGATGTGGGTGCAAATGTTATACAAAGCGTATACGCATAAGACACTTAGGGCTCAAGTGTAGAGGGGTTTAAGGGTTGATTATAATTTATTCCTAGGATTAGATGGATCTAGGGGGTATAGGGCATGGTCTACATCAAGATCTAGGTGATCGTCTAAATCTAGATCTACCTATATTTTGTGGTCTAGGTCATGGTCTACATTAATCTCTAGGTCATCATCTAAATCTATCTTTAGCTCTATGTCATGATCTAGGTCATGGTATAGGTATATGTCATGTTATACGCCATCGTAATATACTAGGTCTAATTCATGCTCTAGGTCTTGCCATGTATATGTCTTGCTATGTCTAGGTTTAGCTCTAGGTCAAGGCCATTTCTTTGCTTGTGATATTGGGGGGGGATTTAGAGAGAGGAAGAAAGAGAGTGATAGGGGGAGAGGGGAAGAAAAATAGAGTGAGGGATAGGGAGACGGTGAGGGGTGGTATAGAGTGTGAGAATGAGAGGAAGGGGGAGAGGGAGAGGGAAGGGAGGCTATATAGATGGAAAGAAAGAAATTTGGGTAGAGAGAGGGAGGGGGATACAAGGAGTAAGAGAGTGAGGGTTATATGCAATATGTAAAGAGAGAAGGGGGTAGATATGGATTGTTTGAGAGTGTGATAGGGGAATACGAAGGGGGAGAGAGACAAAGAGATAGTGGGTTGGAGGGAAAAAATGGAAGAGGAAGGGAGAGAGAGAGAAAGAGAGAGAGAGAAGGATACTGTGAGGGGGGAGAGAGAGAAGGGGGGCATGGAATAGAGGGGGGGTAGGGAGAGAAATATATGGATGGAGAGAGAGAGACAGGGAGAGAGTTGAATATGGGGGATATAGAGAGGGATTCAAACATTGATTGTGATTAAATAATATGGAATCCACTAAGTAGGAGAAATAAAAGGAGAGAGGGAGGGAGAGTAAAAGAGAGAAAAAGATAGAGTGAGAGTGAGACAAACAAAAAGGATAGATATAAATATGTGGTAGACGTAGGAGAGAAAGAGAGAAGATATAGTGGGAGGGAGGGTCAAAGATAGAGGGAGGAGGGGGGTAGATAGAGATTGTGTGAGTGTGAGAGTGGGGGAAGAGAAAGAAATGGAGGTGGATTGGAAAAGGATTGGTTGAGTGTGTGAGAGGGAGGGAGAGGGATACAGAGAGAGAAGGTAGAGAAAT
>ML784729.1:534456-544590 GCA_009831015.1 Picea engelmannii
GAACGAAATGAAACCACATATTTATAATATGAACACGAAGATATAGTGAACAATAACAGAGATACAATAAAACTTGACTTCTGTTAGATAAGAAATTTGCTAAAAACTGTAAAATGCATACTGAAACAAGCTTGCTAGAATGGTGGAAGCTTATCTATGAGAAGAGATGTGACGGCTACACTCATTCACAATAAGATGAGTACAATGAGGCTCTCAAGGAATTTTTATAATAAAATTGAATTCCAAAACCCTAGAAATCCAAAAACCTAACCCCAGGAGATGAAGCACCAAAAGTCATGTGAGCCTTGTTGGGGTAAGTTAGTACATCAACTTCTGAGGCTGTAACGTTTGCATACGATATCAATTTAGGGTGCACTATAGCTCATTGGAAAGGTATCTACGAGGAGATTAAATTTTGGGGATCTATAAAATCCTTAGGATATTATTGAGGTTCCCTATCATGAAAAAACATTTTTTAGGCCCTCAAAATGGCCCCAGAAGTTTTGGACATGAAAAACTGCTAAAAACAGTAGGTTGCCAAAAAATTGTTTTGAGCCAGTTGGAAAATGTGGGTGGTCACTGAGATACTCCTAGACCAATCCTACCCCCTTAGGGAGAAATGATCTCTAGTTCATTGAGTTTCCCCATTAGATGAGGAAATTTCTGCTGGATTTGGCCCCGGGTGAGCTAGTTGCCTTGATGCAAGAGATGCCCTACTTTGACAACCTGATAAACATGGATCCTCTCTTGGTGAGTTCCCTTAACTAGTGTCTCCATGATATAATCGGTGGATTACTATTCCATGTATTCAAGTTTGATCTATGTTGGTGTCAACTATTTTATTATCTCTGACGTGTCCAATAATGGTGGAAAATAGGGTCGAAGGAGGTCCACATTGAACATTGGGTGCAAGCCAAGGAAGGGGGGAATGTTAAGCTCAAAATAATTGTCACCCACCACCTTGGTGATGGTGTATGGTCCATATTGAAGTGTAAGAAGCTTCTAATGAGGCCCTGTCAGGTGTTTTTTTTGCAAGTGCAACCAAACTTTGTCTTCCACCTTAAACTGGTGTGGCACCCAGTGTTGATCATGGAGTTGCTTGTACCCAGAAATGGAATTCTATAAAATATCCTGAACCTATTGGAAGACATGTTGGATCCATTCAATGAACCAGTAGGCTTTGTCAGCTTCAATTGGATCATACTAAGAGTATTCCTAGGTGGTTGCAAAAGGTAGTTCAACATACATGGGATCCAATGGTTCAAATCCCAACCTCACCTGAAATGGGTTGTGGTTGGTTGAGCTATGTATGGATCGGTTGTAGATTTTTTGAACATAGGGAAGAATCTCATCCCAGGTGCAGGGGTGCTTGGAATTGTACATGCAAATTATGTGCACGATCATTTGATTGATGACCTTGGTTTGGCCATCTGTCTAGGGGTGGAAGGCAGTGGACTTTGTGAGCTTGGTGTCCACCAGTGACCATAGAATCGAACAGAATGTGTTGAGTAACCGATTGTCCTGATATGAGATAATGGTTTGTGGGATCCTAAAGTGTACCCTCACTCGTTCAAAGAATATATTGGAAGTGGCCTCCACTATGATGCTCTTCCTGAAGGCGGCCATAATCGCCATTTTGGAAAAGTGATCAACAAGCACAAAGACACAACCATTTTCTCGCTTGGTGGACAGAAGGCCCAACATGTAGTCCATTGAGATGGATTCCCAAAGCCTGTCAAGAGTAGGCATAGGAGTGTACATGCCTTGTTTCTTAGTGGCTAGTTTGGAAATAATGCAGACGGTGCAATACTGGATATACTTGCTAACATCTTGTTGAAATTTTGGCCAGTGGAAATGTCCTTGCATTACTGCCACTATATTTTCCATGACGAAGTGTCCTGCCACCCGACTATTGTGGGATTCCCAAATAATATTTTCTTACTCACTTAATGGAATGTAAAGGTGGCCTAGATGCCACAATAACCCATCTTGAAGATGGAAATTAGTGACAATTGTGTTTGCGCCCAACATATGGTAGGTGTTGAAGTCAGGATCTGTCTCATAGAGGTTCGTCCAACCGAAGGTCTTGTGGACACAAGAGTCTAGCACTGTGGTGTGTGTCGTGACTAGAGGTCGGCTGAGACAATCAATGAATAGATTGGTACTTTATATTTTATACTTGATGTTGAGGTGGAACAACTACAAATATGTGGACCACTTTTGATGGCGATCATTCTGCAATTTTCCTTGTGTCTTCATGAACTGTTGCGGATTATTATCAGTGTGGATGACTGTCTCCTTTCCAATAATGTAATGCCTCCATTAGTAGTAGGCTTTCACAAAAGAGTACATTTCTTGGTCATAAGTATGGAACTTACAGATGACATATGATAGTGTCTCACTATGATATTCCATGGGGTGGTTGTCCTGACTGAGGATTGTGCCCACAACATAGTCTGAAGAATCTATCTCGATCTCAAAAGGTTGTTGCAGGTATGTTAATGAAAGAAGTGGGATGAGCACAATAATTTATTCAAATCATCGAATGCTTTATGTTGGGACATGCCCCACACAAATGTTTCCTTACCACCACCCTTGGTTACTTGGATGAGGGCCTATGCAATATGGGAGAATCCCAACATGAACCCGTGATAGAAATTGGCAAGGCCTAAGATGCATGGTTGGGGCTAGGCAACCACAGATGACTTTGATCTTGGCTAGATAAGCATGCACACCATCCACATCAACAATGTATCCTAGGTATTGGAACTTGTCCATGTTGAAGGATCATTTTTCCAAGTTGGCGTATAGTGTGTGTTGTCATAGAGTGTGAAAAACCTACTAAATATGTTGCAGGTGTTCTGCCCAAGTATTGTTGTAGATGAGGATTTCATCTAGATATACCACCATAAAATAATTAGTGAAAGGCCGTAAGATATCTTCCATCAGCCTCATGAAATTTGTTGGGGCATTTGTCAAACTAAAGGGTATGACCAATTTTCTTGACCTTATTTTGACTTGAAGGAATTTTTCCATACATCTGTTTTCTCTATTGGGACCTGATGGTAGCCAAACTTCAGATCAATCTTGCTAAAGTATTTTCCCCCCTTGAGTTAATCAAGGAGATCGTCAATTCATGGAATTGGGTATCGGTTCATGAATGTGATTTTATTTAGGGCTTTGTAATCAATGCAGATTCTCCAGGTCCTATCGTTCTTCTACACCAGCACGATTGGGCTTCCACAAGGTGATGAGATGGATCGGATATGTCCCTTTTGGATCAGTTCTTGGATATGACGAATGATCTCCTCATTTTCTATAAGAGAGCAATGATAAAGTAGCCCATTGGGTAGTGGTGCATCGGGGGTCATATCGATGGGATACTTGAACTGAAAATGTAGAGGTACCCCAGTAGGAGATGAGAATATGTCTTTGTATTCATCCACGAACCTATACACTTGATTCTACTACACGGGGAGGTTGGTCACAGAGGCCATGGATGTGAATGCAACCTTTCACTCACTCTGAAAGAAAAGAATGAAGAAGACAAAATTATCATTTTGATAAATGACCTTCCTACATTTCTTGGTAAATATGAAGGAAATAACACTATGTGGGACTACCTCGGGCATTCTGTACAATTTACTATTCAAAGTAATAATAACACTACGAGGCCTAAAATCATACACAACATGGTGTTTCCATAAATAAGGTTTGCCCAAAAGAACATCACAAACTTCAAGGGGAGAAACATCACACAATACCTCATCTTTGAATGGCTTTATGTTGTACGACATGAGACACTGTTTGTTGACACGAAGATCACCTCCTTGACGTAGCCATCTGATGGTGTAGGGTTGCGGGTGCGGTGTTTTCGGTAGGGCTAGCCACTTGACGACCTCTACTGAGATGAGGTTCTTATGGATACCTATATCAATGATAAAGTTTTGTGGAGTTTCTTTCACCCACATATGTCAATGAAAGAGGCACTCACCTTCCTTTGGCTCATCAGGTTGACTGAGATGGATATTGGTGGTAGCAACGGTGGCACTAGGTTCTGCATCAATGATCTGTCTCCCATTTTTTGGTTCTTAATTAGAGTCAGAACTCACATATGATTCAAAGGATTTTACCTCAACCACTAATGATTGTTTTGAGTGGAAATGAATAGTGTTATGCCAAGGGATCTTATGAAAGTCGCACCACTTCCAGGTATCTTTCTTCATCTTCCCATAGTCCTTCTTTGCTCATGACTAGGACTAGATGTCCCGAGGTTTCTCATATTTGATCTGTATTTTTTTCTATGGGTTGGGGCTTTCCTTTCCCTTCTTCTACTGTGAGGGGTTTCTATACCCAAATTGTCGTGTATTTTGTTTCATCTTCTTCTCAATTTTGATGACATATTGATAGGCCACGCCCAAGGATGAGATATCCACAAACTCCATTTATTTCTTGATGTATCTATGCAAACCACCACAACACTTGAGCACTAGAGGTCTCTTAGAATATTCAATACCCAACTTGGTGCACAAGGTATGGAAGACATTGGTGAACTATGGCACTGTTTGGTCTCTTTCATGCCGCAGTGTGGTCCATCTTGTATACGAGTCATCATAACTTCAAATAAGGTAGTATTGTTCCTTAATAGCATCCATGAAGGAATCCCAAGTGGGTGCGACTACAAATAATGTGGATCTCTCTATTTTATTTTTCTCACAGAAAGTATCCCACCAATATTTGACATGGGGGACAACCTTGAGGAGAGCGGATGTAATTGTTTCTCTATCGAAAAAATTGTGGACATAAAAATACCCTTCTAGAACTTTTAACCATTTATCTACGACATCCACATCTATTTGAACTTAAAATATAGGAATATAAAAATTGATCTATACCTTGAAGGGGGCATTGCCTCTACCTGAGGTGGATGTGTCACCTTTTGGAAACTGTCAAAGGATTTGTCCAAAGTTTTCCATCTTCACGTTCCTCTGTTGCTTAAGGGATTTCTTGAGAAAATTTTTGAAATCATCTCATGTCGCGTTGTATTTCATTTCACCTTCCATGGAAGGTTTCTTTGGCATACAATAGAATTTTTCCTCAATAGAAACAAGCTCGAGACCAACTCTCTATACCTTGACCGCGTTGGGGACATGCATTAAAAAAATGACAAGGAGCAGACCGCTATGATACCATTGATCTGGATTTATGAGAGGAATGAAATGAAACCATAGATTCATAATATGAACATAGAGACATAGTGAACAATAATAGAGAAACAATAAAACTTGACTTCTGTTAAATAAGAAATGTGTTGAAACTGTAAAATGCAGAGTGAAACAAGCTTAATAGAATGGTGGCAGCTTATCTCTGAGAAGAAATGCGATGACTATGCTCATTCGTAAGAATATCAGAACAATGAATATATAAAGGAATTTTTACAATAAACATGAATTCCAAAACCCTATACATCCAAAAACCTAACCTTAGGATATGAAGCACCAAAAGTCATGTGGGTCCTGTTGGGGTAAGTTAGTACATCAATTTCCTGGGGTCGTAACTTTTGCATATGATCTCCATTCAGGACGTACAATAGCTCATTGGAAAGGTATTAGCAGGGAGATTCATCTTGGGGGATCAATAAAATCCTTCAATTATCATTGAGGTGCTCGATCATTCAAAAATGATGTTTAGGCCCTCAAAATGGCCTCGAAAGTTAGGGACCCAAAAAATTGCTAAAAATAGTAAATTTCCAAAAGATTGTTTTGAACCAATTGAACTTGGTGGGTGGCAACTCTTATCCTCTTGGATCAATGAGAGAGAGAAAGACGTGGTATATGTAGGTGAGAAAAAGAGAAGACATAGTGGGAGGGAGGGTGAGAGATAGAGGGAGGAGGGGGTTAAAGTGAGAATGTGTGAGTGTGAGAGGGGAGGAAGAGAAATAAAGAGAGGGGGTATAGACAAGGAGTGTTTGAGTGTGTGAAAGGGATGGAGAGGGAGAAAAAGATATTTGGTAGAGAAAGAGTGAGAGGAATGGGCAAGAGATAGTGGGGAGTGGGAGATGTATGAGAGAGAGAGAGAGAGTGGAAAAATAGTGGGAGGGAGGGGGAGAGAGAGAAGGAGGGAGGAGGGGGTGGAGACAGAYAGAGAAAGAGAGAGAGAGAGAGACTGATTGTGAGTGGAAGGGGGAAGATAGAGGGAAGGGGGGATAAATATACATAAAGAGAGAAATGGGGGAAGAGYGGAGGAGAGAGAGGGAGGGGGATATAGTGATAGTGATACTAACAACAATGAGAGAGATAAAGAGAGGAGATATAGTGGGAGGGAGGGGAGAGATATAGGGAGGAGGGGGGTAGATAGAACGTGTAAGTGTGAGAGGGGGGGAGAGAAATAAAGAGAGGGGGGATGGACAAGGAGTTTTTGAGTTTGTGAGAGGGACGAGGAGGGATACAAAGAGATAAGGTAGACATATAGTGAGAGGAAGGGGGGGRACAGATAGTGGGGAGGGCTATAATTATGTGAGAGAGAGAAGAGAGATAGTGGGAGGGAGGGAGGGAGGGAGGGAGGAGGGGGAGGAGAGAGAGTGAAACTGGTTGTGAGAGGATGGTGGGGGATGGAGGGAAGGGGGGGTAGAGAGATATAAATAGAGAAATGGGGGATATAAAGTATGTGTGAGAGAGTGTGGGGGGAAGAGAGAGGTAGACAAACATGGGAGGTAGACAGAGGTAGAAAAAGGATGGAGGTAGAGAGGGATTGTGTTAAAATGTGGGAGGGAGAGATAAGAAGACATAGAGGGGGGATAGAAAGCGTGGGAGGGAGAAAGAAGAAGAAAAAGAGGGGAGGTAGAGAGTGAGTGTGTTAGAGTGTGAGAGGGAGAGAGAGGAATGCATATAGGGGGTAGAAGTGTGTGTGGGAGGGAGAGTGAGAAAGGCACAGAAGTGAAGTAAATGTTGGATATGTGTTATATTCTTTACACGAGTAGTAGTGTCTGAGCGTCTGCGCCGGGCGCGCAGGGGGGTTAAAACATTTTCACACCTGGACAACATATTTTCGGGACCACATGATATTTAGGTGGTTTTTTGGCACATGGTTTTTTGTTGATGGTTTTCTATTTCCGGTTAAGCAATTAGGGTTTTGGACTAATCTAGGTCATTGGGTTAGGGTTTTGGATGTCGCTGGATCCTATATGTATATTGTATTGTAAACAATGTAACACAATGTATGAATACAATATATGCTGGTTTTCCCGGTTTGGGTTTCCAGGTGAAAAATCTATGTGTAATGTTTGTATTTACCATTGTATCTTTTCTAAATATCAGTTTGCAGTAGATATTGTACAAGGTTAGAATTTACAGTAAAGAGAGCATGAGAGAGAGAGAGAGAGAGAGGGAAATAGAGAGGGGGGTAGAGTGATAGGTAAATTTAGGAGAGAGCGGTAGATGTAGGAGAGATAGAGAAGAGATAATGGGAGGGGTGGAGAGAGAAGGATAATGGGGGGGCGAGAGAGAGAGTTAGAGTGGAAGAGTGGGAGAGAGAAATAAATAGAGGAGGGGTAGAGATAGAGAGGGAGGAGTGGGAGGGGAGAGATAAAGACAAAGAGGAGGGGTAGAGACAGAGGGTTATATGGAGGAGAGGGAGAAAGATGGGCTAAATAGAGAGAGATATATAGTGAGAGGAAGGGAAGCAGAGACGGAGAAATAAAAGGGTGGTAGAGAGATGATGAGAGGAAAGAGGGTATATAGATGGAGATAGAGAGGGGGAATAGAGAGAGAAAGATGGAAAGAGAGAGTGAGACTGAGACTAACAACGAGGATTGAGAGAAAGGGTGAAAGAGATAGGGTAGGGAGGGACAAAGTGATAGAGAGAGGGAGAGAGAGAGATAGTGAGTGAGTGAGAGAGAGAGAGAGAGAGGAAGATGAGGGAGATAGAGAAGGATTGGTTGTGAGATTTTGAGGCATGGAAAGGAAATGTCTAACTCTATCTCCTTACATGCCTTATGATTTGTAAGTCTTTCAATCTATAGGTCTTACCATGTATAGGAATGTGAGGGAGAGGGAGGGAGATAGATAGGGGGAAGAGAAGGAGAGTGAGAGGGAGATAGAGAGGGCGGTATATGTAGGAGAGGGAGGAGAGAGATACATAAATAAATGATTTATAAGAGCATGTGTGTGCTCCTAGGAACGTGGGTGTGCTTCTTGAACACATGCGAGCTCTTAGAGCGTGTGCACTCTCTTAAGAACATGCACACGTTATTTTGAATTCATTTTTTTTGGACGAAATTGACAAGGTGTATCTCGACTTGGTTGGTTTGTATTTAGGTTCCAAATGAAAAACCTAGTTGTTCAGTCTGCAAATTGATTTAAAAACCTCCATTTTTTTGAATACCTCTCTATATCTTTGTCTTTGAGGTTATTTTTCTATACGATAAACAATTTAGTTGTTCACGAAACTATAGACATAGATCGAGTGGACTATGCATATTTCAGATATATAATTTAAAAAATAAATTATATTGTTTACTATTTTAGTCTATTTTGTCTTCACATATAACAAAATCCTAGGCTTAACCATTTCTCAAATGAGTTATACAAAGCACTAGAGGAGATTTATACCTAAGATACAAAAACCTAAAAATTGTTTTGATCATGTTAAGATCCTCTTAGCGTGCATGAACAAAAGATGTTGTGATTTTGGCATATGTTGACTTTGATAATTTAATATATATATATATATATATATATATATATATATATATATATATATATAATATTAAAAATTCCAAAAGATATATGGAACAAGAAAAATAGGGTCTCTAGAAGTATACAAGTTTTTATAACACAATTCCATCATTAAGATACTCAACACTTTCACTAACAAAAACATATACATTATATTTTGTTTAAAAAATAAGATACCAATGTTAGAAGAAATCAAATTTGAGCTAGTTATTCACAATGTCTATGAATAAAAGTTGTATATTCGGAAACTTAATTCAATTTCCTACATTTCATCTTTTTACACCATATTCAAATTAATTGTTAAACTACCTTAAATAATCCGTCCAAGTTAAGAGATTATTGTTTTTCCATGTTTAAAACCATCATTAGCTTGCACTTGCATATATATATATATATATATATATTGAGGGATAAGTTTCACTAGAAAAAAAACTTTGTTTAGATTAAAACAATTTCTAGTAAAAATTTTCAAAAAGTGAAGGGATTTGGTTCACCCCAACATATGATAAATATGAAGTTAAGGTGAATTTACAATGGTATAATGACATTTCCATTTTCACATTAATATATAATGAACTTGAAAATATACATGTTAAAGTTAAAAATGATACATTGAAAAATTTGGATAAATTTGAGACAAGCTTCCAAAATCACTCATAATTTTAAAATGTAGAAACCTAGGCTAATGACTAGTCTTTAATATGGAAAATATAAAATGTTTGGAGATTTTATATAGTTTCTATAAAATTTGGGTGATTTTTAAGGTAAAATAATTTTAGTCTATGAAATTTGAAGGAATGGTTTATAGAAAAAATGGAAATTAGCTAATAGTTTTTTGGGAAAAACCATGGAAAATTAGCCCATTGACCAAATTTAGCTCCTAAAATCATGTATGTCCAAAATTAAAAATAATGTGGAGAATATGAGATGTAAATTTCATACAAGATAGAGAATTTTTCATATAGAGAAGATAGAGATGTTTTCATAATGATGTAGAAAATGTAGATGTAGAAAATATGAGATGTAATTTATATGGTCTTAAGGTATTTGTACATTAAATAATAATAATAATAATAAAATATTTCAATATTAATTTTATATATAAAAAATTGAAAATCAAAAAATTGTTTTGGCTAAATTTTTTTAATGTTTTTCTTAACGAGGGAGAAGTGTATTTCGTACCAATTAAAAAAATATCAACAAAGAAAAATATATTTCAATATTAACTCTCTATATATAAAACAGTTGAAATAAAAAAGTTTCATTTTGTATTCAACATAGAATTAATATCCACTAAGATCGAATTGGTCAATTCCTAAAACTACCAACCTTCCTAACCTCTTAACTCAACAAAAGTATGGTGATCTTGGAAATCTTCTCTTAATGCTTTTCGAGCACA
>ML784729.1:553891-574732 GCA_009831015.1 Picea engelmannii
TTTTTTTTTTATTATGGTTAAAACATTTTAATGATGTATTGTTTATTATAAGGAAGAAGTGTATTTCTTTTTCTACTCATGTAATTGTAATTAACAAGTAACATTTAAAAAAATATTAATAACAAAAAATATTTCAATATAATCTTTATATATAAATTAATTGAAAATAAATAAATAAATCCATTTATATTCAACCTAACTTGACTTATGACATATATAGACACACAAATATATCTATAATACACCTTAAATCCATTTATATTCAACATGAACTTGACTTATGGCATATATATATATAAGACACACAAATATATCTATAATACACCTTGTGAAATTAAGTGACTTATAGGACACATATATATTACATCTTCATGGATCAGGTCCTTACAACCCAAAGGAATTTGATTTATCTCAACCTGCAAATTTCAAGTTAAAATGAATTTACATTGCATTTCCATTTTCCCTTTTATCAATTAATGTTATACAGTTAATATGTTAATAGGACCAAAGTCTGTATGACGATATATCTCAACTATTTTAATAACTCGACAATTTCAATACATAATCTGAACGTGAAAACCTACATATAAGCCTCCTCACATTACCATCTCCACTATCTTAATAACTAGGCGATGTCCATACAAAGATGCACATACACCTAAGTATTATTAGGTAATAATAAACCTTATGGGAAAGCAAGGTAATAATAAATTTTATGGGAAAACACAGTATACACATCTATAGGTCCAGACTATATCACGGTTCCCAATCTGTAACATGTAACGGGCATTGGTTGATGTTAAAGTTAACAGTAGTAGGCAGAAAATTTTGGATAAATTTGAGAAGAGCTGCCAGAATTAAAACTGATGTCTTAAAAAAAGTTGTTTGCCCATACAAGATAGAGGCGAACATAGAGACGTTTTCATGTAGAGAATATGAGAGGTAAGCTTCAAGGTCCTAAAGTATTTGTACATGAAAAGTAAGTAAAATCTAGTTGGGAGAACGTAGCAGAATTATGCATCATGCTGCCAATATTAATAGGATTTTACTGTTTACCCCAGTATTACTGTTTAGGGCCATTAGAAGCCATATACAGGGCCATTTGAAGCCATATACACATGCAATGTTATGATTGATTAGTTTTCTTATCCCACTCTCATACAGGTTTTGTTTCAAAATACATGTCTGGTTAAAAATGTGTTCAAACATTGTTAATTGTGCAGCTTCGAATTAATTCATTGATTCTGAATTTATTCAATATTAAGAAGAATAAATGCCATTGCAAACTCTGCACAAACTACATTGTTGTCTGCCATGGAAAAGGAAAGAAGAAATAATAATTGTAGAATCGGAACGATTACGATATCTTGATCCTGAATAAAACACCAGCAACTGCACTGTTTCCAGGACTGACCTACTGTCCACTATCAACAAGTTAATAGGCCCGTCAAAGCAGCCTTCAATCGAACCCATATGAACAGTGGGTGAGTGGCTAGCAACAGTTTTCCAAGGTTTCGATGTTACTATATAAAAATTCTGACATTAAAAGTATTTCATAGCTTCATGATGACTTCACATTACATGTGAGGGTAACCAAGCTGAAATCCGTCCGAGAGACTGGAGTTGGTATATGCAGGCAGTTATCCATAAAGAGGGCTTTTGATTGCATGGGATACATCGGCGCCATCCCTGAAGGGACAAAGAAACGTTTCATTCGTTTCTGACTGGTATTTCTGATCTTGAAACCACTCATACACCGCTCCAAAATCCATAGTCCTCACTACTCCCTGGCTTGTTTCATACCGATCAGGAATCCAAGGCTCTGAATCGCTAACTGAGAGATTCTTACAGATTTCTACAGGAGGTGTGCATAGTTCGTCCAGCTTTCTGACATGGGATGTCACAGATCCCGACAGAGCATAGTAAGGTAACAATATATCCTCTGAAATGCCTTGCTTCTCCTCATTTTTATGACTCGATGCCCAACATATATCTTGGGGAATATTTGTATTCAAGAATTCGAAGCCATCAACATCTGACATTTCATCTGGCGAGAACGAAACCAAATTGGCATCTGGCAAAGGATCTGACATAGACAGTGGCAACACCTGCTGGATGTTGCAAATCTCGGCTGAATCAAAACTCTGAAGGATAGTGGAAATGCTCCAAGAATCGAACCCCAATGGATCATTCTCCTCTTCCAGATATTTGCTCTCCTCTAGGTTCTCTGCCCTTTCCTCTTCCGTTAGGGTTTTGGGCAGATCGTAAACTTCAATCGTGTGGGAAGGAGGCAACGTATCCGCGTCTATCGATTGTACCGCCGGAGTAGATAGATTCTGAGATCCATGAGAGAATGTTTCCGTCAATCTAACCGTACGGGGAGAAGATATGGATCTGAAATCAATCATGTGAGAAGTAGGGAACAAGCCCCAGATGTTGTCGTTATAACTAATCTGAGACATGACCGCAGAGCCCGCATGAGCATAGACGAAGTTGGTCCGCGCTCTGCAGCCACTCATCGATAAGGAGGCTTGGTCATAAGCCATGGCTGCCTCCTCGGCTGTGTCAAAGGTGCCGAGCCAGTGCCTCTCTTTGGTGAAGGGATTTCGAATTTCAGCTGCGTAGCGACCCCAAGGCCTTCTACGGACTCCCAAATATTTGCCCGGTTGATGCTTCCTTTTCGTTCCTTTCGGCGGCGATCTACGTGGCTTGGATGCATAATATTGCAGACCAGTTTGAGAAGAGAAATGAGAAGAGTTATTTGCAACAATCTCAATCTCAATCGGTGCAGATTCCATCTCGATGAGAAGAAAATGGGGACGATTGTGTTATCAGAGATGGGTAGATTTAACACTTTCTCTTGCATCAAATGCACAACTGGCACGCAATCCTTCCGCAGTTAAATAAGCTATCGGGGTAAACAGTGGAGAGAGATGGTTTAGAGCTTAGCAACAGTGATAGAAACATTGAAACAACGTATGTCATTTTAGAAATAAAAAAATGTCCTCAGTGCATATTGATTGAGTTTATAGGTGTATGTGGGGTGATGTTTGTCGGGAATGTTTTTGAGTGCAACAAAATTGTAGGTGCTTCCTCCATCTGGCTCAGACTTTTTAGTTTTATTTTATTGAAATTGATCATGCATACATTGTATTATGAATGGGAAAACTGTATTAGATCAGGGATGGGCAACATCTGGAGCGAGACATTCATTCATGATTTCCGTTGTGCATCTCTCCTGAAATAATTAAACGCATTTCATATAGATCCTGATGCGTTTAATTTGGACCTATTAAACGCATCAGGATCTGTATCAACCTGAATTCAATTAAACATTTGGACAGATACTTGGAGGCGCCAAACATATAAATATTAAAAGTTAAAATAACTAGCACAGTCACTCAAAACTGTGGCTGATGAATGTTGAAAGGTGATGCCAAAGCTTGCTCCGGCAGGTTAATGGTTGGAACTCTAAAAGTTTGATGATCTGTCAGCAATGGCCTTCCCTCACCATACTGTTATAGTTTTTCACCTTCGGCGATCCAATATGAAATGTATGAGACGCGTGGACAGCCGGAAAATGAAACGTGCCTACAGCCAGAAACGCGGACAGTGGAAGAAAGTCAGAAAATAAAAATGTGGATAGTGGAAGAAAGTTAGCAAATCTAAACGTAGTAATCCCAAAGATTAATCATTTAAACATGGCAATCATATATTGCTATAGTAATTTCTTAATATGATTAGGTAAATGTGAAAAAGTAAACAGGTTAATTGATGCATTCAAAAATACAAGAAAGTTACGAAGAGTGAATCACATTCATTGATTTGAAAGGACGACTAAGAATATGCCAACATCTTCAATTTTTAGCCATCAAATTATAATTTTAAATTAAAAAATAATTAATTATGCCCATTATCATTATAATAAGTATATGACTTACCTAAATATAAAATAAATCGAGTTAATTAAATAAATTAAACATTTGAAAAGCAAAATGAACAAACACTGAGATACTGAACTTAAATTAACCTGTGCTAGTTAAACATTTTAAAGATTATTTTACTTAAAAATAACGAGCGGGTGAAACGATACAAATGAGTCATTATACTAATTTACTCGATATATGAGAAGATTTGATTGCGCACAGGATGAATTTTACTTAAAAATTTTGTCTTTTGTTGTGTCTCACCCCTTGATGTTTCGCCTCGCATGCAATACTTTGACTCATAAACCTCCAATGAACCAAAAAAACAAAAACAAACAAACAAACATAGGACTAAACATAAACATAGAAATTCACGAATTCTATACTACATAAACGTTAAGAGAATTATGTATTTTTTATTATTATAGTACTTCGTTTTTAATTAAAATATTAAATGAGTATAAGTTGAAAACTAAGTGAAAAAATCATGAAAATATGAGTAAATCAATAAACAGTTTGAAACTTTTTAAAAGTATTATATTTGGAAAAAACCCTTAAAAAAAGTAAGTAAATGAAACAAATGTTGGGTATGTGTTATATTCTTTGTATGTGTGTATGGGTGTATGGGTGTATGTGTGTATGTGGGTGTATAGATTGTATGGCGAATGGTGAAATTCGGTATAATGAAAATAAGAAAGGTTTTGGCGGTTGAAGGTTTCCGGTAAAAATCTTTGTATTAATTTTTGTATTGCTTAAGAATCTATATGCATTGCTTTACTTCACAGGTTTAAAACTTACAACAAACAAATAAACAAAATTCAAATCCAGGTCATGTAATCATGTAATTGTAATTGGACAAACTTACCTCATACCATGTCAAGGAAAAAGACTAAAAATTAAACTCGTTTAAACCCAAGTAAATTAATAAAATTCAAATCCTATAAATGGACATTATCTATAAACTATAAATTGACATTATTTTACTTAATTTGAGTTTTAAACTATAAATTTGAGTTTTTACCTATAACATTATGGAAACTCCAGAGGGCAGAAGAATGAACACAAAGGGTGGTGATATTGTCATATTTGAGAAACAAGGTTTAAAGTTAGTGAATGCAGATCCATCAATCGGAGTCTCTTTTCAAGGGTTGTATCAGGTTCTGTAAAAAAAATTAGGGATACATCATGCAAGTGGAAAATGAGTTTGCATTAAGTTTTGATGGAATTATGGTTGTAACATACCCAACCACCCATAGGTCGGACACGCTAACTTCAAGTCCCCTTCTGGACTAATTGGACCTCTGATCTAAATTTAAATAACAAGGATGCATGACATATTCACATGCATTGATCAAGATTCATGCTAAACATAAAATAAATGAACCATGCGACATGCACAACAACAACCAAGAAGAATACATATTCTAAATATTGAATTCAATGATAAATAAATACACAGCGGAATAAATTATACACAGGTAAATAACCATAACAAAGAGGACTTATCTTTTCTGAAAACAAGACACCAATTGGCTGTGCACCAAGGACGTTCCACCCAACTGTAGAAATTGTTGTTCCAAGTATCAGCAGTTGTGTCACCCCCGAGCCAAGACTATGAATCCACAAGGATGGTTCCATAGTGTCACTCGACTTCCCGAACCAGTCATCACTCAAGCTCTCATAGGCTTCCCAACACCCAAAACAATTGAAATACTCATCTCTCTTCTACCCAGCCTGCACAACCCAAGAGAATGGACCCCCCCTCTTTCTCTGCCACGCATTCCCTGAGGATGTCCATCTCCTTCCAGAGCTCCAATGCAGTTGGTCCAGAATCTCCATGTTAGGACTCCCGGGACTCGCAGTTGTGAGAAAGACTAGGCACAAAACAAAGCATCTCGAACAAGTAGGACTTGATTCATGGTTGGATTACGCCATCAGTTTCTACAACCAAAAATACCATGGCTTCTCTTCAACAATTTGTTTTCTTTTCCCAAGACAAGAGATGAATGAGGAAAGACGAGTTGGTGATGGAATGAACCAAACTGAGAGTGAACAAAATTTATGAATGAAATGTTAAGGTGATGTCTTGAACAATGAGTGACTGAGTGAATGGGAGAAGAAAAGAAACCAGTAGAATAACTAGAATGAGAAACCCCCAAATAGGCTAAGGATGGTTTTATGTAATTATTGGAATTAAGGAACCACTTGGCCTTCCTCCCAAGAAGCTCACGTAACTGTTATTCTCCGTTAAAAAACATGGGTAAATAAAAATATGAAATAAACACTTAGCCCCTCAAACCCCCTCTCTTGTGGAATCATATTCGCCTATAACTCTTGTCCTTGTACGTCTAACATCCAACGATGTATTTATTATTAATAATAATCAAAACATTAAATTCCCTAGGAACACTGGCCTCTTTCAATTTTCTGGGAACTCTGGCCTTTCATGAATTAACAAAATACATTATCTAATACGGGGCTCAAAACTCGGGGTGTTACATCCCCTCCCCCTTATTTTGGCACTGTCCTTAGTGCATATACATAACATAAATCAAAATTTCAAAATTTATTCAAAATATTTTGGGTAGTCTTCCCGCATGGCATATTCATGCTCCCAAGTAGCATCTTCAGGACCGTAGCAGTTCCAATGGACTTTTACAAACACTATAACTCGATTCCAGAGCATTTTTACCTTTTTATCCAATATTCACATCGGCTAGACCTGAAAGTATCTGTCTGTCTCTACCTAAATCAGATGCCAATCAATAACATGGTTAGGATCATGGACATATTTTTTTAGTAAAGTGATATGAAATACATTATGTGCATTCATGGAAGCAGACAATGCAAGCATGTATGCAACTGGCCCTATTATGTCCAATAACTCAAATGGACCAGAGAATCTGGCTGCCAACTTTGTACAACTACCCAACTTCAAAGAAATCTTCCTAGGCTTCACTTTTAAAAACACATGCTCCCCCACTTTAAATTCTCTAGATGTCCTATTCTTATCTGCATAAACTTTCTATCTATCTTGAGTTGCCTTTAAATTCTACTTAATTCTAACCATCTCGTCTTCCATGTCCTTGAGAAATTATAGCCCAAGTACCACTCTATCTGCTGGGTTGTCCCAACTCATTGGACTATTGCATTTCCTTCCATACAAAGCTTCAAATGGACTCATTTTCAATGAAGCTTGATACCTATTATTATAGGAAAACTCAACCAAGTGCAAGTAATCTTCCCACTTGGATGGCTTATCCATCACATACATTCTTAACATGTCTTCAATTACTTAGTTGACTCTCTCTATCTGCCCATTTGACCATGGATGGTATGTTTTGCTAAAGTTCATATTTGTACCAAATCCTTTAAATAATCCCCTCCAAAAATTTGAACTAAACTTTGTTTCTGTGTCTGAAACAATTTTCCTAGTTATCCCATGCAACCTAGCAATCTCCCTCATGTAAATTTTTGCAATATTAGCTATTGTATGAGTCATTTTTACCAAAACAAAATGAACAGTCTTTGTCAATTTATCAACCACTACCATGATCGAATCATGTTTTCTTGTTGTCCTGGGCAATTTTGTAACAAACATAATTGTCATGTACCAAATAGATATACAAATATAATCACCACAAATTCTGAATACACAATAGATCCACATAACAATTTATAAGAAACCACACTTATTATATCAATACCCTTGAGGTAGGGAAACACCATACAATGGATCCTATTATGGAAGGGATCCTCTCATGTTCGTTTGCCTCTTCGAGGGGGTAACCTCCTAATGAGCTTCATCTCCAAACACAATATCTCTCTTCATGTCCCATTACATTGCTTGAACCCCTTTATATAGTGCTACCATCACCTAAGAACATTTTAGAGGAGGAATCTTCTAGAAGTAGAACCTTCTAAGAAGTCCTCTTACATTTATTATATCTAACTACCCATTTAATGTATCTAACTACCATAGTGAGCCTTATTTAATAATATAGTGGACCTAGTCCACCCTACATTGAATGGCCTCCAATATGATCACTATGGGCCTTTTGGGCCCCGCCACTACCTCTCTAGCTACCTAACAATAATGGATTTAAAACTAGAGTAAATCTATATTTCTATTTAACCATGACAGGGGATTTCTTCCATTATGGTTGCAATATTTAAGAAAAAAATCTAAGATATGACATAGTATATCTATAACTGCTATAACTTGAAATTTCTTGAATTTAGTACAAAAATAATAATTTCAGAATTTACCTCTTGAAGAAGAAGGTTGTCCTACTGAAATTGCTTGTTGAAAGTTCTTTCTTGAATACTTGCTTGAAACTGAATATTAACCTCCCATCCAACTAGGAACAACCTCCTCGGATCCCTAGCTCCAGGAATCCTTGCAGTTTCCTACCCCCCAAGCCCAAAGTTCCCAACAACAATAGTTCCCCTGTAAAAGTTCCCCAAAAAATAATCTTCACTCCAATCACCTCTTTCTTCCCCCTCTCTTCCAAAATTTCCTCCTTTCCTTCTTCTTCCATAATTTTTCCCCAAAAAAAGCAAATACCCCCTTCTAATTACTCTCCCCTCTTCCTTATCCCCCTCTCTCAAATCCCTCTCCCTCATTCAATTCCCCAACTGGTTTATCCCCTCATTAATTTCCTCACCTACCACAATTTAATAAAATAGTAAAAAAAAGATTCATCGTATTTAATTTAATAATTAATGAAATTTAACTTAACAACTATGATCAATAAAAGTAATTTGGATGTTACATACACTCACCCTTCAAGAAACTTCATCTTGGAGTTAGAGTAATTTACAATACAAGGGTAATGATACATGATTCACACATCCATATCAGATAAAACAAAATGATCAATTTAAAATACTTATACATACTAGTGTACATGTGAAAGACATGCATGTGTAGCTAGCACATATAGGACCCACACATGTACTAATGGAAATAATTATCACACCTAAAGTAATTCTTTTATGTGTCTAATCCAATCAACAAGACCATTCATTTCATAAAATATAGTAAACCATTTAAAATGTTCGCAAAATCCCTCAGTTATAATAATTTAGCACAAGAAACATTCATATAGATAATTGTAGTTCAGTTAAGAAAAATAAATATACTAATATATATATATATTTCAAAAAGAGAAAATCAAGAAATTCTGCTATAAGGTGAAAACTCCACACACTCTCAACTACTTCTAGTCATCCTTCCTCACTAACCTACTTCCACCTTCCATCCCTATCTTTCCTCTGCTGGACTATCTTGGAGCATCAACTATATTGACCTAACTCCAAATAGAACCCGTAAGAGGAAGTTTCAACTCTCTTGACCAAGCTTCCCTAACACAAAACTGTAATCCATCATAACATGTCTAGGGGATCATGAGCTAACACTGCCCTCCCATGACTCAAGGGTTCAAAGGATACAAGTTGGGAAATGCCTCCACCCCTCCTAATAGAACTAGGGTCAACACCCTACCATGGACCATACAGTGGAACTGTGTTGCTGGGAATTTTTTCATCGTATATTCAGTTTCAGGTAGTCTCACCACCTAAAAAACCCTGCACTTGTCCACGTATCATAGCAATGCATTTGAACCAACATAATTTCACATACAAAGATTCATACCATATTGTTTCATTGTTGATGTTCACGACATCAACCTTTTATTATCATTACCCTTTGGCTATTTCATAGCCCATTGAACTGGATAATAGTCTATAACACCAACTCATACATATCTATGCATTACTATAATGTAAATGCATTTAATCATATTCTCAATTTGGTATCCACGTACCAACAACTTTAAATGTCAAAATTTTCAAGTTAGAAATAGATTTCATAATATCCATCATAATTCAAATAACGATAAACATTCATAGAATTGACATTCACATAGGTCCATATGTCTTAAAATTTCAAGCATATCATTAATAGTTTCACAGTTAATAGAAAATAAAAGATTATAAGGCATTAAGTAATTCTAGCTATCTAAGTCAAAAGGTGGCATTACATAAACCCAACCTTCGAAAAATATAATCTCGAGGTGGTCAAAAAAGTGAGGGATGATATCATCGTAAGGTCTCTGCATCCTCCCAAGTAGGAGATCCTAGGATATACTTGTCCCAATGGACCTTAACTTGGTCTACGAGACGATTCCTGACCTATCGGACCCTACGGTCCAATACGCGTAATGGTTCGACCATGAGGGTTCCCACGTTCAATACCTGCAATTCCTTCCAATTTAGTTTATGATATTTTCCAGCAACATAATGGCGTAGAACAAATACATGAAAAACATTATGATTTTTATGCAAGTGGTGTGGTACTACGAGACGATAGGAAATAGATCTAATTCTCTCTTGGATTTTGAACGGTCCTATAAATTGAGGCAACAAATTTGTCCCCTTCCTTAACTGAATGGTACTCTTATTAGGCTTGATACCAATGAAAACTTGATCTACCACTTTATAACTTCGAGCAGTCCTTTGTGCATCAACATAATTTTTTTTTCTATCCTATGCCTCCTTTAGTCACTGCCTAATTTGAATCACCTGTTCCTCCATCTCTTGAATCAATTATGGCCCAGCTGTCACTCATTCTTCTAACCTTTCCCAACTCAACTTTGTCCTTCATGTCCTTCCATAGAGAGATTCATAGGGTGGCATTCTAATGGAGATATGAAAACTGTTATTGTAGGCAAACTCTACCAAAGGTAGTACTTCTCCCAATGGGTTTGATTATCCATAACATACATTCTAGTCATTTCTTCCATAACCTGATTTGCTCTCTTAGTTTTCCCATTTGTTTTGAGATGATATGTTGTTCTTAAGTTCAACTAAGTCCCCAACACTAACTGCAAACTTTTCCAAAACCTAGATGTAAATCAAAAGTCCCAATCTGAAATAATCTTCTTTGCTAACCCATGAAGATGGATGACCTCAGTTATAAACATGAATTCCACATCAGAGACCTCATAAGTGTCTCTAACCGGAATAAAATGAGCACTCTTGGTCAACTTATAAACTATCAAAAGAATGGAATTGTGTCTGTGTGATGTGAGCAACAATCCCACAACAAAATCCATAGAAATGACTTCCCACTTGGACATAGGAACATCATGTGGTTGTAGGATACCTACGGGGTGGTGGTGGTAAAACTTCACTTGTTGACACTCTAGGCACTTGGTGACGAAATGGACTACATCACACTTCATGCCTACCCAAAAGAAAAGTTTCTTCATATCTGCATACTTTTTCTTCACACCTGAATGTGCACAATAAAGTGCTTTATGGGATTTCTTGAGTATGATACTTCAAATATCCCCACCTTCAGCGATGTACATCCTTTCCTAATATCTTAATAATCCATCCTCTTCCATTCTATATCCTTCATAATTTGGGTCTAATTTATTCCCACTATGGAGGGTTGAATTAACCTTTAAATACCAACTATCTCCAAGAAGTTTCCCCAACACTCGCTCCCTCATATTGAATTTTAAGGGTACCAAGGAGAAGACACGTGGTCTCATGCTCAAGGAATTCATGACCATGTTCTCCTTTCCCTTAATGTACGAAATTCCAAAATCATGCTCATGCATAAACTCACTCCATCGCCTCTTCCTGGAATTGAGATCCCTTTGAGTGAAGAGATGCTTTAATATTTCATGGTTTGTTTTTAACTCAACGCTTCGCCCCACTAGATAATGCCTCCAAATATTTATAGCTAGCATTACAGATGCTAAATCTAAACCATGAGTAGTGTAAATCTCCTCATGTTTATTAAACTTTCTTGACGCATACGTTATCAGTCCCCCATCCTGAATTATCACGAACCTCAATCCTTGTTTTGAGGCATTCGTACAGTCTGTGAAGTCTTTTTCCATATCTGGCACTCGTAAAATTGGTGCACTGGTTAGTAACCTTTTAAGATCGATGAATTCAATATCATATTCCTCTATCCAATCATACTTGAACCCCTTGCACTGCAACGTGGTGATGGGTTTTCTTATCTTATAGAACCCTTCCACAAACCTCCGATAATAACCAGCTAGCCCCATGAAGCTTCTCACTTCATGAACATTTTTCAGCACTAGCCATTCCATAATGGCCTTTACCTTTTCTAGGTCCATAGATATTCCTTGACCATAAATGATATGGCCTAAATAGTGAATCTCTTTCTGGAAGAAATAACACTTCGACAACTTTCCATACAATTTGTTCTCTCTAAGGCATGACAACACCACTCACAAGTGTTCCTCATGTTCTCTTTCATTATTGGAATATATGAGGATATCATTAAGAAAGACATGTATAAAGGGATCTAAGTACTTTTGGAATACACCATTCATGAGGCTCATTAATATTGTTAGCACATTGGTCAAACCAAAAGGTACTACAACGAACTCATAATTCCCAAATTGATTTCAAAAGGTTGTTTTAGGAATATCGTCTTCTTTAATCCTTAACTGGTGATACCCTGATCACAAATCAATTTTGTAGTAAACTACTGCTCCTTTCATCTGATCAAAGAGATCATTTATCTGTGGTATTGGGTACCTATTTTTCACTGTAGCATGGTTCACGTCCCTGTAATCTATACACAGTCATAAAGAACCATCCTTCTTCTTGACAAAAATTATTGGTTCACCCCAAGGTGAGACACTAGGCCTTATTATCCCTAATTCAAGTAGTTCCTTCAACTGCATCTGCAACTCACAAATTTTTAGCACCGTCATCCTATATGGTGTGTTGGAAATTAGCTCCGCACCAAGCTTTAGCTCAATGGTAAAATCAATCTCCCTCTCAGGAGGTAACCCAAGAAACTCTTTGGAAAAACATCTTCAAACTTTGACAATACGGAATATTGATCCAAGGAGGGCCCTTTCCTTTCATTGACTACTTCCCCTACATATAATCGACAACCTTTCCTCATGCAAATTTTAACCTTCATGGTTGAGATAAAGCATAGAGAAATCCTCCTCGGTACACCGTGGATCTCTACTAACCTTCTTTCATCGTCAACACAAAGCACCCTTTTCGCGAAACAATGTACCATATATCGATGGGCTTCTAACCAGTCAATTCCAATGATTAGGTCATATGTCCCTAGAGCAGTGACGTACACCTTCAACGTGGTAGTACACACTCCCAGGTCTAGTAGACAATTATCAATGCTAGGTCCTATCACTTGTTTTTCCCACAAATCCATCTCAACCTATTTAAAGTCATCATGCTCGTAGGCTACCAACCTACACTTTTCTAATGCACAAGTTGAAATGAAACTATCTGTAGCACTAGAATCAAATAAAATATTAACATTGACATGATTTAGCATACTTGACTAATAGAACATAGTGGATTGATGCTTTGCCTGGCGATTATCAACCACTGCATAAATCTGGTGGCTACTATTCACTCTTCCCATCGAGGTCATTCATTCTCTATGCACAAAGCCTACTTGTGACTCTGAACAATCATGCTGGTAATGAGGTCCTCCACACCCCAAATAGGTAACACGAGATGGAACCGACACACTCCCATGTGATGGTCTCTGAAATGAGTTCCTTCCAATAGAACCCCTACCCCTACTAACTTCTCCTTGAGAAGTTCATGGACCTACCTGCCTCGTTGGCGATGAGTGGGATGCAACACTCGTTGCCATTGAAATACATGTTGTAACTTCTCTAGGAGCGATTATATCTCCATAAGGAGGTGGCCTAGAGTTTTCTCCCCTGAATAAAGTCCTAGGGGCATTCCCCACGAATCTAGGATGATGTGGAATTGTTGACCTCATACCTTCGTTTAAGCTCATACGCTCCTCCTCATAACGATCATTTTCAACTACTTCAACTACCGATGATGGTTTCCACATCTGTACTATGGCCCTTATATTAGGGTTTAACCTGTACACAAACCATTCTACCTGTTGTTGATTGGTATCCATGTAGGAGACATATTTTAATAACTCCATGAACCTGATCTTGTACTCTTCCACGATCCCTTTTTCCTTAACTAGATCATGAAATGCTCCTACCTGTTGTTCCTTGTAGTACACAGGCAAATATTTCCTCTGGAACCTTTCCTCAAAACTCTCCCATGAGATAGTGTCTAGCGTAAGATTGAAATGCCTCTCCATATTACCCCACCAGTTCAAGGAACTATCCTTCAACTGAAATATCACTATCTTCATCGTTGATGTGGAATCATAGTCTCTTAAGGAGAAACATAACATCATTCCTTCCAACCATGCCTACACACGTTCTCCTTCATTACCCCCCAAAAAATCTGGGAGTTTGATTATTTGCAGTTCTCTGGTGATGTCCCCTAGTGGAGGCCCTCCCTCTAAGTCCCTCAATGCTTCAAGGTTATCCACTCCATATGGTGGGTTCCACTTCGACATCTACTGAATGGAATCAATTTAATGTCTCCTTAATAGCCTCTAAGGAGCACAAAATAAGAGCTAATTAGGGCGATCATGGAGACAACACCGACGTTGGTGGTCCTTGCAACGATGCCCCTCGGCCTTCATTTCCCTGATTCCTAACCATCTTGAATAAATGAATCTGCATCAAACCAAATTCTTATCAGGAAAAAGTTTAAGGCATTCCACATTTTCTCAAACTTATACTTGCAACCATAGGGTTAGGCGTAAGTTCTTTATATTTTTCTGTAAACAAACATTACTACTATAAGGTAAGTGGCTAAAGGTCGAGGTCGAAAGCCTCTAAGCTTGGTGACTTCATCGCGGTAATATTCTAACTCTTCCTCCTTTCTAGTTATGCTAGCACTGTGGGGTACTCGTCAATTACCCTTAGCTATCTCTTGAACATGTATTAAACCCCATCTTCTAATCCTTATATCTTTATATACCTTATAATTGATTAATCAATCACTTATTTAATAACATTTTATAGTCAATTAACTACAAATTCATCACAATCCCCTTAATAACATTAATTAATAAAATGATTAATTACCATTAACATTTTTTTCTTAAACAATTATTAACCTTTAAAAACAATATTAATACCCCCTTTTCAATTTATTTTATACATGTATCCTTTATATAATTAAAAATGTATTCATCCTAATTTATATTCTTAAACACCAATTAATAAACAAAATACAATTAATTAGCTAAATAAATAAATTTTAAATTAAAAAAAAGCGTCTGATTACCAATTCAAATATTAAATTTAACTATGTATTTAAATAAATAAAAATAAAAATAAAAATTAACAAATTTAAAAAAAAGAAAAAAATCAAACTTATGGATAGGCACATGGGTCCTTGCATGAGGCCCACATTCCTCCTCCATGAATTTTCACAATTAAAAATAAAATAAAAATATCTAACCAAAACCCTACCCTCCCCGCTCTCATCCCTCAATGTCACTCATCCACCACCATTTCTCCCTCTGCAAATGGAAGTCATAGGGTTTATTTCTCTACACCAGAAGGGGGTATTTTCTTTGTTGTTTGGTTTTCTCTATAATGGTCTTATTGGTTTGTTGGGGAGGGCATGCTCACCATGGGTGGGTGACCCAGCCAGGCTAGCAATGCATAGCACATGGACCTGCGCCTTGTCGGCTCTTCTCCTCATGGTTTGGCATCGGTGGGATTTTGCATTGCGTTGTGGAGATGGGTAGTGCACTGCCCCTTCATGGGATCTCTTCCTTAGGGTGTGGGTTCTTGGTCTTGTTTTTGACTTGTACTGGTGGACACACAATGTAAAAAGGAAACATCACTCGTGTGCTCTCTTCCTCGTGGCTTGGGTGCTTGGTCTTGGTTGTCGATTATTTGGTTCTTTATGTCCGGGAGGGCCTTCAAATTTGCAACAACATCTACTAAACTCATATTTTCCACAATTTCCTTCAACTACCACCATCCCATTGAGGAGGGAATCGTGTTATCTTCTCTCTAGTTTGTGAAACTTTGATTTTGGAATTTGAACCCTTGACCTATCGTTCGAGCAAGGCACCTCGAACCCTCGACCTATCGTTCAAGTAAGGCTCCTCGAACCCATGACTTGGGAGAAGGAGAAAAGGAACTATAATAATAATAATATTGATGGTATACTCTTTGACATTTGGATTATTGAGATTGATGACCAAAACCCATGATTTTTTTTCTTGTGGATCTTCTCAACTACACATGAAAATGACGTTATCCCCAAAGAAAAATGGAAATTTCATGAATGGTTCATGAAGAAAATAGTGCTTCTTGCAGTTTGATAGATGGCTTGCTTTGTCAACGACAATGATCATCATGTGAGCATATCAAAATGAAGTTTCACTATACTCAAGAACAAATTGACAATATTGGAGCTGGTAAAGACTTTGGAGCTGTGCTTGCTCTAGTTTCTAGCATTTTTTTTCTTACAACTTTTACCCGCCATGGGTCATTGTGTACATTGGGGTACTTCTGTGGATATTTGGCTATTCATATTCGTGGGTATAATGGTAATTCTGATGTAGATGACAATTGCAGGGTTTGAATACTTAGATATTTAGCGTCAAGCTCAAGCTTGAGATGCGTTGTGCACAAATGCTCCTTATGGAATCTATGTATAGTCTACATGAAAGATTGTTTGGGTTTTCATGTTCTCTATGATTTCCCTTCATTTCTGACTATTCTATTATCTACTTGTCTACTTTTCAAATTTCATTACTGCAATATGTTGTGTTTGCTATACCGTGCATGGTGTTTGTTCATATATGTTGACTATTTGCTATTAAATATATGTTATACTCTTTAACTGCATACCTCAATCCTTGATATTTTCATGATGTAATATAGTGTTCTCTATTGTCATTGAATAAATTTCATAATCTTTTTTTATTTTATTTTACAATATTTCTGAATCTAACTCTGTTAATTTTTTGTCTACACAAGTGAAGATTAGTACATGTGGTTGGAACATGGTTCTTCTGGGTAGTCTTCATAAGTTTTATGGGCTGTAAATAAAGGTTTTCTAGGCTGTAGGTTAGGGGTTTGGGAACAGATTGTACATTTATGTGGGTGGTCAGGACCAGGTTTCAGTTTTGAACCTGAGCTCTGATACCATTTGTAACAACCATAATGGCTTTAAAACTAGAGTAAATCTATATTTTTGTTTAACCATGATAGCGAATTTCTTCTATTATGGTTGCAAGATTTAAGAACAAAATCTAATACATGACATAGTATATTTATAGCTGCTATAAATTGAAATTTCTTGAATTTAGTACAAAAATAATAATTTTAGAATTTACCTCTTGAAGAAAAAGGTCGTCCTGCTGAAATTGTTGCATGAATGATTTCCTGAATGCTTTCTTGAACCTAAATATTTACCTCCCATACAACTTGGAACAACCTTTGCGGCTCCTTAGCTCCGGGAATCCTTGTAGTTTCCTGGCCCTCGAGCCCAAATCTCCCAACAAAAATAGTGCCCCTTTAATATTCCCCCCAAAACAATATTTCCTCCAATCTCCTCCTTCTTCCCCCTCTCTTCCATAATTTCCTCCTTGCCTTCTTCTTCCAGAAGTTTTCCCCCAAAAAAACAAAGACCCCCTTCCAAGTCCTGTCCCTTCTTCCTTATCCGTCTCTCTAGAATCACTCTCCCTCATTCAATTCCCCAACTCCCTTTTCCCCTCATTAATTCCCTCACCTACCATAATATAATAAAATAGTAAAACAAAGATTCATTGTATTTAATTTAATAACTAATCAAATTTAACTTAACAACTATGATCAATAAAAGTAATTGGGTTGTTACAAATTTTGTTATAAAGTCAATGGTTACCACTTCCCATTTCTTCTCTGGAATTGGTAAGGGGTGTAGCAATCCTACTGGGTACCTATGCTCATCCTTCACTCTCTGACATTCCATACATTTGGTGATGTAATCAACAACATCCTTTTTTCATTTTCGGCCAAAATAATTGGCCTCTTACTGCTGCAATTGTTTTTGGTAACCGAGATATCTAGCATATGGAACATTATGCATTTCTTTTAATACCAAATTCCTGAGTTCTTCGGAACTAGTAACATAAATTCTATTTTTATGCACAAGTAATCCATCTTCCTTCATCTCATACTCTTTCATTTTCTGTTGTACATTTTCTCGCTGTAAGCTTTCTTTTACCTGTAGGTAATGTTGATCTCTGACAACATCTAAAATTTTTCTTTTTAAATATGACTTATGCATACTAACAATTGTGGCATGCATTATATGTATTCTTCTACTATGTGCATCATCAAATTTATTTTCCTTTCCTTTGAATGCTTGATATCAAAGTCAAATTCACTTAAAAATTCCATCCATCTTGTTTTCCTTACATTCAAAGTAGGTTGTTTAAAAAGATACTTAAGACCACTGTGGTCTATTCTTAACTCAAATTTGTTTCCCATGAGATAATGCATCCACATATTCAATGTGTGAACAATGGTAGAAAGTCCCAAGTCATGTGTGGCATAGTTCCTCTCATGTTCTATAATATTTTTGGACTCATAACCAAATGACATGCCCATTTTGAATGAGGAGTTCACCAAACCCTTCCTTACATGCATCTGTACATACCACGGAACTTTCATTTGGGTCAACAATCTTTAGAATAGGTGCAGTAGTAAGAAATTATTTCAATATATTAAAGTTATCTTCACACTCAGATGTCCATTCAAATTTAATTCCCTTATTTTGCAAAGAAGTGATGGGATGATGAATTTTAGAGAACCCTGCTATAAATATTTTTTAGTAACCAACTAACCCCATAAAATATATGACTTCTAAAACATTTATGGGTGTTGGCCATCCTTTAATGGCTTCATTATTCTCTGGTTCTACTGCTATACCATGTTCTGAAATAATGTATCCCAAGTAATGGATCTTCTCTTGATCAAAAGAACATGTACTAAGTTGGGCATACAACTAACGCTCCCTCAACACTTTCAATACCAATCTTAGGCGATGTTCATGATCTTCCTCTGACTTAGAATAGAAAAGTATGTCGTCCAGGAATACTATGACAAAATTATCCAATTAATTTTTGAATATGTCATTCATTAAGCACATAAATATAGCTGGTGCAATGGACAATCCAAATGGCACCACTAAAAATTCATAATGCCCATACCTGGTTCTAAAAGTTGTCTTATTGATGCCTTCTTCTTTGATTCTTACTTGATGGTACCCTGATCTCAAGTCTATCTTTGAAAATATATTTTGTCCTCTTACTTGATCAAGGAGGTCATCAATTATGGGTAGAGGATACTTGTTATTTATAGTGGACTTATTCATCTCTCGAAAGTCAATACACAGCCTCAAAGTTCCATCTTTGTTTTTGACAAAAAGCACTGGGGCTCCCGAAGGTGAAACACTTCGATGTATATATCCTTTCTTCTACAATTCTTTCAAATGCATTTGTAATTCTTTTAATTCTAGTGTACTCATTCTGTAAGGTGTTTTTTATACCAAGGCAGATCATAGAAATAGATAAATAGAGAAATCTATCTCCCTCTTTGGTGGCAACCCTGGTAATTCTTGGAATACATATTCGAATTATTGTAGTATCGAAAAATCTTCAAGACTTAGCCCCTTTGTCTTTTCTGGCTCCTCCACATGGGATGCATACAATTGGCATCATTTTCTGAAACATCTCTTCATTTGTAAGGATGAAATCTTGACGCAGTAGAGACTCGACCACCCGTTGTCGCGCTCTCCCGCTCACAGGATCGATCTATAATCCCCTCTTCGAGCCGAATTAGCACTTTAGACACCCAATGGAATCCTTGATAAAACTCAATCCACAGGTCCTTGCTTCTGCTGTTATGGCCTTATGGACGACCATGAACAAATTCCCCACAGGAATCTGAATATCGGGCTTCGGGGTTTCGGACTTTCCGTTGTCAAGAGTTCCTGCACTCTCGATTCCCTGATCTTCGATGAGCTCTCTACCTGACCTTAGCCCCTCCTGGCTATGCCCTGGTCCACATGACCGCTCTCCATAAGACCCCAGCCTTATACCTTTCATTGTGTTGTGGTTTCGGGCTTTCTAATGCCAAAATGCATATGCCCTTTGGATCCACGATCCTCCGATTCCCGATGCACGTTAGCCCTCCAATCTAAGCTCGTGGTCCAAATGACCTCCTCTCGTGACCACACTCTTATCCCTTATCGGGATTTCTGCAAGATACCAGATATATAAAATACGCAGAACAGAAATGAAATGCTAGAAATAACAGAGTAACAGTCAAATATCCAGCATAATCTTCACAATACACAGAAATGATTCACGAAATAGCAACAGAAATAGCACTTTGAATTCAGATAGCAATGTTCACAGGCCTCTTTGAGGGGGCAACCTCCAATCGAGCAGCGCTCTATTACAATAATATCCAAGCTAGGGTTCTCATACCCTCGACTCCTATTTATACTAAAAAGAAGCATCTAGAGGAAGATCCTTCTAGAAGCGGAAGCTTCTATTAGGTCTTCTTACATCCGCCTTATTCTATTTTATTGAAAGGTCTTATTAATATTGACCTTTATTACATCCGAATACATTGATCTACCTATGTGCGGGTTAGGACCTTAACATGTCCGTACCCTTAAAAACAACCTTGTCCTCAAGGTTGGAGATGTGGAAACTGCTGCAAAATGGTAGTTGGTTCCCAAGTTGCATCTGCTGGAGTCATATCTTTCCACTGTACGAGCACTTCCTTGATGGTTCTCTGACGCAGGCGATGCTCCCTCTAGTCCAAAATTGCTTCTGGTTGTAGCCAAATGTATCCTTCTTCAGCTAACTCTGGAAGGTTGGTTTGAAGTTGGCACCTGGTTCCAATCACCTTCTTCAAGCAGGAAACATGAAAAACAGGATGTAGCTTCGACTGACTGGGCAGAGCTAACT
>ML784729.1:579999-606835 GCA_009831015.1 Picea engelmannii
GGAAGATCCTTCTAGAAGCGAAAGCTTCTATTAGGTCTTCTTACATCCGCCTTATTCTATTTTATTGAAAGGTCTTATTAATATTGACCTTTATTACATCCGAATACATTGATATACCTATGTGCGGGTTAGGACCTTAACAATTTCAGACCTTACGATGCCGAAATGCACATGTCTTCTGAACTCATGATTCCTCAAATACCGATGCGCTCTTTACGCACTAGCTCTTCTGGCTAGGCTCCCTGCCCATACGATTGTTCTCCCTGTGACCGCAATCTTGTCTCTCGTCAGGGTTTTGGGGTTTCCAATGCCAAAATGAACTGGCTCACAGGATTCCCGACCCCTCGAATCTTGATTCTCCAGAATGCCGACAGCTGGCTCCCACAATGACGCTTTCCCCCTTGTTGGGGTTTCGTGGTTCGCGATTCCAAAATGCGCAAACACCTTGTCACCAGGATCCCCGATATCCCGATGACCCAAACACTGATAGAAAGTTTCCTTGTTGGAACTTTCCCGATGACTCTGATTGCTGCCAAGCGTCCTCCTCTAATGGATGGTCCTAATCTCTCCGGGATTTCGAGACTTGTGATGTCTCAACTCTTTCGACCTCAGGAACTCCGATTTCCCGATGGTGAATATCCTGACTCTCGACGGATTTCTGACACCTGTCTCCCCAAATGGACGGCTCAGCTTATGAGTCGGGGTTTTCACTATGGACTTACCCGATCTCCTGTCCACAGGAATGTCGATATCACGATGTGCCAAAGTACCGATGGGTGCTCGATCTCTGCCACGTGTCTCCACTAACGGACGGTCTAGATCGCTCCGGTGTTTTGAGACTTGGAAAGTCTCGATTCCCTTGACCTCAGGATCTCCGATATCCTAAACGTCGATATCCCGATGTCTAATGTCCGGATCTCTGAAATGGATGATCACGCGACACGTGTCCTCTCCTCAAACGGACGACTCAGATCACCTCTCAAGATTTCAAGACTTCTGATGTCTCGACTTTCATGACCTCGAGAACTTCGATCTCCCGAGTGTCGATATCCCGATACCTGTTGGGATATTCCTCCTATTTACGAGTTTAACTCCCTCACAACTTCTGGCGATCCGACGGTTGTCGGTGATCCGGAACCAGATCTAATGGCTCAGATCCGTTCTCCTTCCCTGTGCTCCTCTGGATGCTTCCTGGACGCGAACACCAACAGTCCAGATCTAATTCCCAGCCGATCTGACGGTTGTTGTTGCTCCCTCCTGAGCTTCTGCACTTTCTTCCCAGAACTTGGAAGAATTTCAATCCTTCAAAGGTCTCGACCTTTGTCTTCTTCCTCTGCGAACTCCTTTTACCTTGAGCCTCACCAACACGTGTAAAAACGTTGTTCCTCCTGAGCTTTTCTTCAAATCTTTGAAGATTTGAGCTCTACCTTCTGTAGAGTCTTCTCATGCACATGCTGGTGCTATCCATCCTGAGCTTTTGCAAACGCTTAGACCCCTTGAGGGATTTTGGTTTCCTCCTTCTCCCACAGATGGAGAATACAATGCCCTATAGGCTATATCTCTGCTCAGGCAACCTCTTGCTGAGCCTTTCTGGGTGTTCAACAACCCAGTGAAGATCCTTCAGTGGATACTTCCTCCAGCTCCAGAACTCAAAGATTTCTTTTTCCTTCTGTGCCTACCTGCACATTGACTCGATGCCCTCCTGGAAGAGTTTCTTCTCTTTTCCCACAGAACACTCAACAGTTTTGTCTTCTCTCGTGCACCCCTTTCACTTGCTCGATGCCCTCCTGGCAGAGCTCCACATAACTCCTCAGAGATTATGGTTTCTTCAACTCTCAGCAGAGTCCTTCCTCAGATGCACCGTAGTGCATATGCTCAATGCCCACTTGGAAGAGCTTCATAGAATCCTCAATGATTCTGTCTGCAACTGTGTTCTCATACACAACCTTGCCTCCTAAGGTGTTCAACAACCTCAAAGGTCTTTTTCTTCTGAGTTTATGATTTCAGTTTCTGTGTCGTGGCACGTCTTTGTCTGACTCCGCAGAGTTTAGAAGTGCTTCAGTGCACCGGTATTCAGAGTCTGCAGCACTCTGTCTCGCCCTATTGGCATGAAACCTCAAAGACCCTCAACTGAAATCAAACAGACTCCCTGCAATGTACAACCACAACATACATTTACAGACTAATAGAACACTCACATAACATTCACATAACATAGAATAATGCAGGAAAAACTGCTTTGTTTATATTAAATGGAAAATGCATGTAATTACAAGGTGTTCTTGAGCTCTCTCTGGCTCTTCTCATCTACCTCCTAACTCACTACAACAACCACTCTACCAAAATGAGATCTGTAAATCTCTTTTACCTGAGGGGGCTCTTTGAGCGCTTCCCTCTAGATTCACCTACCCTATTCAATTACATTGAATGGGCTGTCTAGTCCAGAATCGGATCTAGATCTCAGCCATTACACACATTAAAGGACGATCTACTCTATGCCTGCACAAAGGCACGGCTTCCTGGCTCAATAGCCTAAGCATTTAAATTACATTGAATTCAAATTTAGATGAGGCTGCACCTCTCTTTTAGCGTGCGATTTGAATTCGCCACGTGGCTGGCTAGCTGGCTCGTTGATGTGGAGAGATGCTCCTGCATCATACTCCTCAGTTGCAAAATCATGAGTTCCTGCTCATGATCTTCCCCTCTCAGTTGTTGGAAATCCTCCTTGATCCCAAACAAACATCTGGAGCTTCCCATCTGATCCATTCTGCCGCTGCTTCTGCATTGCTACTGCTGCTATTTCCTTCTTCCTGTTCAGCCTCTCCTTGATGACAGTGTCTGCTGATCTCAACATCAGCCTTCTGATCTCTTCTATTACTTCGTCCAGCTGCTCCAGTGGTTGGCTCTGTTCTTCCAATCTACTCAGCTGCAAAATTTTTCTGGAATTGGGTAGATCATCATGATCTCCCACGCCTTCTTCTTCATCTTCATCTGTGGCCTCAAGTTGCCACTCTACTGTAGACCTTAGCTCTGTAGTATCCCTTTGACTGACTTGATATTCAGTCACCTTCTCTGACAACTCAACTTCTGTCAGTTCTCTTGCTGGCTCTGGATTGTTCAGCCAATACTCCAACATTTCTAACTCCATCTCCCATGGAGTGATAACTTTATCTTCTGCTGTCAGCTTCAGTGCTACAGCTTCCTTAGCTTCTTGGTTGAATCCATTGAGACACTCCTTAGAATGCTCTCTCTCTTTTCCTTCTTGGGCAGCCTCTGAAACTTGCTCCAATTCTTCTTCTTTACTGACAGTCACAGTTGACTGTTCTGTTGTTGTTGTTGCACCATCTGGAATACAGACCTCTGCCTCCTCCTGGGCAAGTGGTAGGAATACTTTGATCCCTCCAATCATCAAAATATCTCCTAGATCCTCCTCCTCTATCAGTTGCACATGCTGATCTAAATCCATCTTTGAGTGCATCTTCTCTGTCAGCTCCTTAGGCTGATTCCAACTCGCTCCCGAGTTCATGAGACCCTCAGACAGTCTCATCTGCTCATCCCTGCTCATCTAGAAATATGGGATGCTTTCGCTGCTCTCCTGGCAGACTATGAGATCAAATGATCCCATCTTCATCAGCACTCCTTGCTGAATTGAACTCACCTCCGAGTCCATGAGACTTTCAGGTAGTCTCGAATTCTCATCTCTGCCCACCTGGCAATATGAGACGCTTTCGCTGCCCTCCTGGCAGTCTATGATATCCCGCAACGACCTCATATCATTGCCGAGCTGGTAATGTGAAATTCCTCGACTGTCCTCCTGAAAATCCGTGAGACCCTGTAGCGATCTCAACCCGTTGCCCACCTGGAAATATAGAATTTCTTCTCTGCCCTCCTGGAAGTTCTTGAGATCCTCAGCTGACCCCAATTCATTCCCCTCCCCGAGAAATTTTCCAGGCTCTGGTTCACATATCTGAACCATCTTCTCCTCTGTGGCCTTGAGGTTTTCAACATAACTCAACCATCTTTTCAACAGCCTGCGCTACCCTCTGACCATCAACTCCTTGACTGGCCATTTTTCTTTTGCCTTTTTCATGGGCAATTCAAGCATCTTTCTCGACCTCCTATCTTGCCGCATCCGCAGTTCGAGCTTCTCTATGTCTGCCTTTAATTCATAGAGCTCCTTATCCATTTCTTTATCCATTTTTGCAAGCTTTTCTGCCTTGATTGTCTTCCTCCCAGCATGCCTATGGTCTTCAGTAACCATGGTGTTGTCTTTTCCTTCTTTCCTAGCAAACCTCCTGTCACTCTACATCTCGAGTGTTTCCAGCTTCATCCTATAGTCTCCCTGACTGCTTTCCCGATTGTTGCGTACCTGCAAACAATCCTTACAGAGTCCTCAACAACTCTGTCTTTTTTCACCTGAAATATACAGATGAATTTCCTGCTCTGATACCACTTGATGCAGTAGAGACTCGACCACCCCCCGTCACACTCTCCCGCTCACAGGATCGATCTATAATCCCCTCTTTGAGCCGAATTATCTCTTTGGACTCCCAATGGAATCCTTGCTAAAAATCGATCCACAGGTCTTTCCTTCTGCTGCTATCGCCTTTTGGATGACCATGAACAAATTCCCCACAGGAATCTGAATATCGGGCTTCGGGGTTTCGGACTTTCTGTTGTCAAGAGTTCCTGCACTCTCGATTCCCCGATCTCCGATGAGCTCCTTGCCCGACCTTAGACCCTCCTGGCTATGCCCTGGTCCACATGACCGCTCTCCATAAGACCCCAGCCTTATACCTTTCCTTGTGTTGGGGTTTCGGGCTTTCTAATGCCAAAATGCATATGCCCTTTGGATCCGCGATCCTCTGATTCCCGACGCGCATTAGCCCTCCAATCTAAGCTCGTGGTCCACATGACCTCCTCTCGTGACCACAGTCTTATCCCTTATCGGGATTTCGGACCTTACGATGCCGAAATGCGCATGTCTTCTGGACTCGTGATTCCTCGAATCCCGATGCGCTCTTTACGCACTAGATCTTCTGGCTAGGCTCCCAACCCATATAACTATTCTCCCCGTGACCACAATCTTGTCTCTCGTCGGGGTTCCGGGGTTTCCAATGCCAAAATGCACTGGCTCATGGGATTCCCGACCCCTCAAGTCCCGATTCTCTGGAATGTCGATAGCTCACTCCCACAATGGCACTTTCCCCCTTGTCAGGGTTTCGGGGATCGTGATTCCAAAATGCGCAAACACCTTGTCACCAGGATCCCTGATATCCCGATGACCCAAACACCGATAGACGACTTCTTTGTCAGAACTTTCTCGATGACTCCGATTATTTCCACGCGTCCTCCTCTGATGGACAGTCTCGATCTCTCCGGGATTTTGAGACTTGTGATGTCTCAACTCTTTCGACCTCGGGAACTCTGATTTCCCGATGGTGAATATCCCGAATCTCTGCGGATTTTTGACACCTGTCTCCCCAAATGGATGGCTCAGATTATGAGTCGGGGTTTTCACTATGGACTTACCCAATCTCCTGTCCACGGGAATGCAGATATACCGATGCACCAAAGTATATATGGGTGCTCGATCTCTGCCACATGTCTCCGCTAATGGACGGTCCAGATCGCTCTGGTGTTTCGAGACTTGGAATGTCCCGATTCCCTCGACCTTAGGATCTCCGATATCCTTAACGTCGATATCCCGATGTCTAATGTACGGATCTCTGGAATGGATGATCACGCGACACGTTTCCTCTCCTCAGACGAACGGCTCAGATCACCTCTCGGGATTTCGAGACTTTTGATGTCCCGAATTTCATGACCTCGAGAACTTCGATCTCCCGAGTGTCGATATCCCGATACCTGTTGGGATCTTCCTCCTGTTTACGAGGTTAACTCCCTCGCAACTTCTATCGATCTGACGACTGTCGGTGATCTTGAACCAGATCTAACGGCTCAGATCCGTTCTCCTTCTCTGCGCTCCTCTGGCTGCTTCCTAGATGCGAACACCAATGGTCCAGATCTAATTCCCAGCCGATCTGACGGTTGTTGTTGCTCCCTCCTGAGCTTCTGCACTTTCTTCCCAGAACTTGGAAGAATTTCAATCCTTCAAAGGTCTCGACCTTTGTCTTCTTCCTCTGTGAGCTCCTTTTACCTTGAGCCTCGCCAACATGTGTAAAAATGTTGTTCCTCCCGAGCTTTTCTTCAAATCTTTGAAGATTTGAGCTCTACCTCCTATAGAGTCTTCTCATGCACATGTTGGTGCTATCCATCCTGATCTTTTGCAAATGGTTAGACCCCTTGAGGGATTTTGGTTTCCTCCTTCTCCCACAGATGGAGAATACAATGCCCTACAGGCTATATCTCTGCTCAGGCAACCACTTGCTTAGCCTTTCTGGGTGTTCAACAACCCAGTGAAGATCCTTTAGTGGATACTTCCTTCAGCTCCAGAACTCAAAGAGTTCTTTTTCCATCTTTGCCTGCTTGCACACTGACTCGATGCCCTCCTGGCAGAGTTTCTTCTCTTTTCCCACAGAACGCTCAACAATTTTGTCTTCTCTCGTGCACTCTGTGCACTTGCTTGATTCCCTCCTGGCAGAGCTCCACATAACTCCTCGGAGATTCTGGTTGCTTCAACTCTCAGCAGAGTCCTTCCTCAGATGCACCGCAGCGCATATGATCAATGCCCACTTGGCAGAGCTTCACATAATCCTCAATGATTCTGTCTGCAACTGTGTTCTCATACACAGCCTTGCCTCCTGAGGTGTTCAACAACTTCAAAGGTCATTTTCTTCTGATTTGATGATTTCATCTTCTGTACCACGACACATCTTTGTCTAACTCCGCAGAGTTCAGAAGTGCTTCAGTGCACCGGTATTCAGAGTCCGCAATACTCTGTCATTCCCTCCTGGCATGAAACCTCAAAGACCCTCAACTGAAATCAAATAGACTCCCTACAACGTACAACCACAACATACATTTACAGACTAATAGAACACTCACAAAACATTCACATAACACAAAATAATGCAGGAAAAACTTCTTTGTTTATATTAAATGGAAAATGTCTGTGATTACAAGGTGTTCTCGAGCTCTCTCTAGCTCTTCTCATCTACCTCCTAACTCACTACAACAACCACTCTACCAAAATGAGATCTATAAATCTCTTTTACCTGAGGGGGCTCTTTGAGCGCTTCCCTCCAGATTCACCTACCCTATTCAATTACATTGAATGGGTTGTCTAGTCCAGAATCATATCTAGATCTCATCCATTACACACATTAAAGGCCGATCTACTCTACACCTTCACAAAGGCACGACTTCCTAGCTCAACAACCTAAGCATTTAAACTACATTGAATTCAAATTTAGATGAGGCTGTGCCTCTCTTTTAGCGTGCAATTTGAATTTGCCACGTGGCTGGCTGGCTGATGTGGAGATATGCTCCTGCATCAAATCTCTCTTATAGAGATGGATCTTGGAACTGCTTTCACAGTGATTTATTTTCCATCTCCATCAACACATGTAAATGTCTTGCTATGACAATCTAGGACAACATGATGTTTATCGAACCAATCCATTCCAATTATAATATCATAATATCCCAATGGTATGATATTCAGATCAGCACTAGTATTCACACCATTAAGACTTATGGAACAACCTCTGACCATATCATGGATTCTCCTTTTGGTTCCAGTGGCTAGTTGGACCAAACTTGATTTTCCTATCTTACTTTTCTCCAAATGTAAACTACCCAATATTTTAGGATCAATGTAACAATGACTTGCTCCTGAATCAATTAAAATAGCGACAATATGATTTATTATATTACCTTCCACCTCAATCATATTGGATTGGTATTATTATTGTCGATCATCTAAGGTTGCATAAATCCTTCCCATTTCTTCTACTATTGTAGCCTCTTGGATGTTTTGCATGGTCTTCACTCTGTCCTTTCTGTTTGGGTAATCCTTGTACATGTGATCTTCTCTGGATCCTTATCATTGGATTGGTGGTCTTACCCTTATTCCTAAAGAGTCTTATTTCTTGGATTTATCTTTAGAATATTGGTGTTGATGATTTTTCTTAGGTTCACTTATGTTGAAAGGAGGTTTGAATCCCTTTTTCCTCTAATCATACCTCTCATTCTTCTTATCCTTCCAATATTTCTGCATGAATTCTCTACCATGGCCTTTCTCATGCAGGTACTTGGCCTTCCTAATAGTCTTAGTCAGGGTCTTGGGATAATCATACCAAATCTTTTCTTTATAAAAGGATGGCATTCCACTCAAAAACATGTGTATTTTCACCTTCTCATTATTTATGAACCCTACATACTTTAACAACACAAAGAACTTCTTCTCATACTTTTCCATGGTTGTGCTTCCTAGCCTAAGTTCAAAGAACTCCTGTATTTTTTTGTCATAGAAGTTCTATGAGAGGTACTCCTTCTGAAAATACTTCTTGAACTACTTCCAAGTGATCACATTCTCATTAATATGCTCAACTTTCTTCACTTGGTCCCACCACATAACATATTTCCCATGTAAATTATAGGTGTAAATTATGGCTTCTAGGTTTGATGAATAGTTGTGCAATTGAAAATATATCTTGAGTCCAAGCAACCATGCCTCAACATCATATTCCCTTTTCCTTTCACCATCAAAGGTTGGTGGATTAAGCTTCCTCAACTCCCCTTGAAAAATTTCCACTTCATGCCTTCTTCTTTGGTGCTTAATAGGAGACACCTATGAGATACTCATGGAGTCTTCAGATGCATAAGGCCTTCTTGTTGAGTAAGGAGGTGAGTGGTTTCTATGAGTTATGATAACACTTCTTGAATAATCATCTTTCATGTGGTTATCTCTTCTTTCATGATACCTTCCTTCTTCCTCTTGTTTTGAGTTTGATCCCCTCTTTGTTTGCCTCTGCAATTGATTTAAGCTCTGCATCACTTAAGCATTTATCTGATTATGTTCTCTCATCAGCCTCTCATTGTCTGCTTTGTAACTCTACACTTCTATTTTCAGGCTTCTTACAGTTTCTATGAATGTCTATTTCTCCCCTCTGTCGTTGTGTTAGTTGGATTTTTTCTCTGCATTACCAACTCTTATATTTTGACCTTCAACCTATTTATCATGGCTGGAGGATCCCTCACCTTCTTCCATTTCTCGAATATTCATTCTTATATTCAACTGATATGTTTACACTTCCAAATTATGCAAAATTTGCAAGTGACCATTTTGTTAGAATTATGCATATTATAAACAAAATTTGCCAAAAAATGCTACAGGTCCTTTTTTCTTTTCAATTGATGAAGAACATATTATCAGTCTCCACCATATAACACTTACATGCTATTATTTAGCTTATACAAAATTCAATTCTGCGGAGGTGATTTCTTCAAATCCCTTTCCCTGTGACCACAGATTGAAACCACGGGCTTAATCCTTCCTTAGCACCTCTCTCCATGTCCTTTCACATTGGAGCTTGTGCAGACAAGATAACTAAGGATTGGGTTACCTCCCATGCCCTCTTTCCTTATCATGAGATATGCATTGAGAACAAGTCCTCCGAACTTCAGCCTTCAATGGTTTTATGTTGTCAACTTCCAATTCCTCCTGGAGCTATGTTTGTTGTCAACTTCCAATTCCTCCTGGAGCTATGTTTCGTTGAATTATTCACTAACTCCACTAGCAGAATAAACCCCACGATATCACTGCCAGAATCCTCTGCGAGATAAGTGATTTTGCATGTGCGTTTTTGGATAAGTAAACCTCACGATATCACTGCCAGAATCCTTTGTGATCTAAGGGATTTTGCATGTGCATTTTTGGTTGAATAAACCTGATGATCTCACTTCCAGAATCCTCTATGATCTCAGAGCTTTTAACTGTGCGTTTTGGTTGGATAGTCTCCACAACTCACTTGCTCGTATCCTCTACATTTTCCCTGGAGACGTTGATTTGAGATTCACTCTGCGTTGAAGAATCGCCTATGTCCATGACATTATTATTCGCCAGGATTAATGTCCCACTTGCTTCGCCGATGGTTAAACCTTTTGATAAATACTTTTTCCATGTAATTGTAATAAATTTTCGTACAATGTGTTTATTCAATTAATTTCTTATTCAATATATTCATCGTATTAAATTCTTATTCAAGTTGTGTAATTATTCTGCAATGGTAAATTCGTATTCCATGTAATTAGAGTAACAATGGTGTGACGTTAGTAATAATTATGGTTCAATAATATTACAATGATAATGACCAACATGTTTATTTTATGGGATAGTATTGTGACGATGATAAGTGTTGGATATGATAATTAATCAATGCGTTATTTTTATTTTTGGAATTGGTATAATTATAACAATGATTGAAGGTGTGTAGTCATCATGGCTTGACCTTGGATTGTCGGAATGTGTGATAACAAGTTATATTGCTGGATAGGATTATAATTCATGCAATTTATTGACATTGAATCTTGATTGCTAATTATTGCTAATTCATTGATGTTGAATTCTAAGGTAAATAGACTCTTGAGCCATTTAATAATGGTGGCATATGATTTCTTTGGTAATTAGTCTTCTTGCGTTTATGTATTTTATGTAATAAATGATGGTTTTAGATTTTAAACTTCTTGCGCAATGGATTTTATGTCATCTATGATGGCTTAGATATTAGACTTCTTGCGCTTATGGATTTTATGTAATGTGTGATGGTTTATATCTTAGACTTCCTGCGCTTATAGATTTTACGTAATGTATGATGGTATAGATCTTAGACTTCTTGCGCAAATGGATTTTATGTCATAAATGATAGTTATAGATTGTATACTTCTTGCGCAAATGGATTTTATGTAATAAATGATGGTTTTAGATTTTAGACTTCTTGCGCAAATGGATTTTATGTAATAAATGATAGTCTTCGATATTAGTCTTCTAGCACGTAATGAAAATTTATTATGATGGATGAATTTATTTTGTGATTGGGCCTTGTGCCTCGAAAATAAATGATAAATTCTTATGCCTTGGATTTAATATGGTCTATTATGTGTTATGTGAATTATTACCCTTGTGCCTTGATTAATTGATGTTTAGGATTGATGTGATCGATGATCATAGACTTTGTTGATTTAGCTAGTTGCTTGGATTGATTGTGTTAGTAGGATGTAGACACCTCCTTGTTCCTCATAACAATATCCAGCCTTGAGACCTTAAATGGTTAAAATCATTTGGAACCTGGGCTTGAGCATTGCTTATGTTTCCTGGAGATCCTAACCTTGCAGGGTAGGTTGGACGGGTAGTATCTTACGTCATTTTATGATTATCTTTCTGATCCTTAAATTAGCGTTATGTCATCTCATGTTATCATGGTGTCATCTGGTGATTATATTGATGAAAGGAGTTGAGCGCTTTATGATTCACATTGTTTATGCATCATCATTTATTGTATGAATGCAATGATTATGGGTTGCTATTTATTTGTGTTAATGTGTCAATCTGTGTATCATTATTCATGGCAATAATGTGTCGGCTTTATGTCACAAATGAATGATATTGTGTTATTATTGTTTCAATAATATATTTGATGATGTGTCAATGATGTTGTTATTAATTCTGATGTTTATTTCCTAATGCAAACAAAAAAATATTCCCTTTTGTATGACGCTTATGTTGTCGTAACGATAGGGTATTACAAAAAACGGTGTCATAAGATCCTAAAATCATGACATAAAGATATATCTTCATTACAAAATTACCCAACTTAATTATACAATCCATAACCTTTCTTCCAACCTTTTGTTTGGCTCCTGACAACATTTCTATGTATCTAAACTCGTCCTGCTTGACTACATTTTCCTTAATTCTCTTTAGCGTTGCACTAGAAATAAATATATTTGTAGCTCCTGGATCTATTAAAATACTAAAAGTTTGATTGGTGATCATACCTGACGTATCAAGTATAGTGGACTTGTGCTCCACCTGGTAGTTGTTCACCATTGCATGTATCTTGTGGGCCTTTCCCAAATATCCAACTGTAGTGGGTTCTGATGATCCAACCGCTCTAGAATTCTCAATTCAACAACCTCGCTGGTAATGTGGCTCTCCACCTGTCCAACATCGATTCTTCAGTCTAGTTCTCCTGGTCCCCAAAGTAGAAGTTGTTGGCCTAGCAGTCTTTGATCCTCATATATTCTATTGAATAGGATTAAACTGTTGTTGTTGCTGCAAATGACATTGTTGCTATTGTTGTTGATGTGGTGCTTTGTAAAGAGTCCTCTACTGAGGATTTTGTCATTGCAGTGTTGAGAACATAGGTCCTCTCAGCGTATCAAGATTCCCAGAAGTATATCTAGTTGGTGCTTGATGTTGATGCTCTCCCGGTGTCACCTATCCAGTCGGTCTAGAAGGAGTCCTTCCCTGACTCCCACTGCTCAGGTCTTCCTCATCTATGAGGGCCTTCTGAATTTCATCATGCAACATCTAAGGCATTAGGATCCTCACCTTCAGACGAATGTTAAAGTTAAGGATGAACACAAACTTGCTGACATTTAACTTCTTTATGTTCAAATGTGGAGCATACCTAAGTAGCTCCATGAACTTGGAATGATACTTTGGTACTATATGAATACCATGTCCTAAGAAGTTGAACTCATTAAGTTGGTGCTCAATGAATTCATCTAACAAGTACCTCTCCTGGAATCATTCCTCAAAAAATTCCCATGACACGTCTCGAACAACCATGTTTAGTTGAGGTAGGAATGTCTTCCACCAAACTAGAGCACTCCCTTTCAGTTGAAACAATGCCATGCGGACTTTCATGTTGGAGGTGTAATCATGAAGTGAAAATCACACCGTCAAGTTCTCCAACAATGCCTCAGCAGCTAAGTCGTTTGTGGCACCCCATAACTCAGGAAATTTCACCTTCTCATGTTCTCTATGTATACTACTACTACCTATTGGAGTGTGATGTGAACCCTCATTGGGCACAAATGTTGTGCCCTCACCATGATCCATGTAGTTGATCAATGCCTATGACATCCTATGGAAGGATCTCATCATACCTAACACATCTACCATAGAAATCTACTCCTACTCAGTAGTCTGCTCATCTCCTTGAGGGTTAAATCCCTCTTGTGTGGATACTCTCGGAGGAGGCACACCTCTTCCTCTCACACCACGATGTCTACTTCCCCTGCATCTTCTAACCATGTTTACCTGCATGGAAAATTTCAAAATTTATTACTGAGACATCTTTAATCATTTTATTGAACATAGTGGAAGGTGTATCGGGTTCATTGTAGAAGAGTTGAACCCACTCTTATACCATATATAACACCCTCACTATTTAAATAACAACGTGTATTAGCCAATTACTACGAAGGTAGTAAAATTTTTCTTTTTCTACTATTATTTTTATTTTTCTTAAGATAATATACAAAGATTAAGAAAATAATCTTGCAAATTACTTCTACATTCATCACAATATAATTGATGTTATAATGCAATTAGATACTAACAACGATAATTAAGAATGAAATAAAGAATCAAGTAACCAAAAGAACACAACCTTATTAACACCAAAATTGATAGATGATATAACACAATCTTAAATTTTTTATTTAATTATAAGTAATCTATTTCGATTTAGTATGATGATTTAATATGATAAGGACCAAGAATTTCCTTCTTCCCTTAAAGCTCAACTTTATTCATAAGAATATCGGGTGTATTACCATTATAATTGTTGTTATATTTATTTCTAATGATTGTTTCGACAAACAATATTACTTTAGCTTATTAATATCTACTTATCATTTTAATCAATTATAGAGACAAAGACAAAGATAATAGAACTGGTGTAATGAACCCCATATTGACCACCAAAAAAAAAAATTGTTTGCATAGTTTTCTTGGTAGAATAAGGGTCCTAGTTATGCCATCATGATGTTGATTTGATCATCACTCTCTATAGTAACTTTGTTTTAAAATTCTATTACAAAGTCCTTGTTATAAACTCTTAATTTTCTCTAATTCACCACAAGATTTGTTAATCGTGTCATGATTAGGAGGTTATAAGGAAAGGATCCCCAAAACTATTGGGCAAACCCCCTGTTGTTTTTAATCTGTACTTGAATACCTATAGGCTGCACACCTAAGGAAAATCTTATAATACATGTTGCAGCTCATTATAATGTCACAAGACTTTAAGTCATGCAAAAGTACACCTGTGGAGTTATGGCAGGAATGCCTTAAATAATCCTTAATTATGAAAGACCTAGGGTTGATTTCCTCTTACACCGGACAACTAACCTAACTACCAAGCTCTCATTAGAATTGACAGTTGATTGTAGTGCAGGTACGAGATCCAAAGGCCAGCAAAAGGTGACAGCTAAGCTCTATCTGTTGTCTCGAAATTACACCGAGGGGTAAGAACAATCTGGTTCAGATTCGAGTCATGATGGTGTCCTATCACAACCTCCTTTACATGGATTAGAAGTGTTATTGTCATAAAAGTTAAGGCTCTGTAAAAACACTAAAAGTCGTCCCACGAATCCCTATGTAATTGTTGGCTTCATACTCCAAGTGTCAAAACACATTGCCATGGTCACATGGAAATCCGTCCTCTGCACCCCTTACATTTACTAAGAGGTGATAAGGTGACGATTAGGGTTAGGGTAGGTTTATCGCTTTGTCATTTCCTGAGTTTTTCGAAGAGGTTCGACATGCCCCCTTTTAGAGGCGAAGACAATGAGTGAAGGAGGTTACTCCATGATGTAACTCTTGGTGCTATCCTATGCCCTGGTAAGTTCTTTAACACAATGTCGAAATAGATAAAAGAAAAGGGAGATGAATAACTTTGTAAAAGGTTAAGCGTTCTAGTATTTTGTCAATGGTAGTGTTTTCCCTTTCTATTTGTCATGTCTTTCCTTTCGGCACTTTCTCTTCATCATTTTTCAAAAAATCACCCCGTAGTCCTGGGAAAAAGCTTCCTCCCCTAGATTGTTGGTAACCCCTTTTTGGTTAGGGGTTTTGGGGTCCCTCTGTAGTAGCCAACAGAGCCTTTTGGAAATAGGGTTGATCGAAGCATACGCCTCTCACTATAAAAACACCTAAGATGTAGTATAAGTATATCGACTTGTTTTGCTATTCCTGCTATCGTTCTTCCTAAAGACATCTTACAGAGATGGGTTGGTTATGTGTATAGTCAACGATGTGGGTTCTTTCTATTTGGTAGGAAGATTGTTATATATTCCTTTTATCTATTTCCCTAAATGAATGGAGTCATCATCCTATAGCTTTATCCGACCTTCGATTGTTTCTTCTATTACAATTGTCATATCTTGTTTTCGGGGTATCTTGAATATTTTACTGAGAGTCCTGTAGCATAAACATTTCATATGTATCATGATTCCATGTAAATCTTGATGGCGATGATTTATTTCCATTCTTTATACACCATAGCGCAATGAATCTGCTTCTACTGTTGATTTTGTATCTCTATTCATTATAATTTCGATTCATAACTGAGTTATACTTAACTCGTTAATCGTGTCGATATACTGTGTGAGGAGTCTATACATTATTTCGTCTGCTTTCTATTATAGCAAGGTTTGTACTATTTTCAAGTTACGGGTTTCATTTATCAAACTGTTATTGTCACTAATGATGGGCCTTATTGTTCCAAGGATCCATTAGAGATGGTACCGTGCCCTCCTCCCTTGGCCTAAATGTATAAACAGATAGCAAGCGATGGGGCAAAGATTTGAACCTTTGTCTCAACAAGATAAGTATATTTCTGAAAGGGAATCATCAGTTTATTTTTTTATAGTTTTATGGCAATTTACTTTTCATGGATACTTATCTTTTGAATAAAGACTAATGTTTACAGGGTTTGATTTCTTGTAGGGTCTCTGTCCGTGCAAATCTCGGATACCTGCCACTGCCTCTAGCGCAAAAGGTATTTGGGTTTCGAACCCTCTCACATCTCGGCTAACTCTACAGGTTCTATCGTTGTTTAAGGAGATCATGATTTAACCAACTTTGTTGTAACTAGTTTGAGTCTACTGTATCATTAATTGGAGTAAACCCTCGATGTCGTTCTTCCATTAATGGCGTTATGCCAATTTTCCTATATGAGTATTGAGTCTATAATTGAATACATATTCTGGCCATTATGTAATACACTTCTCTCCTTGAAGGGTTAGAAAGACAATCCTAGTCGAATTTACTTAGAATGATAATCTGTGGAAAAGTATTTTTGTCCTTTAAAATTTGAAGACGGTACTTACCATTTATGCTACTCGACTCTGTTCTAAACCATTAGCCTAACTTGTTATAGAAAGGAAAAGAGGTTTACCAGACTTTAACAATGGCTTCATTGGTATATTTGGCCTACTGCGTTCACTTTGAATTGGATGAAGTATAATGGTTGTTTCTTTAACTAGAGTATTCCAACTCTTATTTATTTAAATTATAGTCAAAGATTGTGTGTCCGTCGAACATTTATCATATTCATAGTATAGGAGGAACTTCTTATGAATACATACATACATATAATTGTATATACGCATTTGTTTTGTGTAGGCTATATATTCTGTAATTTTTTATCATGCCTACCCATAGTAATTAGGAATATATTTGTTACAGATCTATGGTGGAATTGTATTGACTCAAAGTGGCCTAAATTTACATGAAGTGGTAGATAGCATCTAATTTTCATTTATGAATCTGAAGTTGTATTTACAACAAATAAACTTACTCTAAATATATATTTATATATATAGATTCAATATGTTCATGCCTAGATATCTTACACCAAAAGTTGCGATGTACAAGAATTACCTATGTTATAATAGAAACCCAACTACAAAAATTTTATACTTTGGTCACATAAATCCATTCGATTGTCCTCGGAAGACATTGAATTAATTTCTAATATTCGAATAGATTCCAATTTAGTCATCAAGAGTTACTCTGGAATTAGTTTCTAACTATTATGTTCATAGGTTTGACTTCACAAAAGCGTATAACTGAACAATTTTTTTGCTCGGGTTATTGTGTACATACAGACTTTAGTAATTTCACTACATTTGGAACTAATCCATCCCACAAAGATAGAAATAATTAAATTTAGATATAGTAAGTACCTTACATCAATTATACAACCATTAAAACAGAAAATGAGAGTTATTTCAGTTCAGATCTAACAAGTACAAGACATTAGATAGAAAATCATTCAGGCAGAGAAGGAGTAGAGTAACATATATGAACCAACTCACGAGAAGAAAAAGGGAATAGCCACATTCCTCCCAACCGTAGAACAGAGCAGCGAAAATCTTTTGCACAGCTCACCCCCTAGCTTGACCATGAGTCAATGAGGACGAACATGGAAAACTCCTCCTCGGAAATGTATTTCCATTCCTGCAGATCACTCTTGCCTCACACTCAATCTGTAGTTTTCATGACAACAAGAAAACCAGTAGTCTCCTTTTCCCAGCATACTAGACAACGTCCTGCCTCCTCACATATGCGATATATCCAAACAATCCTTTTTTCCTAGGTCTTCCTTCCCCCCCCTTGGGAATTTTTGCAGCTTTCTAAATCACTGATTTTTAGGGGCTACCAATGGCCAAATCTCTTATTTTCCACTTGTAACAATTATCCCAGAGGTAGTTCCCACCTGTTCACCACTCATAGAGTCATGGTCAGCTGATTTTAACATGGTTGTTCCATTTGTCCTGCTGCAATTAATATAAAATATCATGTTCTCATACAAGTGTCATAGTCAAATAGTTAGTTGGATCAAATTAGATCCCTGTTCAACAGTCACAATAATTTATTACAATTATCAAATTCGAAATTCAGAATTTCCATAAATGGCAAAAGTTTTCCAAATTTGAATTTACTAAAAACGGAATAATTTTCCAACAAATTTTAAATTTCAAAAATACTTTATTTTTGTGGATGTCACAACTAGGTTTATAAGTAATCTATTAATATATGTAACTACCATTTATTGGTCGATAAAAATCCCTTATCTCACCAATTATGTAAAGGACTAAAGTTTATAACTAACCCATACCAAAATTTATTATTATATGATATCTTTAAATATTATCTTACCACTTTGATTATGTAAACTTAGCAAGTTCTTAACAACCTTTTCCATATCCCCATATTATGGTTAATCTATTTAATTTTTCTCCTTATCACTCCATTTATATGATGTAATGGTAATTAACCCAAGTTTTATAGCTATATAAATTATTATAGCAAACGTTTAAGAATTTTCTAGATAACGTCCATAGTAGAATTATGATAATGAAGTAGTGGAAGGTAATTTTAATAATTAGTATATTCCATACTATAATTTACTTATGGATAGCGTAGACAAGTGGAATAATAGAATATAATTTTCCATTAATCCTTTCTTCTCAAACTTATGATTTGAATATAGAGATTATACGTTTATTTGTAATTTGCGAAAAGTTAATACAATTCAATCTACTAATTGGATAAATATAATTTCAATAAAAACAATAAACAAACTTAAGTACTACTTGAGCTCCAAAACTTGTCTCGCAAAGAATATCTTCCACTCTTTCCACAAGCTTGGTATCCCAACTCTCAAAAGTATAACTCAGTTAAATAAACTTTTGGCAACATAACAGTACTAAGAAAAGTGAGATCCATTTCCCCTCTTTTCCATTTCCTTTATAGAAAAATACCCAATGACACATGTCCTTATGCACAAATAATTAAATTTTAATTATTTTAATCAAGATTTTTCACCTACACACTTGTCACACTCTCCCCAAGTTACAAGTAATTACCCTTTTATTTTTAATTAAAAAGTCATTTTCCCTCACATTCCTCAATGTGTTCATATTTTCTCTGTTGGATGTCTCTTAGTTCCCCAAATTCTCATTTAATGAGTGTCCCCTAACTAGATCTTATTTTGAGATGGATTATGAATCTTCTTTTAATTAGGATTTGAGGTAGTTTGACTCAAGATACCATTCTATGTCTACACATATTCTCTCATGTTTTAATTTTTATTTTATTTTAAAAATCTATTTTATTATTTTCATGCACACATGTGCATTTTACCCACCTTGAAATTTTTATTCCCCTTTTTGCTAGAGTTTGATTTATTCTCAATTCTCTTTAATTTATTTAGTATTTTTATTTAGTCCCTTAATTAAACTTAGAATTAGTATTAGACTTAGGAGACTTAGGCTTGTACTCTTCTTAGGCTTCTAAGTTTATAATTTACTCACTAATTAATATTTTATTCTAACAAGGTCTGAACATTTCATTTTTTTAGGCCACTTAGATTTATTGACTCATATTTAATTACACAATGTTTCCTTCAAGATGCACCTATGTGCTCTAAGGGTATCACTTGCCTTTTGACTAGTTTTGGAAGTTTGTCTAAACACTCCATTCGGTCTACCTTGTGAGAGACTAATGACTTCTAAGGAATAAGTATTCCTCCTTATTGCGCACCCTTTAGATTTCTTCATGAGCGATTGTCTCATTCTGTCCTCACGACATCGTGGACCTCTCGAACTAGGTAATATTTAACTTACATTTCAAGTCACAACAGGAGTGCTAGTAGTATGTGATAGGGACATTGTCACACATCTCCCTAAATGTCGGGTTTTTGTGCATGACCCCTTTACTCCTTATGTGAGTCGGATTAACAAGCATCGTCAAGCCTGCATCCAATGACAAAAATAGTGTCAATAATTCATATACATATTGTTGATGTTTGGACAACATCGGGAATACATTCTTTCAGATATATATATATATATATCACATAATATTTATAATACAACGTATAAATATACTTAGGAAATAAATAGTTACTTATTATCCAAGTGACACATCCTTTCATGGATGGTCACCATATGTTCTATATATATGAAACTCTCATCATTGTAATAACATCAATTTAATATAATCATTTTCTATTATACTCGTGTCTCTGTGCATGGTTATTCTTCTTGTGATCTTGGTTATTACTGATGCTATTGTTCATGGTTTATGCTTCAGTTCAAGTAAATTTATAAAGTAATTGAATGTAATTGAACAACATTAAAATCCAACATGGTACCAGAGCAGTTTTCTTGAAAGAAGACTATTACACATGCATTGACCTTCTACAACAACTCATCGTGCATTTCTTGCAATTCATTGTTTTGTTGCAACTGCAACTCAAGATAAAATTTCTGCACTCTTCCAACAACCATGGTGAATCGTATTTTAGTGGAAGATAGGCTTGATGGAACAACCAAATTCAGTTCTTGGAAATCTAGATTGCTCCTCACTCTAGAAGAGAGTGAACTAATGAAGTGTGTTGAATAAGTTGTACCAGAATCAGCTGATGATGCAGAAAAATCACAATGGAGGAAGAATGATGCAAAAGCCAGAAAAATCATCATCTATTATGTGAGAGACCATTTAATCCCTCACATATTCAACTTGAAGACAACTAAGCAAATGTACGATGCCTTGAAGAAGTTCTTTGACAGTAACAACACCAACAGAGCACTTGTCTTCAGACACCAACTTCAAAATCTCATGATGATGAAGTATGATACAGTTGCCACCTTCTTCATGAAAATTTCAGAGACCAGAGGTCAGTTGGGTGCTATTGGTGAAATCATCTCTGATAGAGAACTTGTCATGATTACCCTTAGTGGTCTTCCAAGCCATTGGGAGCCATTCATTCAAAGTATCAGTGGGCGATCCAAATTGCCCAAGTTTGATCATTTATGGGCAGACTGTACTCAAGAGGAGACCATACTTGCAGCTAGAGGCATGCAATGTTCCCATCATGATGAAAATCAATCCCTTACCACTCGTGAAAGGAAAAGAAAAGGAAAAATAAGAGGTTTTAGAAAAATCTTTAAAGGAAGGAATTCAACACCAACTTTTGAGCAAAAAAAGAAGGACATGTCAAGGGTTTAGTGCTTCAGATGTGACAAGTATGGCCACTATGCAAAAATTTGTCCTACATGGAAGAAAGGAAAACAACATGCTTCCACTGCTAATGTTGATTTAGAACCACCTCAGAGGAAGTCAAGGAATGTAAGCATGAACGATGAATAGTTCTTCTTCATTTCATCCCTCTCAAGTATGGTTCCTACTAGTAATGATGTTTGGTTGATTGACAGTGGTTCTTCTAGACATATGACTAGATACATAGAGAACCTTACAGATCTAGTAGAGAAAGAATCTTGTTTGCATGTTGTACTTGGTGATGATGTGAGATATACTATGAAGGGAGTTGGATCCACCTCCTTACAATTGGATTTTGGCACCCCACTCCATTTGAGCAATGTATTATTTGTACCTGGGATGAGAAGGAACCTTGTCTATATTTCATCCTTAGAGAACAAAGGCTATAAGGTTGCTTTCTCTGATGGAAAAGTTCTTGCATGGAACAAGAACTCTAGTATGGATTATGCCTGGGCGATTGGTGTTCAAGAGGATAGATAATACAGAGTGATTTTTCAACCATTTCAGGACCTAATACATAATTCTATTAGTTTGAGTGAACTATGGCATAAGAGACTTGCTCATTTACATTATAGAGCTCTTCCCGCTCTGGAGAAGATGGTGACAGGCCTTCCAAAGATCCATGTTGAACACGATGGAATTTGCAGAGGTTGTGCTCTTGGAAATAATGCAAAGAGGTCCTTTCCGAGTAGTGACAATAGATCCAAGGGGATCTTAGACTTGGTTCATACAAATTTATGTAGACCCATGACAATTTCTTCCTTAAGTGGATACCTATACTATGTGATCTTCATTGATGACCACTCTCGGAAGACTTGGATTTACTTATTGAAGGCCAAGCATGGATGCCTTACTAGATTTCAGGAGTATAAAGTACAGGTCGAAAACCTGAATGGAAACAAGATTAAAGTGTTGAGATCAGATAATGGAGGAGAATACATCTCCCAGGATTTCAGTGATTTCTGCATTGAGGCGAGGATCAAGAGGGAGTACACTGTTCCTTACAACCCTCAACAAAATGGGGTTGTAGAGAGGAAGAATAGATCTATTATTGAGGCAGTCAAGGCAATGATTCATGATCAACATTTACCTATGTTTTTTTGGGCAGAAGCATCCATGACTGCAGTGTATGTTCAAAACAAAAGTCTTCATAAGACTGTAAGGAACATGACTCTCGAGGAGGCCTTCACCAAAGTGAAGCCTAAGGTTGGATACTTCAGGATATTTGGGTGTCCAGTATACATTCATATACCTAAAGAGAAAAGGACCAAGCCAGACCCTTCAGGAAGAAAGGGTACATTTGTGGGGTACAATGAGTCTTCGAAGGCATATCGGATCTACATCCATGGTCAGAGAAAAATTGAGGTGAGAAGAGATGTTACCTTTGAGGAGGAGGTAGCCTTCATGAGATCTAGAGGATCTCACATGTATATTGATAGTGAGAAAGAAGAAGAGATGATTCATTCTCCCCCTCACCCTCCAACAGTTCAAAGGGAGACAGTTGAGCCTATTGATCCCATTCATCCTGTACCTCCAGTTGATGTTCCGAGAGATATTGTAGTAGTTCAAAAGAGACATACATGGGCTCATCAGACTCTGCAGGAGGAAGAATGACTTGTAGCTCCTCATGGTACCTTCTGAGAGAGAAAGAGACCTCATAGATATTCATGCTATACCGCAACTATGAGCCACATCATTGATTTTGAGCCTTCATGTTATGAGGAGGCATCTAGTCAACCAGTATGGAGAGATGCCATGATGGAGGAGTATCAGTCCATCATGAAGAATGATGCATGACATATTGTTCTGAGACCTGAAAGGAAGTTTTTAGTGACTTGCAAATGGATCTATAAGATCAAACATACAGTTGATGGAAGCATCGAGAAGCACAAAGCAAGATTTGTTTCTAGAGGATTCTCTTAGGTGGAGGGCATAGATTATGAGGAGACATTTTCTCTTGTTTCTCGATACACTTCTATTCGGACAATTATTTCCCTCGCAGCATCCATGGGCTGGAAACTACATCAGATGGATGTGAAGACAACCTTTCTCAATTGAGAGATTGAGGAAGAAATATACATCGAGAAACCAGATGGTTTCGTCATACATGAGAAAGAGTCTCATGTGTGTAGGATGAAGAAGGCCCTGTATGGACTCAAGCAGGCACCTCGAGCTTGGTATGCGAGGATTGATGGAAACCTGATGAGTTTGGGCTTTAGAAAAAGTGTTGTTGATCCCAACCTGTACTACAAGACTGTTAACGGTGAAGCCTTGATTTTGGTCCTCTACATTGATGATTTATTCCTCACGGGTACAGAGAGCCTTATTATTGAATGCAAGTATGTATTGTCCTCTAAGTTAGAGATGAAGGACCTTGGTATGATGCACTACTTCTTGGGACTAGAAGTGTGGAAAAGAACTGATGAGATCTTCCTAAGTCAGGGGAAGTACACAGTTGAGATATTGAAAAAGTTTGGGATGCTAAAATGTAAACCCATGGCTACATCAATGGTGATGAATATGAAGAAACTATGTGTGTCTTCTTATGATTCTGACGAGATTGATATGACCTCGTATAGACAATTGATTGGATCATTGATGTATCTGGTTAACACCAGACTAGATATTTGCTATGCAGTGAGTGCACTTAGCCAATTTATGAGCCAACCGATACAAACACAATGGATTGTTGCGAAGCATGTGTTGAGATACCTACGAGGAAAAATTGGACATGGTCTGAGATATAATTCTAGTATTGACATGACATTACAGGGATATACTGACTCTAATTGGGCAGGGAGCGCAGTAGATAGAAAGAGCACCTATGGGTGTTGCTTCACTTTGGGATCTGCCATGGTTTCTTGGTGTAGTAGGAAACAAACTTCTGTGGCCTTGAGTACTGCAGAAGTAGAGTACATTGCATTAAGTGTGGCAGTCCGTGAAGCAGTGTGGATTTGCAAGCTCCTTGCTGATTTATTTGGACATGTGCTAGATTCCACCATTATTCATTGTGATAACCGGAGCTGAGTGAAGCTCTCAGATAATCATGTGTTTCATGAAAAATCAAAACACATTGAGATCAAGTACCATTACATCCAAGACATGGTGCAGAGGAAGGTCATATTGGTGCAATACCTTCCTACAAATGAGCAGGTTGTTGATGTTCTTACCAAACCCCTTACCAAGATGAAGTTCGAGTACATCCGTGACAAACTTGGTGTGGAAGAGAATGTCTCCCTCATTGAAAGCGAGTGTTAATGTTTGCAGCTTCCTAAAACATTCTCCAGATCGTACTCCTATGTGACTGAAGTGAATTGATCTGTGATGACACTTATCTGAGAAGGGATAAGTGGGTTTTGTCTTATACCCCAACGTCCCATGTGGAGAGCACATGAGGACATGTCAAGGGAATTGATTCCTCACTTCACACACTATGGGAGTTGACCCTAGTTTTTCTAGAGGGTGTAGCCTCTATAAGTCCACATGGGAGTTCCATGTGTGACAAACATTCTCTAGATCATACTCCTCTATGAATTGAGTTGAGTCGATCTGTGAAGACACTTATTCGAGAAGGGGTAAGTTCATTTGGGCTTATAACCCAACATCCCATGTGGAGAGAACATGAGGATATGTCAAGGGAGTTGACCCTTGACATCATCATTATGGGAGTTGACCATAGTGTTTCTAGAGGGTGTAGCCTCTACAAGTCCACATGGAAGTGCCAAGTGTGGCAAACCTTTTGCTACTATGGTGGTTGTGTACTACTGACAAAGACTGTGTGTCTCTAGATAGTAGTTGTGTACTACTATGGAAATATACTTCCCTAGCTAAGAAGGAGTGTTGATGTTTCAACACTGGGCATAACTTCTCCTAGATTGGGCTGCAGGGAAAGGGAGATAGGATTCATTTATCATAAAGGTGCACTTGTGATAAATGGGCCCAGACGTAGTTCTTTCTTGATCATAACAAGGAATAATATGGACTTGAGGTGCTTGAGATGTTTTCCAAGTGTCAATTAGCATCATGCTAACATTCACTCATGGGGGTGTACTTATGGTGAAAAACCTTGGTTGAGAATGTCTCCCTCATTGAGAGGGAGTGTTGATGTTTGGACAACATTGGGAATACATTCTTCCAGATATATATATATATATATATATATATATATATATATATATATATATATATATATATAATATATGACATAATATTTATAATACAACGTAGAAATATACTTAGTAAATAAATAGTTACTTATTATCCAAGTGACACATCCTTTCATGGATGGTCGCCATATGTTCTATATATATGAAACTCTCATCATTGTAATAACATTAATTTAATATAAGCATTTTCTATTGTACTTGTGTCTCTGTGCACGGTTATTCTTCTTGTGATCTTGGTTATTAATGATGCTATTGTTTATGGTTTAAGCTTCAGTTCAAGTAAATTTATAAAGTAACTGAATGTAATTGAACAACATTAAAATCCAACACATATATCATACCTTAATCAATTATATATCAGATGTGTCTAAAATGAAATGCTAAAAAAAATGCAATCCACTTTCTCACTCAATCCAGAGTCCAAGGATGTCCATTGATGCCATCAAAATACATCCCCTGTCACGTGTCATGCACAATCAGAAGAACTTGTCAATAATATTTGACAATTCATATACATAGGAAAGTAAAAATAAATCACAATACATCATCATCATCATATATAAATCATAATCGAAATGAAATCATAATGTACCATAACCGAATCACTTGCACACAAGTGTCCTAAAACAATAAGTCAATATAAGTGTGCTTAGTATAACGAAATGTTACATTATATATGTTTTCATCCTTGTACTCCATAAGGTATAGCTTGTTCCATAAAACAAAAAATTCTTATTTGTAGACAAACCTTCTTGACCGACCATGTGTGTTCCTGAGATCTACCTTTTGGTGGTTAGATTTTTTCTGAAGGAATGTCGCTTTGAAACCTCTTCCCCCCTACCTTTTGTTATATATCCTCCTCTTGAGAGTGATATTAATAGAAGAATATAGAGAGAGATATATAGGGGCAGGGAGTTTAGGAGAGAGGGCTATATCATAGCAAGAGAGAGATGGAGGGAGAGAGAGAGAGAGAGGAATATAGGGGTGGAGAGAGAGAGAGGAATAGAGGGGTGGAGAGAGAGAGAGAGGGAGAGAGGGAGGGGAAGAGGTGTGTGTGTGTGTGTGTGTGTGTGTGAGAGAGAGAGAGAGAGAGAGAGAGAGAGATCAAGTGGGAATGAGGGAGTCAGGGCGAGAGAGAGAGGGAAGGGAGAGGGAGAGGGAGATAAGGGGAGAAAGGGAGAGAGACAAAGATAGAGAAAAAAAGAGAGAGGTGGAGAGTAATATGGAGAGATAAAAGGATGGGATAGAGAGAGGAAGAGGGAGGGATAGAGATATAAAGAGAGAGAGCGGGGGGAGAGTAGGGGATACAGAGAGAGGGAAACAAGAAAAGAGGGAGAGAGGGGAAAGTGGGGGTGAAGAGATCGAGTGAGAAATATGGACATAGAGATATAGGGGTAGAGAGAGAGAGAAGGAGGGAGGGAGAAAGTGAGAGAGGTGGATGGGAGGAGACGGGGAGTTAGAGAGAGAAATGGAGAGATAGGTAAAGATCGAGACATGAAGAGAGAGAGGGAAAATAAGAGATAGGGAATGGGAGGGGAGGGAGAGGAAGAGAGTGAGAGAGATTTCAATGGAGAGAATGTAGGAAAAAGGGAGGCAGAGAGAGTGTCGTATTGGGGGGGTGAGT
>ML784729.1:615802-647714 GCA_009831015.1 Picea engelmannii
AACACCATTTTGTTTTGCAATGACATATTTTCCTTACATATATGCAATTTTGGGTAGATTTCTACCTACAATTGCTTCTTTCATTTATTGCACAAACTCCTTTACCTCAATATTTTCTATGTTTCTTCTATTGTGAATATTTATTTTTCACTCTAGGTTGACATGTTATTAACAACATTTATTTTATTCACTCAAATTGGAGATCATTTTATTCTCTATTACACTCTCCTTCTTGGACCTGATCTGCCTATTCTTCTACATATATCTTCTCCACTTGTACACTCTCAATCACATTCATGTCATTCTGTCTCACATCATTCTTCTAAACAACTGTAAGAAGTTCTCCCTATCTCCAATCTATGCCAACTCACTTGCTTTCCCTTCATCTACTCGTAATCAACATTCAAGGCTAAATGATAAGCCTCTTCAAACCACTGCATATGGTATACACACATCTTCTTTTGAATGGATGATTTAAGATAATTTACAAATATTGTGTTCTTCCTCTCACTTTCTTTCACAAAGGTAACTCTTATGGACACTTTACAAAACTAATTAAAATAATATTATGTGGATCTATAAATGGGTTTCTTGGATTTGGCTCTTCTTCTTTTGACCATCTTCATTTGTACTCACTACTTGTATGCATAATTTCTCAATTTTCCATAGAAAATATTAACTATCATGGAATATTCATCTTCACGGCAATGGAAATATTATTGCATGTCTTTATCCATTCTGACATATTTTCTAGAGTTGCACTGCTAGAATACAAATGTAAATTATTTTGGGGCATTTTCATCCTCTTCAAATATTCTGGTTCTTCTCGAGAAACATGAGGTTTATCTTCATCCTCCACACTTTGACATTCATTTTCTCCCACATCTTTTGTAACAACTCGTCATCATCTTCTACACTACATTATCTTAATTTATCTTTTTTTTAGACTTCTTATACCTTTTCTCACATGGAAACTCTTCCTTACATGATGCAAATGCTATATTTTTAACACAACTTACATTTTCTCCATAATCTCTTTTTTTTATAGACTTCCTATTTACATGTGGACTACCTAATATTGGATGGTGATCCCACATATTTTGCCTATTCTAAACCCGAAACTAGTACTTATAAAACTTCATGAAATGCCTAAATCCCAGAAATATAATTACACAATGAAAAACAACTCACAAAAATAATTTCAATTAAATTTAACACAATAGAAATTCACAAGAAAAAATTATTTTCCTTTCTTATAAACAAAATTGTATTTAGAAACATTAAAAGGAATTACTTCTCAAGACATGTTCTAAGAACAAGAACCCAACCACTTGATCTTCCTCCTATTACCAATATTAAAATTTGAATAGATCCTTTTGGGAATTACAATGTTATAAAAATTTATTCACCGACATTAAATTATAGTGCAAATTAAATGACACAATTGCATCTCAATATCAATCGATACTAGACACATCGAATTCAAAATTGAATAGTTTAATTGAAGTACTTTTCCTAAAAAAAAAGAGTGTCCTTAAAGTATATCTAATAAATGCACACATGTTTAATTGAAGTACATTTTTCTAAAAACTCAGTGTCCTTCAATTAGCACAAAATTCAGTGTTTAAACCAAATTATACTAGTTTCACTAAAATACACAAACAAGCTTCATGACAAATTCAAACTTGGATTTTCAAAAATTTTGGATGCTCTTTAGAACATTCCACTAAAATGCACAAACAAGCTTCATGAAAAATTCAAATTCAAATTTTTAAAATTTTTGGATGTTGTTTAATTAGAGACCTTCCCATTTGGTTATGTTGCAAACCCAACCCAGAAAATTGTTATTTTGGTTATATTGCAAACCCAACCCAAAAAATAATTCAAATTTTTAAAATTTTTGGATGTTGTTTAATTAGAGACCTTCCCATTTGGTTATGTTGCAAACCCAACCCAGAAAATTGTTATTTTGGTTATATTGCAAACCCAACCCAAAAAATTGTTAATTCTAAAAGCAGGTAGATGTAATATATAGATAATGTGTTACTTTACTCTTAGACTCTTTCTTCAAATATTTGATAAAAGTTATAGACCTTCAAATATAACATTTTATTGTTTTTTTGGTTGTTTTTTACTATTTTGATAACATGGAAGAAATCTACATCATCTTAAAAGTAAGTATGTTGAATGATTTATAAAATATATATAGAGAGAGGTGTGATAGAAAAACTTGATTAATTACCAAAATCAAGGATTTTACATGATAGTTTTATGGATAAAAGATTTTCAAAAGAATTATGAATCTAACTTATATTGTAGTAATTGAAACATAATTTCACTAAAAATATCTTTTATTATTTGTCATATTTAATAAAAATATATCATATTTAAAAAAATGTATATCTTAAACTCATTAATCTCTTCTTTAATAACCATTACTTATAATATGTTCAATACCTTGTATATAATGATCATGCATTGCAAAAAAAACATTAAATTTATTACAGATTCTAATTCTGTAGTATTTCAAGGTAAATTTTTAGAAGTAAATGATTGTTGATATTACTGGAAAATGTTCACATAAATTTATTTAGAATACTTATTGATGTATGTATATATTCTCATATGCTTAAATGAAACATAAAATATATATTTGATAGAAAGATAAAAAAAAATAGTATATATTATGTTTTAATTCACATAAATTTATTTAGAATACTTATTGATGTATGTATATATTCTCATATGCTTAAATGAAACATAAAATATATCTGTCAAATATATATTTGATAGAAAGATAAAAAAAAAAATATATATATATATATATATATATATATTATGTTTTAAAATTTATCTTAAAATTAACTCAGATATGTATTTCACGTCATTCTATTTCACATTCACGTCATTCTATCTCACATCATTCTTCTAAACAACTCTAAGAATTTCTCCCTATCTCCAATCTATGCCAACTCGCTTGCTTTCCCTTCATCTACTCGTAATCAACATTCAAGGCTAAATGATAAGCCTCTTCAAACCAGTGCATATGGTATACACACATCTTCTTTTGAATGGATGATTTAAGATAATTTACAAATATTGTGTTCTTCCTCTCACTTTCTTGCACAAAGGCAACTCTTATGGACACTTTTCAAAAATAATTAAAATAATATTCCGTGGATCTATAAATGGGTTTCTTGGATTTGGCTCTTCTTCTTTTGACCATCTTCATTTGTACTCACTACTTGTATGCATAATTTCTCAATTTTCCATAGAAAATATTAATTATCATGAAATATTCATTTTCATGGTAATGGAAATATTGTTGCATGTCTTCATCCATTCTCACAGATTTTCTAGAGCTGTACTTCTAGAGTACAAATGTAAATTATTTTGGGGCATTTTCATCCTCTTCAAATATTCTGGTTCTTCTCGAGAAACATAAGGTTTATCTTCATCCTCCACACTTTGACATTCATTTTCTCCCACATCTTTTGTAACAACTAGTCATCATCTTCTACACTAGATTATCTTAATTTATCTTTTTTTTTAGACTTCTTATACCTTTTCTCACATGAAAACTCTTCCTTACATGATGCAAATGCTATATTTTTAACACAACTTACATTTTCTCCATAATATCTTTTTTTTTATAGACTTCCTATTTACATGTGAACTGCCTAATATTGGATGGTGATCCCACATATTTTACCTATTCTAAACCCGAAACTAGTACTTATAAAACTTCACGAAATGCCTAAATCCCAGAAATATAATTACACAATGAAAAACAACTCACAAAAATAATTTCAATTAAATTTAACACACTAAAAATTCAGAAGAAAAAATTATTTTCCTTTTTTATAAACAAAATTGTATTTAGAAAGATTAAAAGGAATTACTTCTCAAGACATGTTCTAAGAACAAGAACCCGACCACTTGATCTTCCTCCTATTACCAATATTAAAATTTGAATAGATCCTTTTGGGAATTACAATATTATAATAATTTATTCAATGACATTAAATTATAGTGTAAATTAGATGACACAATTGCATCTCAATATCAATCGACACGAGACACATCGAATTCAAAATTGAATGGTTTAATTGAAGTACATTTCCTACAAAACTAGTGTCCTTAAATTATATCCAATAAATGCACACATGTTTAATTGAAATACATTTTTCTACAAACTCAGTGTCCTTCAATTAGCACAAAATTCAGTGTTTAAACCAAATTATACTAGTTTCACTAAAATACACAAACAAGTTTCATGACAAATTCAAATTTGGATTTTCAAAATTTTTGGATGCTCTTTAGAACATTCCACTAAAATGCATAAACAAGCTTCATGACAAATTCAAATTCAAATTTTTAAAATTTTTGGATGCTGTTTAATTCTAGACCTTCCCATTTGGTTATGTTGCAAACCCAACCCAAAAAAATGTTATTTTGGTTATATTGCAAACCCAACCCCAAAAATTGTTAATACTAAAAGCAGGTAGATGTAATATATAGATAATGTGTTACTTTATTTTTAGACTTTCTTTAAATATTTGATAAAAGTTATAGACCTTCAAATATAACATTTTATTGTTTTTTTTTTGTTTTTTACTATTTTGATAACATGGAAGAAATCTACATCATCTTAAAATTAAGTATGTTGAATGGTTTATAAAATATATAGATAAAAAAATGGTTTATCCATAATAGTTTTATGGATAAAAAAAATTCAAAAGAATTATGAATCTAACTTATGACTTATGTTTATGTTGTAGTAATTAAAACATAATTTCACTAAAAATATCTTTTATTATTTGTCATATTTAATAAAAATATATCATATTTAAAAAAATGTATATCTGAAACTCATTAATCTCTTCTTTAAACCTGTTACTAATAACCATTACTTATAATATGTTCTTGTATATAATGATCGTGCATTGCAAAAAAAACATTGAATTTATTACAGATTCTAATTCTGTAGTATTTCAAGGCAAATTTTTAGAAGTAAATGATTGTTGATATTACTGGAAAATGTTCACATAAATTTATTTAGAGTACTTATTGATGTATGTATATATTCTCATATGCTTAAATGAAACATAAAATATATCTGTCAAATATATATTTGATAGAAGAATAAAAAAATTAGTATATATTATGTTTTAAAATTAACTCAGATATGTATTTCAATATAATATGTTTTAATGTATCATGATTGCTTAGAGAAGAGAGGATTAGAGGAAAACTTGTTTTAATGTATACGAGAACAAATTTTGACAAGAGATAATGTTTTAAAGATGACAATACAATAATAATTTCTTGAGAATAACGTAACAACTATTTTCACTGGAAGTATCGATTTTGGTGATATTAAATATAATACATTTTTGTTCTTCAATAGTTTGGTGAACAAAACCATGGCATGAGAAACTACAATCAGGGTTTAATTGTTGATTTGCAATAGAAACTGAACCGTTCAGCCAACCGTACGACTGGGGTGTTTATTTCATTTTGCATGTTTGTCTCGCTATGGGAAAAGCATCTCTCTTAAGAAACCTCGTTTCGATAATCCATGGGTACTCTATGATGCGAACAACTCCATATTGACTTTTTATCATTAATATGAATATTGTTTTCTACTTTTTGTCAAAGAAACTTAGTGCTGGCGCAGAGAAAACCACGATACTCGCGTCTCGGATTGTCCGATTCCCGCATTCTAATTTTAATTTATAATTGTCTGCCATTGTGCAGAGTCCAAAACCTACGAGGCAAGCTGTTCCAGGCTCCAGCTCACTCGATGCAGACAGCCGTCCTATTGAAATCGAATTCGTAAGAATTTCGTGTACTTTCAAATCCCAAGGGTGCGTGCACTACTCAGCAATTATTTTATCATTATCAATATGAGATGGCTGATAGTCCTGTATCGATTGAGTAGGCTCTTTTACCTTCTCAATTTAGTCATCTTAAACCTCGAGAACTAATCATACGAGGTCGATGGGAATATTGGCAACAGCAATCCATAAATCGAGGATAGTGTTCGGCCGAGCGAGGCAGCATGACGTAACGTTGTCGAGCTCTGAGACAACCCACTTGATGTCAATTTCTTATATTAGTTCAACATTGTTTTAATTATGTGACAGGTTAACATGGAAAATATATAATCTTTATAGGGATTTATTTTGTTGACCACTATTTTATTATCAAGTTTTTTTTTATAAAATGAGGTTTTAAAATTGTGAAATATAGATTTCATATATTGTAGGTATTGGGGTGCAAGCTATTGGAAGATATAAAAAGAGGTATCTAGTAAAAATAGGGGATAATCTAGTAAAAATAAGGTTATTTTCATTATTGAAAAGATGTATCGGGAGGGGTTTAACAAAAGGATTTTGAAAATTTTATTAATATCTATTGAAATTAGAGATATTCTTTCACATCTCATGAATGCATATGCTATCTCACAAGTTCACTAAGTATTCTTTCATATCTCATGAATGCACATGCCATCTCACAAATTCACTAAGTGGAGACCCATGATCATCCTATAAAAAATGTTGCATTCTTTGTTGTAGCCTATAATAATTAAGAGATGTACTATTTCCCTATATTTTGTCACAAATTTGGGAGTTGTCCTTATACCCTATATCGTGTCACAAACTCTAAAAAAAAATGGAATTGCAAGTTCAAATAAAAATTTTAAAACGCAGAAATTACACTATTAAATAGCTGAAATGAAAATGTGGGATGCAATTTGCATTTCTTCCATAAGAATTGCAGTTTATATGCAAAGGCATTTTCTACTCATTTCTTGAGGTTCATTTTCTATTCATCTCTTGAGATTCATCTATTTCAAATATTATCTTTTTAACTATCTCTTGAGATTCATCTATTTCAAATACTATCTTTTTAACCAATGTATCTTTGAGGTTGGTGGTTCTATTTGTATTCATAAAACTCACATCAAAAGAAAATAGTATTATGAGTTTTTTTAAGACTATTTTGTTATAGATCATTGAGGTTGGTTGTTCTATTTGTATTCATAAAACTCACATCAAAAGAAAATAATATTATGAGTTTTTTTAGACTATTTTGTTATAAATTGAATGTGATGAATAAAACAACTTTAAAAGATATCTTAAATGAAAAATATAAGTCAAGATCATCATGAAAAACTTAAAAAAAATAAAAAAACATTTCCTTATTCCCATAATACTATATTAGAACTATTTAAATATCATTGTTTTTAAGAATATCAAGTTTTACTTAGATGTCCATGTTATGTTTTATCTTATTATGGGTTTTTATATTATTCTTTATATTATTATTTATCATTTATGAGTTTATTCATAACTCACTCATATATTTGAATGTAAAAAGTAATATATATTATTATACATTTTTTTTTTTTTTAAAAAACTGATCATGTTATTTTAAATATTACAATTTGTTAAAATTCCTAAAAAAAAGTTATGAATGTCTATATATCAACATTTATGAATATTGTATATTTGTGAATTAAAGAGTTTATTCATAACTTACTACTATATTTAAATGTAAAAAATAATGTTTATGATTATTAATTTTTTACAAAAATTAATTATGTTATTTTAAATATCACAATTCATTTTGATTCCTAAAAAAAAGTTATAAGTGTTTATATATCAACATTTATGAACATTATATACTTGTGAATTATTTGATGACATACATTTTTTCATGCAATAGTTGTTAGTAACATGTGTTGTTGGAGTGTCATTTTATTGATATTAACATGTATGAACATTGTATACTTGTGAATTATTTGATAACATACTTTTTTCACTGTAATAGTTGTTAGTAACATGTCATTTTATTGTTATTTTGACATTGTTTAATCATTATCTTAGCATATATCAGGACTCCTTTGTATTTAAGGTAAATCTAAAATAAACAATGTTTTATTATATATGAAAATAATATAATTTATATAAAATTATATTAAAGAGATTATTTAGAAAGTAAATATAATCTATATGCTAAAAAGGGAAAATGCAATATCAAAAGAATATTATTCATGTTAAAAATGAAGCATAGTAGGTTGATTAAAATGGAAATGTTTTGTATCTTTATGTTCCCTAAATCTAAATTAAGAAATTTTTAATAAAAGTGATAATGATGCACAAGAAACCCATAGAAAAGATGAGATTTTTTTAAAGATTTAGGGACGAGATTGACAATATTGCTTTTGATGATCTCATAATTTTGATCATTATAACACTTGTATAAACAGAGTCTATAAAAAAAATTAACTTTCAAATGTACTCACCACAAATCTTATTGTCCATGAAAAAATGAAATTGTATTAAGACAAGAAGAATTTTAATACGATCAGTAAAAGACATTGTTAGACAAAGAAACACGTATTAAGTCTATTCAATTATTATGTGATTGTAAGATGACCAACACAAGTTTTCAAGTTTTCTTTATCTATTTTTTTATTATATCTGTGTGTATGGGTGTGTACATACATATATACATATTTATAATTTCTATGTTTATAATCACAAATACAACATGTCAAATAGGTTTTTTCGAAGAAAAAAAATGGGAGAAAATGATGGAAATGATGTGCATGATAATATGCCCATGAATGGAAATCTCGAGGAAGAAGAAACATAATGAAAGAGAAATAGGATTATATACTAGTTAATCGTTGGATAAATAGTTTGATTCATAACACCTTTACACCCATGTATGGTGATGCTAGAATTTATAACAACCCTCTTACTAATATAGAAAATATACCTCTATAGTAAGAGTCAAAGACAAGTTTTATGTCCACCATTTTATTGTTGGTGAACCTGAAGGTTTTAAATCGTGCTTGAAACACATTTTTCATGCAAATGATAAGGTATGAAATTCTTTATAAACTTTTAATTTCATGATCATTTTCATTCATTGTAATAAGGATGCTACCACTAGTATTGGAAAAATTATTTATTTTTATATTTATTATAGATTTTTGGTTGAAACTCTCCTACTAGATTGAAACCCTTTTCCTCACATATTCCAATAAGTGTGAGCCCTTATGTAATATATAAGAACATAGTATGAAATCATCATGATATATTATGGAGAATGGGAAGTGTATTTGTAGGAATCCCCCAAATATAAAAACAATAAATATTTTGATGTGTATGTGTAAAAGATCATTCCCGAGAAGGTTACTCATCATATCCTCATCATTCCACATTTTCAGTTATTATTTGGGTGCAACAACATAGCATAGTTTATCGAATACCATGCTCAAATGACGAATGACGAGTAGGGATGATGTTATGTAGATGGTTTCATATGTTTTTTCATTTAGGGACATCAAAAAAAAAAGGTTGATGGTGATAATCCATTTGCAAATATGAGGTCCATTTACTTGGTGTGGTGGGTGTTTCTTTTGAACAATAATCTTCCTCCTTTGATGTCAATAAACAAGGAGCATGTAATGTTTTCATGATAATTTTGAGTATTTAGATTCCAATTATTTATAACATATCACCTCATTTTTATTGTTAATTAGGTATTATCATGTACTATGTAAAGGTAATCAATACATATTTTAAATTGGTATATACAAGTGTATATTAAGATTCTTATCAACGAACATCAAAAGTTATGAGATAGTCTCACAATGAATGGCATATCCAAACCAATAGGGAAATATAATTCCAATTCCATGAAATATTTACATAGATGATCCATGATGATGCTAGGCTATGATAGTTGTGTGGTACATACTCTTGATGTTCCCATTCATTTCAGGAGTAAATTAAGATGTCCCCTAAGAATACTTGAAAAAAAAAGTTGAGTTATTTTTGGAGCACAGTGTTAGTCAACTTTATGAATGTTGTTGGGGAGTTGGTCAATCCAAATGGTACTACAATAAATTCATAGTGATGAAATCTTGTTTTGAAAGCAACCTTCAATATGTCCTCCTCCTTAATTCTTATCTTGTGGTGTCCTTACTGCAAGACTATGTTGGAAAATATCGAGCTCCCCTTTAGTTGGTAAAAGAGGTCATCAATACAAGGCATGGGGTACATATTCCTAACAATGACTTTATTCAATCGATGCATAGCCTAAGTGTTCCATCTCTCTTCTTCACAAATATCATTGGTGCCCCCCAAGGTGATACACTAGGTCAGATGAATCCTTGATTGAGAAACCCCTCAAGTTGCATACCTAACTCATTAAGATATGGTACAATCATTTGATAAGGTGTTTTGGATATGGGTTTTGATCCAAGTTTCATGGAAATGGAGAAGTAAACCTCTCTTATAAGAGGCAAGCCTGGAAACTACGGAGGAAATGCATCTGCAAATTTGAAAAGTATTGGATGTATCTTATCAGATGGGATTTCGTGTATGTTATTCATCTCAACTACATAAGTCTACAACCTTTCTTCATACACTATTTAAACTTCTTGGATGCAATGGGGAGTAAGGTAACTTTTTGCTTAATTCTCTCAATCACTATATATTGCCTTTTATCATTATGGAAAAGAACCTTCTTTCTATAACATTCCACCAGGGATAGATGGGATTCAAGACAATCCATTCCTACAATTAAGTCATAAGTTGTTAGAGTTGTACTATGCAATTTCATTTTTATGACACATCCCCCAATGTCAATAACCAAATCCATTTCTATTATCCTAAAGTCGTTTTGGTCTTGAGCTTCCATCCCCCATCTAATTAGAGAAAAAGGGAACATAAATATATAATCGACACGAGAATTAATCAATACAGAGAGAGGAATGTTTGCATACTCTATCACCATGGCTTGGTGTTCATCTTGGCGATGGTTCAGGGCAGCATGAATTTGATGTCGTGCTTGTGGTTGTTCTTTTTGGTTGTATGACCCCGAATTGATTCTTTGGACATTCTCTTCTATAATGAGGATGCCAACATTCCATTTGGCCTTGATCATGTGCCCTACCTCTTCTCTTCCATGGTTCCTCTCCAGTAGATTTTAGCCTTTGTCTTTCTAGAGGGGCTCTCGAAGTTACACTTGAAACCCTTTTTGTATTTCTCCCTTTACTGGGGAATCCATATTGACGCCCCCAACTTTGATAGCCTTATCTTGGTAGGATTCCTTCACTGTTTTGTCAACATCCTTTGTTTGATCCTTGATATTAATCATCCTTTGGACCTGCCTGGAAAAACTTATTATGGCTGCCATGGTGGTGGGTTTCCACATGATGACTTTCATTGGAACCAAAAGGTCAAGCCCATGTTGGAATCTTTCACCTTGTTATTTATCATGTGCCGTATATTCCACATGATGGGCCAATGCCTAAAATTCTTCTTCATATGCTTCTATTGATCTACCATTTTGTCATACTGCATGGAAGGCTCCTACTTGTTGGTGCTTGTACTCCTCAAACACATATCAAGTTTAAAGGTTTCTTCAAACATTTTCCAAGTAACTTGCAAGGACGTGATTTACAACTTATTCTCTTCCTTTACCCACCATAATAAAGAAAATAAAGCTTCTTCTTTGAGACTCATTGCTATTTTTGTTTTCTAGGTGGAGTATATTTTAAATATGAGTTCTCTTTAACACATATCACCCAAGCTTCTCTACTAAACCCCCATCTTTCCCAATGAACTCAGGTAAATTGGATTTTTGAACTTCCTTCATAATGTCCAGGGGTGCTCGTCTCTGCTCAGTATTAGAAAGAAGGTCCCAATCTTTTTTTTGTTTACGTTCTAACTCCCTTCCCGACCTTTGATCTAGCTTTGGATTTTGACTTTGGCTGGTAACCCAGTTCTTAAATATGTTAGCCATTTCTCCCAGGGAACTTAATATGGCTTGTTGGATTTTGACCTTCACTCGTAACCCAGTCCTTAAATATGTTATCCATTTCTCCAAGGGAACTTAATATGGCTTGTTCTGATGGGGTTTTCGTTTGCATGGTGACCTGAGGTGGGGTTCCAAACTCAGTATTGACCTGTGTTTTCCTTCGACGGTTAAGGGCCATACTCTTTGTAATAAGAAAATATTGATTATGAGTTCACAGTTTTCTCTTTATAGACCCCTCCCCACCAAAAAGAAAAAAAACTATTAATTCAAGGAGTGTCAGCTCTCTATTACTGACACTGGGTGCAAGAACTTCTTCTCCACTATTTAGATAGAATTCTTTACCCAATTTCCATTGCCTTCGAAATAAAATTAAAAATTGAACCTATAACAAGAATGCAATGTCGATGCAGATCGTGTTCTGTGATTGAAGAGAATGATCTGAGGATGCAATTATGAGATTGGCGATGTTCTCTATGGGTGTGGGTTTTTTTAAAAGTCAAATATTAAGAAGCCTTACTTATTAGGGCATCGTTAGAAGTTATTATAAGATCCACCCTATCTGAAATTATGTCTGTTAACTGAAATTCTAATACTACAATGGCATGAATAGTATTTTAAAAACTCATATTGTTAGCAGTGACCATCTTACTACATTGCGTGTTTACCACCTTATTGGAATTGTCTGGAGCATTTTCATCGTCAGACTAGACAAGATCTAAAGCTTCTTATAGGCGTGATTGTCTTGTTCGTCATTACAGAACTGGATACATTCTTGCATGAGCTACCAGGTATGCTTGAAAGTATTAATTGTTTCAGATGGTATACCTATTAATCCTCCTTGACCAAGTAGATCAACCAATCACATAGGATCTCGTTCCGGAAAATCTTCCTCCAAATGGTCACGCGCCTCTGAAATTTCCTTCTGACCCTCCACATAATAGCTATTTTTTGAGATAGATTTTGCAGTTGTCGATCGCTATCATATTCAAATTCAATCTTTGAGCTATAATCGGTATGCTTATTCATTCCTGCAATCGATCTTCATTAGAGTATTCGATGCTTGAATCCTCATTGGTTTTCTCATAATCCATCTCGTAAATCTTCCACTAAATTATTAATATCGTCGTCTATCATATGCCACATTAGAGTATTCGATGCTTGAATCTTCATTGGTTTTCTCATAATCCATCTAGTAAATCTTCCACTAAATTATTAATATCGTCGTCTATCATATGTGTTGGAAATTGTAATTACAAGTAGGTGAGATCTTCATGTCTCCATCATATGTGTTGGAAATTCTAATTACAAGTCAGTGAGATCTTCATGTCTCCGTCCATTTGTTTGTCAATCAAAATCAGTCAAAATCTGTCAATAGTCGAAATGTCAATATGACAGTCTGCAAGTGCAAAGTAGCACGTCTATTCAAAAGTCAGTCGGCAAACAATAGAGCTATAAATGGAGCCAAATTCTTTCTTCTCGAATTAAAATTAAGTGGTTGAAGAGTCACTCGTAGTTATGGTAGTGTTTAATGTTTAGTCGGTCTTAGCTTTTGTAGGAAGCCACAGTCGGAGTCTATATTAGTCTGAGTCATTTCAGTTAGTCGAGAGAGAGGGATGCATAGTAGATACTGAAGAGAAGCAGTTCATGCACAGAGAAGAAGTAGAGAGGTAGAGAGAACCAGCAACAGTTGAAGAATTGACAAGAAGAAGTATTAGAGCCGAAGATCATTTTGTCATTGTATTCTGTAAACCATGCGTACTGTGCCGAAGTTAATTAATATCAAGTATTTTGTGTTTTGTCAATTTTCTATCTTATTTTTGGGTTTATGTGCTAAGCATAGCATCGTTTTAATTCCTCATTCATAAATCATTTTATTAAGTGTGTGTATTCACAACACACAACAATCTAAGCAGTCTGTGCACCGCGCAGTGGTCTTGAGAACTCTGTTGTGTATCCTGTTTGGTGCTCAATATTCCTAACTATGTTGCACAGAGTAGACTATATGCACCCCTGCGTCCTTTCAAATTGGTATCAGAGAAGGTTCTATCAGAACAAGTTTTTCAGAGCAGAAACTCTGTTGAAAGTGAAGTATGGCTTCTACCTCACATCTGCAACCTCCCACTTTTACAGGAAAGAATTATGATATGTGGTCCTTGACCATGAAGGCCTTGTTCTGAGGTCAAGATGTATGGGAGATAGTCGAGAATGGCTATGTAGAACCAATAGATCAGGAAACATATAATTCCCTCACACAAGCTGAGAAAGATGTCTTGAAAGATCAAAGAAAGAAGGATGGAAATGCGATGTTTTACATACATCAAGCCATGCATGAGAGCATACTTCCAAGAGTTGCATCAGCAAAGCAAGCCAAGGAAGCATGGGACATATTACAAACCTCTTATTAAGGCATGGACAAAGTAAAGACTACAAAACTTCAGATTCTTAGAAGAGATTTTGAAACCATGTCAATGAAAGATTCAGACAAAGTAGATTCATTCTCCACACATGTCATTGGACTTTTAAATCAGATTAAGTCTCATGGTGAAACCATAGATGACAGAAAAGTCGTTGAGAAAGTGCTTATAAGTCTTCCTCCTAAATTTGATACTCTTGTTGTAACTCTAGAAGAAGGAAAAGATATGAGTCAATTCAGTCTAGATGAACTACAAGCTTCCCTCGTCAATCATGAACATAGATTGAACAGGTCAAATATGTCATTAGAAAATTCTTTTTCCACAAAGTCATCTATAAGTCGTGGAAGAGGAAGGGGGAGAGCTAACTCTAGGGGCAGAGGAAGTAATTCTGGCAGAAGTGGATGTAGTAGCAATCCTAGAAATACTGGTGGAAGAGGTCAAAATCCAAGTACCAGCCAGTCAACTTGTCAAAGAACTGACAAATCAAAGATTCAATGCCATTACTGTAAAAAGTATGGACATTATGCATATGAGTGCATAAAGAGACTATAATCAGAACAAGCAAAGTCAAGATCAGTCACACGACGCAAATAACCAAACTTAACCTATGTTTATGGAGAGTGTCGTAGTTGTGCCTAGCGCAGAAGAAATGCCTAATATAGTGTCACCAGTTGAATGCAATGTTGCTCAAGGAAGTCCATGTGACATATGGTATTTAGATTCAGGCTGCAGTAACCACATCATAGGAAACATAGAACTATTTTCTAGTTTGGATGAGTCAGTCCAGACCAAGGTTACACTTGGAACATATATCCAAGTCACTATCTTATGCAAAGGCAGTATAAACATTTTAACCAAACAAGGAGAAGAGAGAGTTATGTCTGATGTATATTATGTTTCTGTTTTGAAGCATAATCTGATGAGTACAGGACAACTTTTACAAAAGGGATACAGAATCTACATGGAAGATAATCACTGTGTGATTATGGATAAATGCCCAAGCAATTTACTTATTGAAAAAATCTAGATGACAAGTAACATAATGCTCCCATTGACATTAAATCCAGTCAAGAAGAAGAACACAACGCAAACTGTTGACAAAAGAAAAAGTGTGCAGTTAGACATTGCATTTACAACAAAAAGTGTGTGCAGTACTAATGAATAAAATAGCATGCATAGTATCAAGAAAGGAGAAAATGGTGCATAAATGAAAGAAACATTCCAATCTGAAACACAGGATGACTTCTGTCTATGGAATTTTATAATTGGACATTTAAACTTTGGAGGTATGAAGCTGCTACACACAAAGGATATGGTAAAAGGCTTACCATTGATTGAAAATCCATAAAGGATATGTGGAGGCTGCATATTTGGCAAGCAACAGAAAGAATCATTTCCAATTGGCAAGTCTTACAAAGAAAAAGATCCACTAGAAATAATACATTCTGACATCTGTGGACCAATGCAAACTCCGTCAATAGGAGGAAGTACTTATTTTCTAACTTTCATTGATGATTTCTTAAGAAAGACATGTATTTATTTCCTAAAGCATAAATCTGACGCATTGGGTTGTTTTCAATAGTTTAAATCACTTGTGGAGAAACAGAGTGGTTATTACATCAAGTGTCTAAGAACGAACATAGGAGGAGAATGCATGTCAAGAGAATTTCAAAACTTTAGTAAAGTTCATGGCATCTACAAGAAATTTACCATGCGATACACACCTTAGAAAAATGGTGTCGCGGAGAGAAAGAAAAGAACCATCATGGAAATGGCACGCAGTATGTTGACAGCCAAACATTTTTCAAATGAGTATTGGGTTGAGGCAGTAGCAACTGCAGTATACATATTGAACAGATGTCTGACAAAGAGTGTGAACAATAGAATTCCTCAGGGAGCATGGACAGGATCAAAGCATAATGTGGCACACTTAAGATTTTTTGGTTGCGTCGCATACACACATGTTCCAGATGAACTGAAGATGAAGTTGGACAACAAAGGACATAAATGTGTATTTTTTGGGTATTCTAAAGAGACAAAAGGATACAAGATGTATGACCTTGTCAAAATAAAAGTCATAATCAACTACGATGTTCAGTTCGTAGAGAATGAAGCATGGGATGGAACCATAGAAAAGATAGTAAAGATAACTGATGCAATGGAGCATAATGACACAGAGGATGAAGTGGTGCAAACACCATACACAGGACAATGCCCAGTTCCATCTACACCTGACACTGCAACGCAAATTACCGCACAGAATACTCCAGTAATAACAACAAGTGCATAGTCTACACCTAGAACGCAACAAACACCAACAAGAAGTTCGAGTATTTTTACATCTCCAAATCCAACATTAGCAATTCTGTTACCAAGAAAGACAAGAAGTCTGTGTGACATCTATAATGAAGACGCAACAAATTCATTCTCAGTTTTTGCTCTGTTTTCACAAATAGATGATCCATTAACTCTTGAAGAAGCTATCAAAGAGGATGTATGGGCACAAGCCATGGATGAAGAAATTAGATGCATAGAGAGCAATCAAACATGGAAATTGGTAGATGTACTTGATAATAAGGATGTCATAAGTATCAAGTGGATTTATAAAACCAAGAAAGATGTAGAAGGAAAAGTACAGAAGTACAAGGCAAGATTAGTTGCGAGAGGCTTTACACAACAACATGGAATTGATTTCAATGAAACATTTGCACCAGTTGTGCGCATGGACACAGTCAAAACAACATTAGCAATTGTCGTGCAGTACAAATGGCCAGTTTATCAGATGGATGTAAAGTCAACATTCTTGAATGGAAACATAGAAGAAGAAGTATATGTGGAAAAACCACAAGGTTGTGAGGTTCCAGAACAAGAAGACAAAGTATACATATTAAAGAAAGAGTTGTATGGATTAAAGAAAGATCTAAGATCTTAGCACAACCACATAGATTCCTATCTCACACAGAATGGAATTCAGAGAAGTGAAAATGAGCCAACACTGTACATCAAATCAAATCAGCAAGGTAATGTGTTAATTGTTTGTTTATATGTGGATGATTTGATATTTACAGGTAATTTTGGCATAGAAGATTTCAAGTTAGTCATGAAGGATGAATTTGAAAGGACTGATTTGGGGCTTATGAGATATTTTCTAGGAATATAAGTGCACCAGTCCAAAACTAGTATATTTATCTCACAGTCCAAGTATGCACATGAATTATTCAAGAGATTCAATATGGTGAACTCAAAAGCAACACCAACACCTATCATAACAAGACTGAAGTTAAGCAAGGAAGACAAAGGGTCCAAAGTGGATCTGGAACTATCTAAAAGATTGGTAGGCAGTCTTATGCATCTAACAACAACAAGACCTGATATTATGTATGGAGTGAGCCTAGTCTCAAGGTTCATGGAAATTCCAAAAGAATCACATTGGAAAGCCTAAGATATGTGAATGGAACAAAATATTTTGGCATAAATTACTCCACTTCAGAAGTTTTCAAACTCATTGGATACACGGATAGTGATTGTGGAGGCAGTATTGATGACAGAAAAAGTACCTATGGGTACACATTTCATTTGGGAATAGGTATGGTATCGTGGGCATCAAGGAAGCAGCCCATAGTAACACTTTCTTCAGCAGAAGCAGAGTACGTCGTAGCCACAAGCGCAAGTTGTCAAGCAGTATGGATGAGAAGGATGTTAAAAGATTTGTTGCAAGAACAATAGGAACCAACTACAGTTTTATGTGACAACAATTCAACCATCATGTTATCAAAGAATCATGTGTTTCAAGAGAAAACCAAGCACATTGATACAAGATATCATTTCATCAGAGAATTGGCGAATAACAAAGAGATTTGCTTAGAATTTTGCAGGTCAAAAGAACAAATTGCAGACATTTTTACAAAGGATTTAGCAAGAGATTAATTCCAACACTTGCGCAGTAGTCTAGGAGTTTGCGCAGTAACATATGAGTGACAGAAAAAAATGGAAACTCAAATTTTTGATGTAATTTTATTTTATAATCCCACCAACTTATAATTAAGGGGGATTGTTGTAAATTGTAATTACAAGTCATTGATATCTTCATGTCTTCGTTGATTTGTCTGTCAGTCAAAATATGTCAGTAGCTAAAATGTCAATCAGATAGTCTGACAGTGTGAAAGTGCAAATTCACACGTCTACTCAAAAGTCAGTCGGCAAACAAGAGAGCTCTAAATGGAGCCAAATTCTATCTTCTTGAATTAAAATTAAGTGGTTGAAGATTCAGTCGTAGTTATGGTAGTGTTTAATGTTGAGTCGATCTTAGCTTCTGTAGGAATTCACAGTCAGAGTCTATATTAGTCTGAGTCATTTCAGTTAGTCGAGAGAGAGGGATGCATAGTAGATACTGAAGAGAAGAAATTCATGCACAAAGAAGAAGCAGAGAGGTAGAGAGAACCAGCAACAACTGAAGAATTGACAAGAAGAAGTATTAGAGGTGAAGCTCATTTTTTCATTGTATTCTGTAAACCGCGCGTACTGTGTCGAAGTTCATTAATATCAAGTATTTTGTGTTTTGTCAAGTTTCTATCTTATTTCTGATTTTATGTGCTAAGCATAGCACCATTTTAATTATGCATTCATAAATCATTTTATTAGTGTGTGTATTCACAGTGCGCAACAATCTAAGCAGTTTGTGCACTACGTAGTGGTATTGAGTGTTGGACACACATACCACACTTAGAGGGGGGGGGGGTGAATGAGTGTGGGGCTCTTTTTACAAAGCTTCCCTCTAACACAAAATTCCTTAGTTAACATTCAACATTTTCTCATTACCCATTGTTTTCATTTATAACCAGTTAGATGTGAACATATATCAACAATATATATCAACAATATATCATCAACAAGTCATCACCACAAGGAACACAAAGAACACAAGATGTATGTACAATTTTTCTTTTTATTATGGACAACAATCTGGGGGTTTTCTAGTAACAACTGAATAGAGTACAACTCTACAAGAGCACCAACTCCACAATGCAAGACTCTGCTTACACCCTTAGCACCAATTGAGACGAGGCAACAATCCTCAACAGATATCAATTTGCAACAGGTACGCGACCTGCTAGTAGTGAAGCCAGTGTGTGTCACGCTCTAGCTCACTACAGCACACGTATGCATGTAGCAAGTGTATACAACAACCTGCATATACCTTCTGAGTTGTTAGGGTTTTTCCTTCAAGATCAACTCAGATTCTCTGCAATCAATATATGATTCTCTTATGTCTCTGACTATCCAATCTGACCACCATCCAGTCACAACATCTCCAAGATTTCCAATAGTCTACTCATGCTCCACAACCAATCAATATGAATTCTATCTCAATCATGTATAAACAACTAGTATATCATAGCAATCATGTCACCACTGAATTAAAAGAGTACTGCTCACTCCATCAACCAAATGAACCAAACTGAACCACATCATAGAAGCCATACCAAGAATTCTCTAAGAATTCATAACACATCAAACAATAGTATCCATCAAGATAATAATGTAACCATACCAGTGTCTCAGTGATAGATCTGAGACCATAGAATGCACATCTGGAACTTGCTTTAGTATTCAACAACTTGTCATCATCTCAACCACAAATATCCATGATTTTATCCACTGTATGCTCCCTGTACACAGTCAATCTGCGTATACCTTAAATGTATATGCACCCTATACACAGACAACCTGCATATACCTCAGAAACTAGGGTTTCTGAAGCTCCGAGAATTTTTCCGTCAAGATCTTCGACATTGCCGTAACTTTGATGCATCCATCAGATCCTCCTCTCACTCTCTTTCTTAGAATAGATCTTCAATCATGCTCAAGAGATCCATACCAAAGATGCTCTCACAAGAAGCTCTCCATTGATCCACAAAAAAGATTCTTAACAAGAGTCCATAGCTATATTATTTATACTTTCATCCTCTAGGTCACTTTACCCATTTTTAGGTTACTTAACCTATTTTCCTTATTTTAGAGTTAACCACTTTCCATAAATAGAAAGTTCTCCAATACTTTATCATTTAAATATTCCTTCTTGATTATGTCACATTACTTTATCATTTAAATAATCTTTCTTGGTTTTGTCACTTCTCTTTATTATTTAAATAATCCACCTTGACTTTGTCACTTTACTTTATCATTTAAATAAGTATTTCTTCTTTTAGGTCACTTTGACTTCTTTGAGATTGGGGGCTTCAATCCTTCATATGGGGGTCCTCCAACTTCGTAAGGCCATAACTCTCAAACTGTGAGGAGTTATGTGACATTCCACATACCACCGGAAATGGTATGACAAGAAATATCCATCTAGGATAGTTTCACCAACAAATTCATTGATATTCATCTCATTATTCCACATACAAGCTTAACTATCCATTTTTGCTTCCAAAGAAAAAGCTACCACCCAGTTCTACTACATTAGTTTTCTAGCCGAGAACATGCATGACCCACTTTTCAAATTTCCCACAAAGGGCATGTTATAGTATTCTTCAATATTGGCTTACATGTTCATGTTCTTTCAAGTAGATAATTTCTCGTTCACCATGCAGAAAATGGACCAGGACGACAAACCACAGCCTGCCACCTCTTCGACTTCGTTGCTCAGAAGAATCTCTACAGAGTTTAATTTCAAGCAATTTATCGAGTAGTTTTATCACCCAGTGGTTAGCATGCTCAGTGGTAGGCAAGATACGAGGATAAATGAGGATATACAAAGAATTTTACACCTCTCAAACCTCGCCAAGACTAGAGACTGGTATTTGTATCAGAATCACACAGAGATCAGAATATGTGGATGTGAATTAGCTCCCTATAAGATTCCCAGATACGTTTCGGTTAGGATATTTTCCTTGGAATACATTAGGAAAATGATTAATTCAGACGATATACACTTCGTGTCTTTAAATAAGAAACAACATCTGAGAATTAAGAGGTAGATAGGATCTTTTATCTGCAATAGTCGAGCTACCAAGGAAGAGGCAGACAAACTATTGAAGAAAATGAAGTTCAACACAATTTTCCTTTGGCACTACGATCCATGTGGGACCATTACATAGATGAGATTAAAGAATAAAAATGCCCCGTATGTTCATGCACCCAATCCCGAGATAGAGAAGTTTATGAATCAAAAGGAGTGGGAGGTGAACACTCTAGAAGAAGTAGAACAACAATATTCTCCAGTCATTATCTCGCAAACAACCACACCACAGGTACCAAAGGAGAAAAGACCCAGAAAGGATACTTCCCCTTCAGTCACAGAAGTCCCAGCTGAGGATTTCCAGGTATACACCAAAAGGCGAAAAGCCAGTCATACAACTAACACGACTAGTGAAAAAGAAACCCAATCCACTACAGTTATGAAAGGAGATCATTCACCTCTTGTCTCAAGAAACCAACAGATATTATCTACTTCTTCATCCAAGAAGAAGACTGACACCTCACTAATCAACCAACACAATCAAGGGGGTGAAAATTTGAGTATTTTTTAGAAATATGATATGATCAATAAGAAGAATCAGATGCTGACCAGTAGCACCTATGCTCAGTTTTGGAAGCAAACATTCAAAACATAACATAGATTGTTATCATCTTTTGATATAGAGAGAGGAAGAATTCACATGACATTCTTGCAGGCACAAGTGCCCCATCCAAAGGAAACCACTGACTATAAGAGGAAAACATTTGAGTTTAACACCAGATATGTACATCCAGTTGATCAGATGGATTTACATAGGCAGACTGGAGAAATGGTTTTGTCAACATTCGCCAATGCTTCTACCACTGCTACAAAATTACAGGTTTCTCTGAACAATGTTCAAACTTAGTTAAAGTTCAAGAAATTATCCTCTTTTGCAAAGGATAATAGGGTTAAGTCTATAGAATAATTGGTGCTCAAGATTGGGTATGACCCCTCAAATGTGAAATAATCTGAGGAGATGCTCAAGAAAAAGAATGTTGACATAGAATCTCTGAGGAGGCAACTAAAACTGCCACCTACAAAAGACTCACAGGCCAAAGAAATAGCTGAGATAGAAGGTGAAAAGGAAGAGATGCTAAAGTTGATCATGGAACATAATGCACAGATAAAAGAGATGGAAGTAGAGATGGAGAGGTTAGTAAAGGAGAAGGAACAGTAAACACCCATGGAAGTTATCCCACTAAGTGCAGTCCCCCTCACAAGAGTTAGCTCAGCAACAACATCAACAACTATCACGGCAGAAATTCCATTAGCCACCCCACTGACAGCATTGGAAAAGTCTGTAGAGATAGCAAAATCAATGGAGGAGATGACCCTACAAGGAATAGAAATCAAGAGATTGAAAAAAGAGGTTGAGAATCTCCAGGAGCTCAAGGCCTCTTACCAGATGAGTTTCAACATTGAGAGGCAAGCATCAGAAAATATCAAGCAGGAAATACAATAGTTGCAGAAGCAAACAGTGAGGGGGAAAAACACTAGTAAAATATAAGGAGAACATTTGGATGGATATCTCCAAATCCATAAATGAAATTTGGCCTATGGTACAAATCATGTTCGAACAAAATGAACTGGTGTTGAGGAGAAAACAGGCCATCGACAAGATAAAAGGAGAGCTTGGAGAAATGCCCACAGAAGCAAATGAAATCATTAGATTTATGAATTCGAAGACTAGGGAAGAGCTGGAAGACCTGAAGATTGAATACAGGACGAAAACTATCCTCGAAGTCAAGAGGGTTTTGACCAAAAGAGGATTGATGTTGCAGTTGGAGGAGAAAGTCCAAAACATGGACATCAGAGTTCAGAGGTTTTTCAACAAGATCGATGTTTTGCAGAAGAAAGGACTTCCTAGTTTACTACTCCTAAATGACAAGTTGATGACCCTCCTTGACTACAAGCAGAAGATTTCCATGGTGGCCATGGACAATTCCAAGTTTTCAGGAATACAGGGTAGCATAACAGGCAAGGCATTCCTAGAAACTTTGCAGTTGGACCTCAGTATCTAGCTCGAGATCAAGTATATTTCCATCACCAAGCCTACTTTTTCTAAATATACAGAAATGGATGAAATCTACCGAAGACTTCTCAAAGTCACCATTCCCAGTCAGCAATATGGGAGGATCTGTGCAATTTGATTGAATGAGAGATGAGGTGTACCATCTGAGTCAACACACAGAGCAGTCAAAGTCACGTGAATGATTCACCAACGACCTTCCCCAAAATCTTCATGACGGATACAATAGATCATCATCAGTTCCTATATTTTTGTATCTTGTTATCTAGTTAGTTAGATTTAGAATCTGCCACGTCCTGATCATTAATGACAGGGTCGTTTGTAATTTTTGTTATAAATACTTCAAACTTTGAAGTAATAAGGGTTGATATTTACGCCCTAGCAAGCTGTAAGCACTGCAATCTTTATCAGAGATCTGCCAGTAATAAAAGGGCATTTTCAAAGGATTCTTGTGTGTTAGTTGTTGGTGATGTTTTCTTCTCTCATTTGAATTGTTTTTCCTACCTTCGTAACCATTTTTGTTTTCTATATCTGATCGTTTAAAAGAAGTTGAAGTTGTAGAATTTATCTTTGTATACTTTATGTCTGGCTTTTAAAGATCTAAATGTTTATCTTCTGATGTTATGATTAAGAAATTCTTAAATGCTTCTTGGTTATAATTGATTCTCTCATATTTTCTGCTATCCATCATTATTTTTCTAAAGAATCCAATAGTTGCATTATCCTTCCTTGTGAGAATACTTGTTACAATATGTTCATTGATCTTGGAACTTTATAAAACATACTCCATAGCCCAATGGATGCATAAGCAATATTTGAACCATTTCTATAAAACAAACCATAAAGTTCTATCTGTTTAAATAGCCTAATATCTATAACCTAAAAAAAAGTTAAATCTTACAGAGAGATTCCTCTCTGAAACTGGAAGGGATAGATCCCAGTTTCGAAGTGGTTGGATAAAGTTACCTCTTGTAAATTTCTTCTACAACAAGACAACCTCTGGGAATTTACAAAGCGTTAACAGGTTCTGAAATTAGTGTACTGGTTTTTATGATTTAGAGGAGAGTTCATTGGGAAAATATGTAAGGGATAGGGGATTCGAACCCCTCTTGGACATCGGGCCCAAGCCTCTAGGGCTACCTTACATATTTATAAAATTATGAGTTTTGATGAATATTATGATCTGTGCATGGCCATTTGCAGTACCTAGGCTTTGAAACCCAATCCACTCCCTTTTTCCCCATTGAAAATTCCCAAAATATGCCAAAAAAAAAAAAGTATAGGAGGGGATTTGATCCTAAGACCTCCCAGTCCCGAACTATGCAAAAAAAACCCACAAAAAATAAAAAAATAAAAAATCAATTTGGTAGGTGGTCAACCACCCGTCCACCACTAAGGTGCCACTACCACCTCTGCGCATGGCCAAATCCCTCCATTACCCCACTCATCCTTCTTCACACTCCTCCCCCCCACACATACCCTCCACCTCACAACCCCACACTTTTCCAAATACCATTGCTCCCTCTCCATTCCTCCATGCCCCCCAAACTCCCCCCTTCCATCTACTAGTCCTCCCTCTGCCTACCAGGTGTGAAAAAAGTCCATGCGACCTCCCCACTTCTAGAACCTCCATTACTCCTTTCCCCACATGTGGCATCCTACCAGTCCCCCCATTCTCCTTCCTTCACGCACACCCTTCCACTCCCTCCTTCTCTCCATCTCCTCCTCTCCCTGCGAGTCCCTCCACCCTCCTCCTCTCCCTCCTTTCCACAGGCTTACACTCACATACCCCAAAACCACCACCTCTCCATCCTCCTCTCAACCAACTTACATTTTAATTTGAGGGGGTTTCCGATCTGGTCATATGGGTGACCAGGGGAGGGGTTACTATAATTTAAATTTTAAATTTTTTATATACATGATTTTTACATATAATTTAATTTATTTTTTAAATTTTGATTTACTATTTATTTTAATTTAGTTTTATTTTTTATTATATATAAAATATATATTACATATATATAAAGAAAGTGAAATATTATTAAAAAATTAATAAAACCAAAAAAAAAATAAAAAAATTATGTATATGTTTAAAACTATATATTAAAAATTAAAATCCCCCCCCCAAGGTTACTCAACTTTTGAATTCCATAACTTCACCATATGGAGGTGGATTTTTTCACGTAAACATTCAAAATGACTGGGGAAAAGTCAAGAATGCATCCATGGAATTCACCTCCTCAAATTCAGCTCAGAAATTTAGTGGCACATCCCGTAGTGACAGGAACTCATTATTGGCCCAAAATCACATGGTAGAAGGAGACCCAATTGGGAGCCTCCAAGGCCAAATTGGGCCAAAAGAGGAAAACCCATTTCATCTACAGGTATGTAGGCATGTCGAAGCCTATAAATTCTAGTTTCCACCCCAGAATTTTACCACATTTGCACCTTTTCCCCTGATCAGTCTCTCGACCAACTCCTTCCCGCGTACCTTTTTGGACCATTTCTTATGCATCCAAAGTCATATTTTCCCCAAACGAAAGGAATTTCAAACGTAGAAAACAGAGATACAACATGGGAACAAGAAAAAACAATTTTTTGGTTGTCCCAAGATTCAGGCCCAAGGGGTCCCTTCACTGGAAAAGGCCCAAATCAAAGCCATGCCTTGGTCAACTCACAAGGAAACTTCTAGACAACAAAGAGGGGGTATAATTAGGTCTACAAAGTTCCTAAACAGTGGGAATTTCCTTACATACAGTGAACAAATCCCAAAGTCCCCTTTCCCTCCTAATAATATCTACAATTTCCCCACACCTTGGGGCTTCATCCTGATGAATCTAGAAGCCATGGATGGCCAGGAGTAGTCCTATTTCACTTCATATACAACTGCAAAACATGGTAGAAATCAAAGAGTCTTTGGGTTGGCACAAATCTCGAGGCAAATGATGAGGTGGCATACTATTTTTTGTCATTTTATGAAAATGACTTTTTGTAATAGTATAGTCTCACATAATTTACTTTCGGTATGTAAATATTGTAAATAAAGGGTCAAATCATATTTGATTTGATTCCCTTTGGATAAGATTCCATTTTTAGGATAAGTTTGTTTTTTGGTAAAAGGACAAAAACACTTTAGGATTGGTCCACTTGTCACTTTTCCAAAAGTGACAAGTGTCTTGTGACCTAACCCTAAGCCTTCACCTCTTCTTTATAAATAAGAGGGATGGCATTGTACAAAGGGAGGTGGATGAATATAGTAACAAAGCTCTGCTAAAATTTTCCAAATCTCTTTATGTGTGTGATACTTGTTAAATTTTAGTTGTTGGACATCTCGCTTGTTGGTTAAGGGTTTAGGGGTAGAAGTAAATACTTGTTATGTTAGCTATCTCCATGAGGGGTTGGTTAGCTAGATGTTTGTTGTTCCTTCCTTGGGTTTAACTTACTTTCTTTCATTTTCTAACAACTTTGTTTAACTTGTTTGATGTGTTTTACTGCAGATTTTCTGAAGTATTTAGTTGTTTTCAACCTTAGCTAGTGGTCGAGAGTCCCAGGGCCCCTTAAGACAGCCCTTAAATAAGCCTCTTAGTTGGTTGTTCATGTCTTCTTACTTCTTTATCTCTTTCATGTAAATCTTTGTTATGATTTTTGGTTACTGTCCTTGCTACCCCAAATAGGAAAAGTGACCATTTTGGTCAATTTGTACCCACGGGACAATCATTTTAGTGGGTTGTTTTTATCTTTTATGTGTAAATTTTTGTTTCATTTATTTTAGTTTTTTCATATATAATCACTAAAAATCCATTGTTTTCTTGCAAGGATATAATCTGGTTACCTACTCTACTTCTCCTAAGCAGTTGGGGACCATCTAAAGGCCTATTTGAGGCAAAGAGGCTAGTAGTATAGTGATGAAAAAACATCAAATATGATCGGTAAATCCACCCAAACACTCTCATTTTCACCTTAAATTCACTTGCACTCATTCTAAATTTGTTGGAACATGTACCCATGTCGATATGATTTTCTTATGTAGATAGTTTGAGTAGTTTGCTTATAAATTTATGTTTATAAAATCTTATTTTTACCTTCATAAATAATCATCATTGTTTCGAATTTCAATAAGTAAACTTCCAATCTCCATGCAAGGAATTAGTTGGAGCTTTCATGCACATGGATTCCTTGCCGCTCGCAAAGAGCCTCAACCCATTCCTTTGGGTTGAATGGTATAATTTTTTACTTGTAATTAGTTGATTTTTTCATTCTTCATTGTATATTTTCTCGTAGACTAATCTATAGGTGGTTGCCCCTAAAGGTGACACAAAAAATCAGCAATCTAAAACACTCAAAAAACCACAAAACACTTGAAAACAAAGCAAAGTTCCTCCCCATACACATTAAAAAAAAAACCAATACTATTTAGCTATATGTGTACACATATTATTTAGATGTGATGTATATGTCACATACTCATTTACTTATTTATGTATAAATCTTTAGATAGATTTAAATTTATTGACTAGGAGGAACCCTTGCGAAAGCGAGACGTGACCTCGCCATTTGGATGGAATGGTCCTTTATTTCAAGAAATTTCAATTTCATAGAATACTAAGTGTCAAAGACAGGGAGTCTTCATCAAGAGCCCCTCAAAGGTTGTCTAGTTAGTATGAATTGAGTGGTCTTTCCTTAGTACCACACAGTCAAGGAGTTGGATAGATCAACTTGGTTGGGATACTACACTTCTTGGGTAAGATCAAATAAAAATCCCCTTAGGGGGGCCATGGGCCTCTTCCTTTTCGCAGGTAACCTTCTTCCATCCAAGTGACTTTAAGAGCCTGAAAGAGTCGGTAATGAGAAGAGGCTAATCCTTGCTTCTCTTAACTGCATGGGGCACTCTTCACTCTAACCACCATGGTCTACTAAGACTTCTCTTCTTATACTGTTGGCACAATTCTGGGATTTTTTTCCTGATCAGGATAACCTTTAAAATAGTGCGGTGGCCAATACATGTGTTAATAACTGAAAATTCACCAATAAAATACATTTTAAAGTCAAACCTTTTGTCATTCCACCCTTCATCCATGAACATAAGTTTATTTTGTAAATAATATTCTAAACATAGTTGTAACAACTCGTAAAAAGGTTTTCCATATTCATTTACAACCCCCCCCCTTTTGATTTGACAATTTCCGGGGATCTCTTCCTGGGTCACCCCGGGGAGTACGAAGCCATTCTAGGCTTGTTTCCCTGCCTTAAAATATTTGAACAACTTGTTGTTCGCAATTTACATCCATATGAAAATACTTGTTTGCAGCTTTTAAACTCACTTTTCACCCTTATTTTCCACTTTTTTCACTTGAGGCATCCACTGGTCTATTGTACAGGACCTTGGTTTACCCAGGAACCCATTTTGGGCCATTTTCCAAGGCTTTAAGGGAGCGAATAACTCATTTTTATCTTTGTTTAGTTTTTTGTCCTAAAAATCAGTGAGCTTATTTTCATCCCATTGTCCATATTTTTCACCCCCCGGGCCATTTTGGACATCCAGGAAGCTGAGGGAGGACAACACCCAGGGTGGGTGGTCTTAAGAAAGACTTCTCTTAATACTTTCACCTCTCCTTTTTCCCCTTCTTTATCGCCTCAGGTGAAGGACCATTTGAGGTGTGGGTAGTCTATGCCTCGTGTCGAGTTATCAGAGAGGTTGTAACTAGCTTCACATCTGGATAGGTTGGATCTATCCCAATGGAAATTTTTTTCTTATAACACATACCTAGTTCTAAAGGTTGTCTTATTGATGTCTTTTTCCTTGATTCTTACCTGGTGGTATCCTAATATTAAGTCTATATTTGAAACTATATTTTACCCTCTTAGTTGATCAAATAGGTCATCAATTCTGGGTAGAGGGTATTTGTTCTTCAGAGTGAATTTATTCATTTGTCTAAAGTCAATACACAGCCTCAATGTTCCATCCTTCTTTTTGTCAAAGAGTACTAGTTCTCCCCAAGGTGAAACACTTGGAGGTATGTACCCTTTCTTCAACAAATCTTCCACCTACATTTGTAATCCCTTTAATTCCAGTGTACTCATTCTGTAAGGTGTTTTTTATACTGGGGAACCTCCTAGTACTAAATCATTATAGAAATCTATCTTCGTCTTTGGTGAAAATCCTGGTATTTCTTGGAATACATATTCAAACTCTTGAAGTACCGAAAAATATTCAAGGCTTGGCCCTTTTGTCTTTTATGTCTCCTCCACATGGGTTGCATATGATTGACATCCTTTCCTCAAACATCTCTTAATATGTAAGGCTGAAATATCCCTTATAGAAATCGGTCTTGGAACTTCTTTCACAATACTTTGTTTTCCTTCTTCATCAAGACATGTAAATGTCTTGTTATGACAATACAAGACAACATGATACTTGTGCAACCAATCCATTCCAATTAGAATATCATAAGATCCCAATGGTATAATATTTAGATCAAAATTAGTGTTTACCTCGTTAATGCTTATGGGACAACCTTTTACCATCTCATTGATCCTTCTTTTGGTTTGAGTGGCTAGCTGAACCAAACTTGATTGCTCAAAATTAATATTGTTCAAATGTAATCTATCCACTATTTTAGGATCAATGTAACAATGGGTTTCTCCTTAATCAATTAAAATAGCAACAGGTTGATTAATTATCTTACCTTCCACCTTGATCATATTGGATTGGTACTCTTCTTGTCGATCTTATAAGGTTGTATATATTATGCCCATGTCTTCTACTATTGTATCCTCTTGGATGTTCTGCATGTTATTCACTTTGTATTTTCCGTGAGGGAAATCCTTGAACCAGTGATGTTCTTTACATCCCCAATATTGGATTGGTGGATTCCCCCTTTTTACCAAGGATTCTTCTCTCTTGGATTCATCCTTAGCGGGATGGTCTTGTTGATTTTTATTTGGGCTATTTATGTTGAAAGGAGGTTTGAATCTTATATTTCTCTGATCAGACTTCTCTTTCTTCTTATCCTTCCAATATTTCTACAAATATTCTCTGCCCTTTCCTTGCTCATACAGGTACTTATCCTTCCTAATGGTCTCAGTCAAATTTCTTAGCTCATCATATTGAATCTTCTCTTTATAAAATGAAGGAAATCCACTCAAAAACCTCATTATTTTCACCTTCTAATCCTTTATAAACCCCACATACTTTAACAATCCCAAGAACTTATTTTCATAATCTTCCATGGTCATGCTTCTGAGCCTAAGTTGAAATAACTCCGGCATTTTATTTTCATAGAAGTGCTCTGCAAGGTACTCCTTATGAAAATATCTCTTGAATTGCTTCCAATTTATCTTGCTCTCATTTATGTGCTCAAATTTCTTAAGTTAATCCCACCACATAGAAATTTTTCCATGCAAATGGTAGGTGGAAATTATGGATTCTAGGTTAGATGAGTAATTGTGCAATTGAAAATACCTACTGAGTCCAAGAACCATGATTCAACATCTTCTTCCCTTTCGCTTTCACCATCAAAGGATGGTGACTTAAGATTGCTTAGCTCTCCTTGCAAACTATCCAATTCATGTCTTCTTTGGTGCCTAACAGGAGACAACTTTGGACTACTTATGGAGTCCTCAGATGCATAAAATTTTCTTGATGAGTAAGGAGGTGATTAGTGTCTATGATATCTTATAGAACTTCTTGAATCACCATATCTTTTGTAGTTATCTCCTTTTTCATTATATCTTCCCTCTTCCTCTTGTCTTGACTTTGATTTATTCTTTTCTTGCCTCTGCAATTGATTTAGGCTTTGCATCACTTAAACATTTATCTGATTTATTCTCTTATCATTCTCTCATTATCTTCTTTGTAGATCTATACTTCTATTCTTAGGATTCTACTAGTCTCTATTAATGTTTCTTTCTCCCCTGCGCCCTTGTGTTCATTTGATTTTGTCTTTGCATTACCAACACTAATATTTTGTCATTTGTCTTCTTTATCATGACTGAAGGCTCCCTCTCCTTCCTCCATTTATTGAATATGCATTCTTATCCTGAACTGATATATTTAAACCCCCTAATTCTGCAAAATGTGCAAGCAACCATTTTTGTTAGAAATATGCATATCATAAAAATTTGTCAATTAATGCTATAGGTCCTTTTTCTTCTCAATTTATGAATATTTATATCACAATTCTCGAAATTATAATAATTTCAAGTTATTCTCCTTTAAATCATCCTTCCACTGAGTATACTCATTCCTTGATCCAATATCTAAGCTGAAATCTAGGGTGTCACATACCCAACCCATTAATTATCCTTTCTAGGGATTGGACATAAAAAAAATTCTTTCTCTGGTTCATTTTTAGTCCTTTACTTAAGCAAAACCCTCTTAATCATCTCCCCTGAAACATACATCTCTCACTGTGCGCCTGAACCAACTAGTCGGGTCTTCCTCGTGGCCTAGGGATGAAAACTGAGAGCTTGTAATGACCCTTGATTATTAATTATAATTAATTTAATAATATAATCCTAAAAGATTAGCTAAACTATATTTATTTCTTAAAATAACATTAACTAATTAATTATTATTAATTAGTTATTGATGAGTGTCAATGATTAAATTAAGTATTA
>ML784729.1:665808-685463 GCA_009831015.1 Picea engelmannii
GAGGATAATAAACTTTATTGATAAATTAAGTTACGTATCCCACAAGGGATAACATATTAAATACATGAGGATAAAATAATAAAGGAGGGATAAGGGGTATTAATGGCGGGAGGATAAGGAGGTAATAAAGGAGTTAGGTGAGGAGGTAAATGCGGGGGGGATTCGGTGAAGGAGGGATAAGGAAGGGAAGGAGTTGGAGGGGAGATTATTCTACGGGAGTTGGGGATAGATTTTAGGAGCTCTGAGTATTGCAGAGAGGGAGGTGAAATTTTGTGAGTGGCATTGACACAGTGCATCGGAGTTGCTGGGGGTTTTGGGCATGGAGGGCCAGGATATCCGTTGATATCCAGGGACTAGAGAGCTACCTAGTTGGCAGGGAGAACGGTTTTGGGTAGTGTTTTCTAGAAGCGGGAAGGAATCAAGCGGCGGGAAAACACAAGTTGATAGCATCAGGTTCAGGTAATTACCAAGAATTATGCATTGTTTTGTATAAAAAATTGTTATTAAATTTTATTATTATGATGAATTTGATTGCGAATGTGCTAATGAAGTAACTTTTAAATTTTACTGTTGTACATTGTAATTCAATGGTTGTTTAAATTAATTCATTCATTACAGAGCTAAGAGCTTGTGTTAGCAAAGGTTTCGACACTTTGGAAGTTCCGAGACTTCGGAAGTTCCAAAAGTGTTGTCAAGTTATCATATCCCAAAAACGCGAAGGGGATCAATGGTCCACATCCTCCACCAAGATCTACAGTGAAAGGGGGGCTTCAACACTCGGCGTTGAACATACCTTTTTCCTAATCCTCGAAGTCCCAAGGTATGTTTTACATTGAATGTTTTACGATTGAGGTTCGATGTAAAACATTCAATCGTAAAACATTGAACGATTGAGGTTCGATGTTTTACATTGAATGTCCTTTACTTTCGGTGTTCGATGTTCGTCGATCAACAATCTCTATTGAGAATTCCTTTTTACCAAACTATGCCCAAACTCTTGAACTATCGAAATTTAACTACGTGGCCTTGGCAATTCAACGTTTGATGTTTTATGGTGGTCTTTCCTAAATTTTAACACGCCCCACAACCCCTGAACTCCCGAAGTTACCCAAACTCTCGGAGTCCCATACAAATCACCAACAACATTGGCCAAGCGGGCATGAAACAAGAACTGACATGCGGTGAGGGTTGAGGGGTGACACATTTCCTCATTATGCGGTGACGTGTGTCATGATCTAAAAATCACAAGGGATAGGTGAATCGACCAAATCTGGGTGACATGTGGCACCTTGGTTGCGGGTCCATGTCACCTGGGATGGCGTTAATGGCCCAGGTCACCCCCATCACACAGTTGAGATATATTCACGTGGATTCGTAGATCCATGGTCCTTGTTACTTCACAAATCTGGAATTTGGGGCTTACCAACTCCTCTCAATGTAAATCCCCCAAAGAGCTAAGTCTTCGGAGTCTCTAATATAGCTCCAAGTGTCCTCATCCTACCAACGGTCGAGATTCACTTCGGCACTCGTGACTTCAGTGGTTTCATACTTTGTAAACTCTTGGCCAGGTTCCTCCGGACTATGAAGTCTCTGGAATATGAGATCGCTTGCCACATACCCATTCATGCAATAGTCCTAGTTCAATGTTCAACAATTGACAAGGAACGAGTAGTGGCCACATGTGGCTCCATGACACATTCTTGTTTAGTTAGGTAGTTGAGGGTGGGTCCCTTAAATCAATGACTCAGAAGGATATCGAAGGATCTGAGGATCGACGGTCCATGTCAGTTCGATAATTCAGTGTTCGAGAGTTCGGTGTGTGTGTCTCTCAGCTTTCCCTCCGAACCATGCCGGATCTATCACCATGTGTACCTAGTGTCTATGGCCAGGATTTACTACAGATTGCAGAGATTCGGGGAAAAGTCATGCATATCTAAATCATCAAAGTCTTGGACTCCCACATAATTTTTTATTGGTGAACATGTGTCCGTCCATTATCGACGGTCTAGATTAACTTTGCAACTCCGAAATTTGGGATTTTCAGCTCTATACCACTCCTAATCCCTCGAAGTATCACTTCATTGAATCGCTTAACACATTCCTTCCTACATCCGATCTAACAGCTAGTAGAGTCTACATCGGATCCCCAGATCGACGACCCTCATCGATTTGCAACTTTGAACTTTGACTATTTTCAAGGATCGTGGAGTCACCAGTCCTGAAGTCCTGAAGCCAAAATAGATAGCTCCCTTCAGACTAGTGCAGGGTTCCTAGGCCCTAGTCACATGGGTCTCTCTGAAAATATTAGGGGATAAGCACAATATACTTTCTGCAGCAAAGGAGTTAAGGGCATGGGCACAATCCCTTGGTCATATGGGTGAATGGTGTAAAGGAAAAACACCCTTCTCCCACAGAATCGAACTTGACATTCCTGCTAATGTAAACTTCACAGAGTTGGAGAGACTTAGACGTTTTCATTCAATCCTACCCCATATCTCCTACGGATTCACATCTCATAACTATCTAGCACCAAAACTGAAATAAATTGAAAACCATGAAGTATAGCAGTTTGCTGAAGCAAAAGAGCCTATCTAATAATTGTTCAAATACTGCAAGACTTAACTATAAACACATATGTTCCATCATCACATCCAATATATTACACATAGTATGAAAATACTTATCAGAACTAGAAAATGTGAAGCAACTTCTGAAAGAGGTGCATGTTTCCTCCCAACCATAGGAATAGTCACTCTTGACGGATTTACCGCTAACCACCCCCAAGCTAGACTATGATGCTCTGAGAGATATTCTTTCTCTTTCCTCCACGATAGTAAGGGACAAAGGTTACTCTCCTCCTCCCACAGGGTCTTGGTAATCGGTTTTCTCTACTCCAAGCAAGGAGATATGGATGAGAACTTCCTTAGTTCACTCGTCAGGCTCATTTATTAGCTTGTAGTGAAACTTTGCCCCAGGCTTCTTACATCCAAAACAAGGTTTCCTCTCATCTTTTCTCTCAAATTCTAGATTCGAAGTATCCTCTCTGTTGTTCTTGACTGAGTGTTTTTTCTACTCTTCTATCTTGCAGATATGTCTTTGTCCGCAAATTACATCCTTTATTTCCTTCCTTAGCAAGGTTGTGTGGGATTGAATCCCCATTCTTGGTCAGTCCTGGAAGCCTTACAGATGGGTACCCTTCCTGATCTGAAAATATCTTTTAATGACAATGGTTGAGTTTTAAAACATGAGTTATTTAACCATTTAGGAAACTGATGAAAGAGGAAGAATTAAAGAGGAAACATAGCAGCCATTAAGAAATATATGGATATGAAAATAAGCATGAATAACAACAAACCATAAACACCAAAGTGATAACAGAGTTCGAAAATATCTCCTACATCTCCGAGCCTTTGTATCAGTGGGTGAGGCTTTCTTATTTTTGTTCGAATATTTAAAAGTATATCATAAAAGTGACAAAATGATTACAAATATATCTGATCATGTTCTACTAGATCTCAAGAACCCAACAAAAATGACGACACTAAAAATGGATGAATGGAGCTCCTGGAAATGGCTCGCAAAGGTGCTTTCCTCAATCGCTTCCCTTCATAAAAATGGCTTTGGCTCAACAATTCTTCAAAATTTTCCTGTTCTAAACCCCTCCCCTTGGCTTCAAGAACCTCTGGTTTATATATACTTGAAGTGGGTAGTAAAATCCCAAATTATCCCCAAGATATGGCCTCAAAAAGGGCCAACGATCCTCCAAAAATGACCAAAATCTCTTAAAACTATTGAGAAGATCAATTAAAATCATATCATATGGTTAAAAACCCACTAAATGGAAAATATTAAGGTCACAGCCCCTTTATTCATGCCTTGTTCACTTGGGCACCTCGATGTGGCCCCGCACTGACGACTAGCACACTGGCACCCCGACTTAAGCTCATGGTTACATTGCATGGCCATGTGTCCCTGCCCTTATGCACCCACGCACATAATTGGATAGACTAGCCCCTGGTTCCTAGTTCCTTGGTCAGCGGGCTAGCCCGATCGATTGGGCGCTATCTGTATACATCCACGCTAAGTATAGAAGAGTCTGGGTCATATGTTGGTAACATGGGATCGGGGGCTAGCTCCAAACAATATCCACACGTGCCAATACAAAGAGAACAAAAATATGGTATATAGTCATATAGCATGGTTATATGGTGTTGCATTGGGGTTGGGGCTAGGCCCCAGCCCTTACTCCACCTGAATATACAATGTTTAAACTTTAAATAGATGTGGCACCCCTATAGGTTAAGTACCACCATCTAGGTAAGCTGGTAGCCCAACCTACACAAATACTTGGCCGCCCATGGAGGTCAGGGGTTCGACCCCCACGAACCCTCAAACAAACTTTTAAACAAATCCAAATAAGGGGTGCCATGTGGCATCCCATGATTGGGCCACGTTGCACCTTACCATTCACCAATTACAATGCCATGTTTCGGGCACTGATTCGACCATTTGTCTGCTACATGTCTTCCTGGTCAACATCCACCGTACCTTCCATGTCAGCCAGCTGCCACATGTCGTACGACTGTATGAACCTGCCACATCATCCCGTGACATGTGTCACACTTGGACTCATCCACCTGTACCTTCCCATGTCAGCGCTAATTCATCCTTCCATGTCATCTATACGATCGTACGGCCTGTACAGTCAGCTTCCACATCATCACTGTATGGACTACACAGTCATCATTTTTTTTGCCTCTTTGACAAAATGAATAGATCCCAATACATTGATCATACAATGTCCTTTTGAACTCGTTCAAGTTGTGTTGGGTTCGTATCGACGAGGAATACACACACGTCCGTTTTGAAGAGATTTTGAGCACTTTGATTTCTAGGCCTTCCTGGACACCATCTTGGCTCCTGGATCCATTCTGGATCACACTTCCCCACTAAAGACATTTTGGTCCTCCAAAAAGTTACAAAATTGACCTTACTGATTACATACTCATAAGGATAAAAAAAAACACTATGTTGTTCAAAATGATGTTATAACGGGTCATCATTTCAACATGTGTGATTACATTAATGGATGTAAAATACAATGAAGATGTGACATCCACTTCTAGAAAAACCAAGTGAATGGTTTCTTTCCTTCATGTTGTTCCTAATGCTTCACTAGTAATGTCTCTTCATTCATGAGTACATGCACAATCCTTTTGTACTTCTTTGGACAAAGCTCTGGATTAAGCTTCTAACATTTAGCCTTTTGATATCCACCCCTGTTGCAATGAGTGTAGTGATTTTTTAGCATCTAGACTTTTTTCCCCTTCTCTTTCTTCCATTGTGGAGTTGAGTCGTTATGTCATTCTCCTTCCTGGTACAAAGATTCTTGTACAAAGATTTTTTCTTCCAACACTTGGCCACACAATGTTTAGGTGAATGACAAAAAGTTCAAGATTACATGATTATTCTTTTTATAATACATATTCCACAAGTTTTGGATTACATATTCCACAAGTTTAGGATTACATGATTATGCTTTTTATAATCAAAAAGAGATTTGGAAAAACCATGACCATTATACCTGTCTTGGTTATCTTCATTTTTCTTTGGAGATGACTTGGATTCACTATCACCATCATGGAGTGATACACCATCATCTTTTGTGAATCATTCCTGCAATGACTTAGGGTGGTCATTTGAAGCATCACTTTCTTCCAATGTTTTGGAGAATTCTCCAATCTCCACTTCACCATATCCCAATCCTAAATAACAAGGTCTTTCCACAACCTCTATGGGATTAACAATACCTTGGTCCTTATTTCCAAGGCCCTTTCCTTCATAACCCATCTTGGTTAGCAATTTCAAACCTATACCTCTGGTATGTTTTTCAAATGCACCAAAAGAACAATGTATGTGAAATTGATGAATGACTTCCACTGCATACCTCAAAGATGTTTTTTGAATTCGGTGTAGAAAGCAATTCCTTCAATTCTTCTTCGCTTTTGTTGTTCTTAGAAGACTCCCCTTGAGGCGTTCTCTTTCGTTCCAAGTAATATTCATACAACACTTTCACCATCTCGGCCATGGAAATGAGAGTTTTTCGCATATCCTTCTCATCTTGAGAAAGTCCCTCTTTAGATGCCATTTCCCTGGTAATCATGCAAACTCAAAAACCAACCGTCAGCTAGCTCTGATACCTCTTGATCCAAAAAGATATTTTAACGACAATGGTTGAGTTTTGAAACATGATTTATTTAACCATTTAGGAAACTGATGAAAGAGGAAGAGTTAAAGAGGAAACATAGAAACCATTAAGAAATATACAAATCTTAAAATAAACATGAAGAACAACAAACCATAAACACTAAAGTGATAACGGAGTTCAGCAATCTCCCCTACGTCTTTGGGCCTTTGTCTCGGTGAGTGAGACTTTTTTATTTATGTTCTATGATTTAAAAGTACATCATAATAATGCCAAAAGGATTACAAACTGATCGAGTTTTCTTCTATCAGATCTCAAGAACCCAACAAAACTGACGACACTAAAAACAGATGAACAGAGCTCCCGGAAATGGCTCACAAAGGTACTCTCCTCAATGGCTTCCCTGCATAGAAATGGATTTGGCTCAACAATTCTTAAGAATTTTCCTGTTTTGAACCCCCCCCCCCTTGGCTTCAATAACATCTGGTTTATATAGACTTCAAGTGGGTAATAACCTCCCAACTTCTCCCCAAGATCTAGCCTCAAAAAGGGCCCAAGATCCTCCAAAAATGACCAAAAGATCTCAAAACTACTGAGAAGATCAATTAAAATGATATCATATGGTTAAAAACCGACTAAATGGAAAACATTAAGGGCACAACCCCTTTCTCCGCGCTCCTGGTCACTTGGGATCCTCCATGTGGCCCTGCGCTGACTGCTAGTGCATTGCCCCCCCGACTTAATATCCTAGTTGCATTGCATGGCCATGTGACCCTGTCCTTATGCACCCACGCACATAACTAGATAGACTAGCCCCTGGTTCCTAGCACCTTGGTCGACGGGCTAGCCTGACCGACTGGGCACTATCTGTATACATCCACGCTAATTTTGGAAGAGTCTGGGTCATATGGTGGTAACACGGGATTGAGGGATAGCTCCAAACAATATCTACGTGTGCCAATACAATGGGAACAAAGATATGGTATATGGTCATATAGTATGGTTATATGGTGTTGCTTCAGGGCTGGGGCTAGGCCCTAGCCCTTAATCCACCCGAATATACAATGTTTAAACTTTAAATAGATGTGGTGCCACTATAGGTTAAGTACCACCATCTAGGCAAGCTGGTAGCCTGGCCTACGCGAAGACTTGGCCGCACATGGAGATCATGGGTTCGACACCCACGAACCCTCAAACAAACTTTTAAACAAACCAAATAAGGGGTGCCACGTGTCACCTTACCATTCTCCAATTATAATTCCACGTGTCAGGAATTGATTCAACCATATGTTTGCTACGTGTCTACCTGATCAACATCCACTGCACCTACCACATTAGCTAGCTGCCACATGTGATACGGTTGTACATCCTTGCCACGTCAGCCCATGGCACTTGTCAGCCTTACAGTGGTGCCACGAGTCACACTCTAACTCGTCCACATGTACCTACCCATGTTTTCTCCAATGCACCCTACCATGTCATCTATACAACTGTATGGCCTATACAATCAATTGCCACGTCATCACTGTACGGATTGTATGGACTGCACAATCATCATTTTTTTGGCGTGTTTGACGAAACGGACAGATCGCGATATCTTGATCATACCACATCTATTTGATCCCATTCAAGTTGCGTTGGATTCGTATCGATGAGGTATACGCACATGTCCATTTTGAAGTGATTCCAAGAACTTTGATTTTTAGGCCTTCTTGAACCCCATCTTGGCTCCTCGATCCATTCTGGATCACTGCCCCATCTCCTCATTAACTCTTGGGGATGGCCTTCCAACTACCATCCTGATTCGTAATTTATTTCTTGGTCATAGGACTATTGAGCAATTACACCCAGTAGGTATTGGTCTATTGAGGGTCATCTCATCCATTCTTAGTTTCCCCTCTCCATCTCTCTCATAACATCCATGGTCTATCTTGGCAAACTTCCCCCCTTTCCGCAGTTGTGCAACACATATTAAAATTCTATTAATAGAAAAAATTCATACATTGACCCTTTTAGACAAGGTTCATCAAATCAAACATTCACACACATTTAGTCTGCCATAGCCTCTTGGACAGTTATAGTTATATTTACAATATGGAGGAAATAGGGGTATTGCAATCGCCTCCCCCTTAAAGGAACATCATCGTCAATGTTCTATATACCAATGTGATCTGTATGTACAAAATTAAACAAAAATGGATATGTGTGTCTCATGGCATCCTCCATTTCCCATGTAGCCTCATCTGGGCCAAAGTGTTTCCACTGCACCTTGACCTATGTAATGGTTTTGTTCCTGAGTTGGGTTTCCTTATTGTCTATTATGAATTGAGGTTCTGGAAATAATTCTCCCTCAAGTTCCACCTTAATCACAAACCAATCAATAATATGATTAGAATCATATACATACTTCTTTAATAAAGAAACATAGAAAACATTGTGTGCCTTCACTATGGGAAGGAGTTCTAGACAATAGGCTACTAGTCCCACTCTATACAAAAATTCAAAGGGTCCACAATATCGGGATGCTATCTTGGCATAAGATACCATCCTCAAGGACCTTCTCCTGGGTATAACTCGACGATACACATGATCCCCTATTTTGAACTCTCTAGGAGTCCTTTTCAGGTCTGCATAGCTCTTTTGTCTATCCTGGGCTATCTTCATATTTTTCTTTATCTAAATCACTTGCTATTACATTTCCTTTAACATATCTAGCCTTATTGTAACTCGATCTACTGGGTTGTCCAAATGATTGGAATGTTTCATTTCCTTCCATAGAGGGCTTCAAAAGGACTCATTTTTAATGACTCTTGATAGCCATTGTTGTAATCAAATTCGTAGGTAGTCCTCCCAATTCTTAGGTTGATGCATTGAATGCATCCTCGACATGTCCTCTAATACTTGGTTTACCCTCTCTGTTTTCCCATCTGTTTGAGGGTGATAGGATGTACTAAAGAGAAATTTGGTTTCAAAACCAACATACAGAGATTTTCAAAAGTTTGAAGTAAACATTATATCTCCGTCGGATATAATTTCATTAGGAATTCCATGCAATCTAAATATCTCTTTCATGAAGATGTTGCCAATATATATTTCCTTGCAAGTTGAATTAATAGGTATGAAGTGAGAAGCTTTGCTTAGTTTTTCCACAACTACCATGATGGCAGCGTTCTGTTTGGTTGATCTTGGTAATCCTGTGATTAAATCCATAGAGATGGTTTCCCATTTCCATTCGGGAATTGGTAGGGGCTGCAACAATCCTACTGGGTGTTGGTACTCTTCCTTGACTTGTTGACATTCTAGAAACTTATCTAAGTAATCAGTTATGTCCTTTTTCAGTCCGGGCCAACATAATAGTTTCCTAATGGCCGTGATCATTTTCTGATAACCAGGATGACCAATATATGGTCTTTTATGTAGTTCATCCATTATGAACCTCTTGAAGTCATCACAATTTTGAATATACAATATTCCCTTAATCATATGATAGCCTTTGTACTTCATCCCTATGGTCTCTTTCTTTAGGTATGAAGTCACGGTCTTGAAAAATGAATATGTTTCTTGTGAAGTTTTGACCCTCCCTTTGATGTCTGATTCAATGACGCTTACAACTGCCAAGTGAACTACTTTCATACTTCTACTAAGGGTATCATCCATCATGTTCTCCTTTCCTTTGATATGTTTGATTTCAAAATAAAACTCACTAAGGAGATCCATCCACCTAGCTTGTCTCACATTGAGTTTTGGTTGGTCAAACAAATACCTCAATACACTATGGTATGTCATAAGTACAAATATCCTACCTAGTAGGTAATGCCTCCACATTTTAAAATCATGCACTATGGAAACCAATTCCATATCATGGGTCACATAATTGACTTCATTCTCATTCAATTTTATGGATTCATAGAAAATCACATGTCCTTCTTGCATAAGGAATCCTCTAAGCCCTTCCTTGCAAGAATATGTACACACAAGGAAGCATTTGTTTGGATATGAAATCTTTAGTACAGGCACATTGGTTAGAAGGTATTTCATCTCTTGAAATATTGCTTCACATTTTGATTTTCAAATGAATTTAACCCCCTTTTTCTGAAGGGAGGTAATTGGGCAACCAATCTTGGAGAATCCTTTTATGAATCTCCTATAGTATCTTGCCAGGCCCATAAAGGATATAATATCAGATACATCCTTTTGGGCAGGCCAAGCCATGATGGTTTTAATCTTGTCAGGGTCAACTGCCACTCCTTCCTTAGAAATAACATGGCCTAGGTAGTGGACTTGTTTCTGGAAAAAGTCACACTTACTGAGCTTAGCATAGAACTTATGTTCTCTTAGTACCTAGAGTACTAGCTTGAGATGCTCTTCATGCTCTTATCTATTCTTGGAATAGATTAGGATATCAAAAATGAAAACCAAAAAAAACCTATCCAAGAACGTTATAAATACATTATCCCTTAAGAACATAAAAGTGGTTGGTGCATTGGTAAGCCCAAATGGCACCACCACAAATTCATAGTGACCGTATCTTGTCTTAAAGGTTGTCTTGTAGATATCTTCATATTTAATTCAAACCTGATGGTATCTAGACCTCAAGTCGATCTTGGAGAAGATGGTATCACCCCTTAATTGGTCAAACAATTGATCGATCCTTGGTAAGGGATACTTATTCTTGATGGTTATCTTATTGAGTTGTCTATAATCTATGCACAGTTTGAGTGTGTCATCTTTATTTTTGACAAACAAGGCTGGTACTCCCCATGGAGACACACTAGTTTGAATGTAGCCTTTGTCCCACATCTCCTTTAGTTGTATCTTGAGCTCAAATAGGTCTGGTGTACTCATTTTATAAGGTGTTTTAGACATTGTCACTACTCCTGGTACAAGTTCTATTGAAAAATCAATATCCCTTCTTGGAGGTAAGCTTGGAACCTCTTCTGGGAATACATATTGATATTCTCTCAATATGGGATGGTCCTCTAGGTTGGGTTTGTCATTCTCAACATAGTTCAGTACTTGTATTGTGTACAAGGGAAACCCCTTTTTGTAATACTTCTTCACTTGGAGGGCTGATATTTGTCTCATTGAGAAAGACTTTTCAGTCCCTTGTAGGGTCACCCTTTTTCCTTCTTTGTTTTCACACTCCAAAGTTTTACTGTAATAGTCCAACTTGGTTTTGTGGGTAGAAAACCAGTCCATGCCAATCAACAGGTCATAAGATCCTAGAGGAATTATGTTTAGGTCTTCTTGGGTGGGAAAACCACTCATGACAAATTGCTATGCTAGTATGACCAATGTTAATTTTCTTTTGGTTTCAGTGGCTAGTTGTACCAGCCATGATTTAACATGTTTGACTTTTTTCAATTTACATTTATCAATAGTTTGAGGGGAAACATAACTCAAATTAGAACTAGGGTCAATTAAAATGGAAAAATGATGGTTGGTGATCCTACCTTCCATCTCCACCACTTAATCTTGGTGGTCATCTTGTCTATTATCCAAGGCTGTATAAAGTTTTGGCAGGATCCTAGCCACATCATTGACCGTGGTAGCCTCCTATACATTGTAGACCATTCCATTGTTCTATTTCCTATGCAGATAGTCCCTCAAAAAATGTTCCTCTCCACATCCCCAACATTTCAAGGGTTATCTCTTTGTGTTATTAGTCTTACTTGGAGATGCTTTGAATGGTTTATTCCCACTCTAGGAGGGGAAAAAAATTTCATACACACTTCTGGTAGGAAGGCTCATCCTAGAGATCTTACTAGGGTTCTTAAATAGCAAGGGCTTAAACCCCTTCTTCTTGAATCCCAAATTTCTTTTCTTCTTCTCATCTTCATGGGGTTTTTTCTTACTCTTGAATTACTCATAGAAACACCTTTCTTTTGGAACAGTATCATCTAAGGTCTTTGGCTCAAAAAAACTAAATTTTGTCCTTGTAGGACTGAGGTAATACACTAATAAATTGTTGCATCTTTAACTTTTCATCCTTTAAATAGGGAACATACCTCATCAAATTGAGAAATTTGTTGATATACTCATCTATGGTGAGTTGTCCTAGCTTGAGTTCATAGAACTCCTTGGTCTTTCCATCAAAGTACTTTTATGACAGGTACTTCTTCTTGAAGTATTTCTCAAATTTATTCCATGAAAATTCCTTCTCATGGGATCCTTTCACATTCCTAAGGTCCTCCCACCAAATGAAAGCCTTCCCATTCAAGTTGAAAATGGCTATCCAAGCCTTTAAGTTTTCAGAGTAGACATGGACTATGAAGTACTTCTTCCAGTCGAGTAGCCAAACTTCTGCTTCTTCCCCCTTCTTAATACCTCCATTGAAGCTGGGTGGTTTGGATTTATTGAATTCGTTAGGGTCATGACCCTTGGAATGTTTCCTCTTCTTTCCTCTCATCTGAGAATGGGAACTATTTTTTCCACTAGAAGATTCCTTTAAGTTTCCAGTATCCTCACCAAAGAAATATTCCATCGAATGTCTCTTGGCTCCATGTTGGGCATTCTTTGAGGTGTTCCTCCTGGTGTGGCCACTTTTAGGACACTGATTTTGTATCTCATGTGGACTTGGAGTTTTCTTAGTATGATGTCTGTCCACATGACTGGTAGTTGGACCATGTTGCAGTTTCCTTTGTATATCTGATAGGCTTTGCATTAGGAATGCATTAATTTCAGTTTTCTTTTCCTTCTCCTTGATCAACCTTTCATTGTCAGCCTTATAAATATATAATTATGCCATGAGGCTTGTTACAGTTTCGGCCAAATATGGAGGGGTTTCCACCACCCTCCTTTCATCAAATTCTTCCCCTCTACTGTGGGATCTCTCCTCCAACTCATGATGTGTCACCATTCTTTATGTTGTATCCTATTGGTCAATGACTTCTTGAGTGTTGATAAAACATTTTATGTTAGCTACTAATCTACCAATTCATGAACACCATATATCATTTCAAGGTGAAGTCATTTCTTTATTTGGAAACATTAGCAACCTACAATGTAGACTTTGAAAACATCTATCAACAATAGAAGGGGGTAAGGTAGGGTGTTACCCCATAATTTCTCTAATAATATTTTTATGTGACTTGTGCATGAGCCCAAGCAGGCTAAGTGTTGTTTCCATACTCTGATACAAATTTGTAACATACCCAACCCTTTAATTAGCCTATCTGGCGATGGGGCATCAATTTTTCACTTTCCCTGGTTCATTTTCGGTCCCCTACTTAAGAAAAACCCTCTTAATCAACTCCCCTAAAACATACATCTCTCACAGTGCACTTGAACCAGCTAGTGGGGTCTTCCTTGTGACCTTAGGTTGAAAACCGAGAGCTAAGAGCTTGTGTTAGAAAAGGTTTTGGAACTTTGGAAGTTCCTGGACTTCGGGAGTTCCAAAAGTGTTTTCAAATTCTCAGATCGTCAAACAACAGAGGGGATCAACGGTCCACATCCTCTACCAAGATCTATGGTTAAAAGGGGGATTTGATACTTGGTTTTGGACATACCTTATTCCTAATCCCTAAAGTCTCTAGGTATTTCCATGTGGCCTTAGCCATTCAGTGATCGGTGTTTGACATTTTATGTTGAACATCCTTTCCTTTCGGTGTTCGGAGTTCAACAATCAGAGATCTCCATTGAGCATTCCTTTTTACCATACTATGCCCAAACTCTTTAACTCCCAAAATTTCACCACGTGGCTTTGGCCCTTCGGTGATTGACATTTTATGTTGTTCATTCCTAAATTATAACACGCCCCACAACCCCCGAACTCCTGGAGTCCCGTATACATTACCAGCCACGCTGGCCAGGCGAACACGAACCAGAAACTGACACACAATGAGGATCATGGGAGGACATGTGTCCTCATTAGGGGAATACATGTTTCATGCTCTAAAATTCATAAGGGATGGGTGACACATGGCACCTTGGTTTCGGGTGCACATCACCCGGGATGACGTTAGTGGCCCATGTCACACCCATCACACGATTGAGATTTATCCATGTGGATTCATAGATCCATGGTCCTTGTTACTTCATGGCTTCGGGCTTTGGGCCATACTGACTACTCTTGACATAAATCCCCTGAAGAGATAAGTCTATGGAGTCTCTAATCTGGTGCCAAGTATCCTCATCCTACCAACAGTTGAGATTCACTTCAGCGCTCACGACTTCAGTGGTTTCATACTTCGTAAACTCTTGGTCAGGTGCCTATAGAGTACGAAGTATCTAGACTATGGGGTCGCTTGCCACGTACCCACTCATCCAACGGTCCTAGTTAAATGGTCAACACTTGATGGGGAGTGAGTAAGGGCCATGTGTCGCTCCACGATGCATTCTTGGTTAGTTAGGTATTCTAGGGTGGGTCCCTTAGATCAACAACTCAGAAAGATCCCAAAGGATCCAAGGATCAATGATCCACGTCACTTTAGCAGTTCAACACTCGAGATTTTGGTGTGTATGTCTCCCAACTTTTGCTCTGAACCATGCCAAATCTGTCACCATGTGTACCTAGCGTCTATGGCCAGAATTTACTCTAGTTTGTAGAGCTTCAGGGAAAACTCATGCATATCTAAATCATCAAATTCCTAGACTCCCATATAACTATTGATTGGTGGACACATGTCCCTCCATTATCATCGGTCTAGATTAACTCCGCTACTCCTACATTCAAGAGTTTCGGCACTAGACCACTCCTAATCCCTTGAAGTAGCACTTCGCCGAAGTTCTTAACAATTCCCTTTCTACGTCTGATCTAACAGCTGGTAAAGGTCTACATTGGATCCCCAGATACGACCCTCGTTGATTCGCAAATTCATCCTTCAGCTATTTTCAAGGATCGTGGAGTCACTAGTGTCGAAGTCCTGAAGCCGAAATAGTTAGCTCCTTTCGGAATAGCACATGGTTCCTAGGCCCTGGTCACATGGGTCTCTTTAAAAATATTAGGGCTAAGAACAATATCCTTTCTGCAACAAAGGTGTTAATGGCATGGGAACAAAACCTCGGTCGGATGGGTTAATGGTATAAAGGACAAATGCCCTTCTCCCACAGAATCGAACTTGACATTCCCACTAATGTAAACTTCATAGGGTTGGAAGGACTTAGACATTTTTAGTCAATCCTACCCCATCTCTCCTAGATATTCACATCTCATAACTATCTAGCAAAAAAACTGAGATAAATTGAAAACCATGAAGTATATAAGTTTTCAAAATCAAAACATCATATCTAATAACTGATCAAATATTGCAAGAATTAACCATAAACACATACATTCCATCGTCACATCCAATCTATTACACAAAGTATGAAAATACTTATCAGAACTAGAAAATGTGAAGCAACTGTTGAAAGGGGTGCCTATTTCCTCCCAACCATAGACAAAATCACTCTTGATGGATTTACCCCTTGCCACCCCCGAGCTAGACCATGATGTTCTAAGAGAGATTCTTTCTCTTTGTTCCACGACAGTCAGGGACGAAGGTTACTCACCTCCTCCCACAAGGTCTTCATAATTGTTTTTCTCTACTCCGAGAAAGGAGTTATGCATGAGCACTTCCTTAGTTCGCTCATCAACCTCGTTTATCATCTAGTAGCGAAAAATTTCCCCAAGATTCTTATAGAAAAAACAAGCTTTCCTCTCATCTTTTCTCTCAACTTCCAAAGTCAAAGTATCCTCTGTGCTCTTCTCGGGAGAGTGTTTTTTCTACTTTGCTATCTTGCAGACATGTCTCTATCCCTGAATTACCTCCTTTATTTCCTTCCTTAGCAAGGTTACATGGGTCTGAATCCCCATTCATGGTCAGGATTGGAAGCCTTACACATGGGTACCCTACCCCATCTCCTCGTTAACTCTTGAGGATGGCCTTCCAACTACCAGCCTGACTGGTAATTCATTTTCGGGTCAGAGGACTGTTGAGAAATTACACTCAGTATTTATTGGTATGGTGAGGGTCATCTAAAAAATTCTTGGTTTCCCCTCACCATCTCTCTCATAGCATCCATGGTCTATCTTGGAAAATTATCCCCCTTTCAGCAGTTGTGAAACACACATTCAAATTCTATTAATAACATAAATTCATACATTGACCCTTTTATACAAGGTTCATCAAATCAACCATTCAAACACATTTATTCTACCATAGTCTCTTGTCTAGGAATAGTTATATTTACAATCTGGGGGAAACAGGGGTATTACATAGGGCTTCGTAAAAAAGTCGGTTTCAACCCATATGTGCATTTTCTCCACTGGTGTAATTTTATTGAAATGGGAACTTCAGTTAATTGCAAAAGATAATATGTCAGGAAATAGAGAAACTTTTATATGAGGAATAGATAAAAATAATGACAAGTAATTGATAACAACTCTCATATTTTCAAGCTGATGCTCCATAAAAAACAACAACAATCTAGAAGAGACCATTTTTCCCTTTTTCACCCCTTTTTCCAGGCATAGAAGTTTTAGCAAAACTAACTATCTCTTAATCTATGCGCTTTTGGAAACTTTTCACTAAACCAAAGTTGCTTTTCTTGATTCATGCATCAAATTTCTAGTGAACATTTTTATTTTATTTTGTGATCTTCGTCACTTTTCCTCCTCCAAAAATCTCAAAAATCCCAAAAAAGTCGCCCATAATAGTGGATTTTGGCCTATTTCAACATCCCCATTCCAATCCTCTTAGGATTTATTCAATCCCTTCATGTGATATTTTTGTGTTTTCTTTCTGGACTCTCTCCATGAATTCTGGCTTAATTAGGACCTCTTCCAATGATCTAGACCGAGATCTTAAAAAAATCACTATTTTGCAATTTTTGACAAATCTAAGAATAAATGGACAATGGCTCTCTCTGACACTTTTGTAGATCTATTCCCTGTGGACATAGCGCATATGTTTCATCCAAATATGACTTAATTTTCTCTCGTTATGGCCAAAATAAGAAAATAGATCTAAACTCAGTTTTTTTGTTTTTTAAACTAATGGGTAGTCTTTCGAAGTTTTTTTTTTTTTAACTAATGGATAGTCTCAACCCCAAAACATGGGGTTTTCTTCAGGTTAATAGTCCTATCTATCGATCTTCAGTATGGCAGAACCCATGACATAAAATTTTATGCCTAGTGCAGGATTCCATAGCTCTCTCTTCATTACACACAAGTAATGTAAGCTTCCCTTTCATTAATAAATCATTTCATCAAGCATTTTCCCATGCATTTGGGATAGAGAAATAATTCCCATCGCAGATCAACAGTGGAAAACCCATGGAGAGGTTAGATCGATGATTGTTGAGAAATGGTTTTCTTGTCGGGCATAATTGTCACTTTTTTTTCTCTGATAATGATGGAGGAAATTGTTGGGAATTCATGGCATGGAGAATCAACCTGGAGCCAGTTTATAGGCTCGGTGAAAGACAAGGTTTAAACAACAATCCCCACCCCCGCCCACCCCCACTGACACTATTCAAAAGCCCTTAATTGATTTCACTTCCAAAAATTCTATCCTCACATGTAGTAGGCCCTTAAAGGCCCAATGTTGTAAACCAACTGCTTTGATGCCAATCTATAATGTACCCAACCACCCACAGGATGGCCACGCTACTTCAAAACTCACTTCTGAACTGATTTCGAATTCTGATAAATTTTTAATTAATAAAGAGGCATGACAGATTCACATGTAGAGATCAATATTCATGCTACAACATAAAAGAAATGAATATAATTCCATACACAACAATGAACAACAAGCATGCATATTATAAAAACGAATCTCAGAGATAACAAGTAATTCACAACAAAAATAAATATATAGGTAAATGAAACCATGAAAGAGAAAACTTATCTTTAATGAAACAAATCACCAACTAGCTACAGAAAAAGGACGTTCCACTCAACCATAGACACTATTTTTCCAAGTCTCAACAACAATGTCACCCCCGAGATAGGGCTACAAATCCATAAGGATGGCTCCAGGGTGTCACTCAACTTCCCAAATAGTCAACACTCAAGATCTCATAAGCTTCTCAACACACATCAACCCAAAGTACATCTAATCTCTTCTCTCCAGCCTGCATAACCCAAGAGAATAGACCCCCTTCTTTTCCATGCAGTCCCTTAGGTTGTCCACCTCCTTCCAAAGCTCCAGTGCATCTGGTAAAGAATCTCCATGTTGGGACTCTCAAGATTCGTAGTTGTGAGAAAAACTTAACATGCCAATGCATATCAAACAAGTAGGCGTTAATTCATGGCAAGAATATACCAGCAGTCACTACATCCAACCAACAATGGATTCTCTAATAGCAATTCATTTTTCTTTCCCCAAGCCATGATCAGGAATGAATGAGAAATACTGATTGAGTGAAAGAGTGAAAAGAAATGAAAGAAGAGAGAACCCCCTAAGCATCGCAAAGATGGGTTTATATAATTACTTGAAAAGAAAGAACCACAATCCCTTCCCCAAGAAGCTGATGTAACCACTTCTCTCAATTAAAACAATTATGGGTAAATAAAATATAATAAAAATACTTATCCCCCTAATCGCCCTCTCTTGTGGAATCATATCCTCTTATAACTCTTGTCCTTGTATGTCTATCAACCAACGATGTAGTTTATTATTAATAATGGTCAAAACATTACATTTCTTAGGCACACTGACCTCTTTTAATTGTTTGGGAACTGAGTCCTTTCATAAATTAACAAAATACATTATTTAATATAAGGAATCAAAACCAAGATATCACATATCACCCTTCTACTTGAAATACTTCACTTCCAACAAAAAACATGCAAAAAAAAATCTCATTGCATTGCTAATTCAAAGTCTATCACCTAAGTCATGATGCCTCTCAAGTATAAAATAAGTTAACCTTGAAATAATTTCAAAGTATGTAAATTTCATCATTACAAAAACAATGCCTTCACAAAACATCCAATACTATCTTTAAATTCAACCAAACATCCAATACTATCTTTAAATTCAAGACTCTTTGACTTAAAACTCCTCTAATCAAAATCCTACAAGAAGACTCGACCTTTTAAAGAAAAAAAATACATATATTCAAAAGGCTAAAACAATAGTTAACCTTTTAAAAGAATAAATTAAATATTTATTGTTAGAGTTATATGAATTTCCTGTAATCTAGTATTATGATTTCACAATTCCACACATCTCTATAACTTGAAATGACTTGACAACCTCCCACCCCAACCTTTACTCCAAATTTTTGTTAGTTGAACCCCAAATATGCATAACACTATTTTATTTTTTTTAAATTCTTGAACTCCTTTGTCCGATTCCATATGATAAATTACTTTTACCTATTTTTAAAACTTCCATAATATTAATTTACCAATAAAAGTTTATAATACTACTATAAATTATATAATATACATTTGATCCTTTAAATTCTAACATTTAAAATTTACTTATTATGTGAATTATAAAACATATTGAAAAAC
>ML784729.1:694118-707788 GCA_009831015.1 Picea engelmannii
TCACTAAGGAGATCCATCCACCTAGCTTGTCTCACATTGAGTTTTGGTTGGTCAAACAAATACCTCAATACACTATGGTATGTCATAAGTACAAATATCCTACCTAGTAGGTAATGCCTCCACATTTTAAAATCATGCACTATGGAAACCAATTCCATATCATGGGTCACATAATTGACTTCATTCTCATTCAATTTTATGGATTCATAGAAAATCACATGTCCTTCTTGCATAAGGAATCCTCTAAGCCCTTCCTTGCAAGAATATGTACACACAAGGAAGCATTTGTTTGGATATGAAATCTTTAGTACAGGCACATTGGTTAGAAGGTATTTCATCTCTTGAAATATTGCTTCACATTTTGATTTTCAAATGAATTTAACCCCCTTTTTCTGAAGGGAGGTAATTGGGCAACCAATCTTGGAGAATCCTTTTATGAATCTCCTATAGTATCTTGCCAGGCCCATAAAGGATATAATATCAGATACATCCTTTTGGGCAGGCCAAGCCATGATGGTTTTAATCTTGTCAGGGTCAACTGCCACTCCTTCCTTAGAAATAACATGGCCTAGGTAGTGGACTTGTTTCTGGAAAAAGTCACACTTACTGAGCTTAGCATAGAACTTATGTTCTCTTAGTACCTAGAGTACTAGCTTGAGATGCTCTTCATGCTCTTATCTATTCTTGGAATAGATTAGGATATCAAAAATGAAAACCAAAAAAAACCTATCCAAGAACGTTATAAATACATTATCCCTTAAGAACATAAAAGTGGTTGGTGCATTGGTAAGCCCAAATGGCACCACCACAAATTCATAGTGACCGTATCTTGTCTTAAAGGTTGTCTTGTAGATATCTTCATATTTAATTCAAACCTGATGGTATCTAGACCTCAAGTCGATCTTGGAGAAGATGGTATCACCCCTTAATTGGTCAAACAATTGATCGATCCTTGGTAAGGGATACTTATTCTTGATGGTTATCTTATTGAGTTGTCTATAATCTATGCACAGTTTGAGTGTGTCATCTTTATTTTTGACAAACAAGGCTGGTACTCCCCATGGAGACACACTAGTTTGAATGTAGCCTTTGTCCCACATCTCCTTTAGTTGTATCTTGAGCTCAAATAGGTCTGGTGTACTCATTTTATAAGGTGTTTTAGACATTGTCACTACTCCTGGTACAAGTTCTATTGAAAAATCAATATCCCTTCTTGGAGGTAAGCTTGGAACCTCTTCTGGGAATACATATTGATATTCTCTCAATATGGGATGGTCCTCTAGGTTGGGTTTGTCATTCTCAACATAGTTCAGTACTTGTATTGTGTACAAGGGAAACCCCTTTTTGTAATACTTCTTCACTTGGAGGGCTGATATTTGTCTCATTGAGAAAGACTTTTCAGTCCCTTGTAGGGTCACCCTTTTTCCTTCTTTGTTTTCACACTCCAAAGTTTTACTGTAATAGTCCAACTTGGTTTTGTGGGTAGAAAACCAGTCCATGCCAATCAACAGGTCATAAGATCCTAGAGGAATTATGTTTAGGTCTTCTTGGGTGGGAAAACCACTCATGACAAATTGCTATGCTAGTATGACCAATGTTAATTTTCTTTTGGTTTCAGTGGCTAGTTGTACCAGCCATGATTTAACATGTTTGACTTTTTTCAATTTACATTTATCAATAGTTTGAGGGGAAACATAACTCAAATTAGAACTAGGGTCAATTAAAATGGAAAAATGATGGTTGGTGATCCTACCTTCCATCTCCACCACTTAATCTTGGTGGTCATCTTGTCTATTATCCAAGGCTGTATAAAGTTTTGGCAGGATCCTAGCCACATCATTGACCGTGGTAGCCTCCTATACATTGTAGACCATTCCATTGTTCTATTTCCTATGCAGATAGTCCCTCAAAAAATGTTCCTCTCCACATCCCCAACATTTCAAGGGTTATCTCTTTGTGTTATTAGTCTTACTTGGAGATGCTTTGAATGGTTTATTCCCACTCTAGGAGGGGAAAAAAATTTCATACACACTTCTGGTAGGAAGGCTCATCCTAGAGATCTTACTAGGGTTCTTAAATAGCAAGGGCTTAAACCCCTTCTTCTTGAATCCCAAATTTCTTTTCTTCTTCTCATCTTCATGGGGTTTTTTCTTACTCTTGAATTACTCATAGAAACACCTTTCTTTTGGAACAGTATCATCTAAGGTCTTTGGCTCAAAAAAACTAAATTTTGTCCTTGTAGGACTGAGGTAATACACTAATAAATTGTTGCATCTTTAACTTTTCATCCTTTAAATAGGGAACATACCTCATCAAATTGAGAAATTTGTTGATATACTCATCTATGGTGAGTTGTCCTAGCTTGAGTTCATAGAACTCCTTGGTCTTTCCATCAAAGTACTTTTATGACAGGTACTTCTTCTTGAAGTATTTCTCAAATTTATTCCATGAAAATTCCTTCTCATGGGATCCTTTCACATTCCTAAGGTCCTCCCACCAAATGAAAGCCTTCCCATTCAAGTTGAAAATGGCTATCCAAGCCTTTAAGTTTTCAGAGTAGACATGGACTATGAAGTACTTCTTCCAGTCGAGTAGCCAAACTTCTGCTTCTTCCCCCTTCTTAATACCTCCATTGAAGCTGGGTGGTTTGGATTTATTGAATTCGTTAGGGTCATGACCCTTGGAATGTTTCCTCTTCTTTCCTCTCATCTGAGAATGGGAACTATTTTTTCCACTAGAAGATTCCTTTAAGTTTCCAGTATCCTCACCAAAGAAATATTCCATCGAATGTCTCTTGGCTCCATGTTGGGCATTCTTTGAGGTGTTCCTCCTGGTGTGGCCACTTTTAGGACACTGATTTTGTATCTCATGTGGACTTGGAGTTTTCTTAGTATGATGTCTGTCCACATGACTGGTAGTTGGACCATGTTGCAGTTTCCTTTGTATATCTGATAGGCTTTGCATTAGGAATGCATTAATTTCAGTTTTCTTTTCCTTCTCCTTGATCAACCTTTCATTGTCAGCCTTATAAATATATAATTATGCCATGAGGCTTGTTACAGTTTCGGCCAAATATGGAGGGGTTTCCACCACCCTCCTTTCATCAAATTCTTCCCCTCTACTGTGGGATCTCTCCTCCAACTCATGATGTGTCACCATTCTTTATGTTGTATCCTATTGGTCAATGACTTCTTGAGTGTTGATAAAACATTTTATGTTAGCTACTAATCTACCAATTCATGAACACCATATATCATTTCAAGGTGAAGTCATTTCTTTATTTGGAAACATTAGCAACCTACAATGTAGACTTTGAAAACATCTATCAACAATAGAAGGGGGTAAGGTAGGGTGTTACCCCATAATTTCTCTAATAATATTTTTATGTGACTTGTGCATGAGCCCAAGCAGGCTAAGTGTTGTTTCCATACTCTGATACAAATTTGTAACATACCCAACCCTTTAATTAGCCTATCTGGCGATGGGGCATCAATTTTTCACTTTCCCTGGTTCATTTTCGGTCCCCTACTTAAGAAAAACCCTCTTAATCAACTCCCCTAAAACATACATCTCTCACAGTGCACTTGAACCAGCTAGTGGGGTCTTCCTTGTGACCTTAGGTTGAAAACCGAGAGCTAAGAGCTTGTGTTAGAAAAGGTTTTGGAACTTTGGAAGTTCCTGGACTTCGGGAGTTCCAAAAGTGTTTTCAAATTCTCAGATCGTCAAACAACAGAGGGGATCAACGGTCCACATCCTCTACCAAGATCTATGGTTAAAAGGGGGATTTGATACTTGGTTTTGGACATACCTTATTCCTAATCCCTAAAGTCTCTAGGTATTTCCATGTGGCCTTAGCCATTCAGTGATCGGTGTTTGACATTTTATGTTGAACATCCTTTCCTTTCGGTGTTCGGAGTTCAACAATCAGAGATCTCCATTGAGCATTCCTTTTTACCATACTATGCCCAAACTCTTTAACTCCCAAAATTTCACCACGTGGCTTTGGCCCTTCGGTGATTGACATTTTATGTTGTTCATTCCTAAATTATAACACGCCCCACAACCCCCGAACTCCTGGAGTCCCGTATACATTACCAGCCACGCTGGCCAGGCGAACACGAACCAGAAACTGACACACAATGAGGATCATGGGAGGACATGTGTCCTCATTAGGGGAATACATGTTTCATGCTCTAAAATTCATAAGGGATGGGTGACACATGGCACCTTGGTTTCGGGTGCACATCACCCGGGATGACGTTAGTGGCCCATGTCACACCCATCACACGATTGAGATTTATCCATGTGGATTCATAGATCCATGGTCCTTGTTACTTCATGGCTTCGGGCTTTGGGCCATACTGACTACTCTTGACATAAATCCCCTGAAGAGATAAGTCTATGGAGTCTCTAATCTGGTGCCAAGTATCCTCATCCTACCAACAGTTGAGATTCACTTCAGCGCTCACGACTTCAGTGGTTTCATACTTCGTAAACTCTTGGTCAGGTGCCTATAGAGTACGAAGTATCTAGACTATGGGGTCGCTTGCCACGTACCCACTCATCCAACGGTCCTAGTTAAATGGTCAACACTTGATGGGGAGTGAGTAAGGGCCATGTGTCGCTCCACGATGCATTCTTGGTTAGTTAGGTATTCTAGGGTGGGTCCCTTAGATCAACAACTCAGAAAGATCCCAAAGGATCCAAGGATCAATGATCCACGTCACTTTAGCAGTTCAACACTCGAGATTTTGGTGTGTATGTCTCCCAACTTTTGCTCTGAACCATGCCAAATCTGTCACCATGTGTACCTAGCGTCTATGGCCAGAATTTACTCTAGTTTGTAGAGCTTCAGGGAAAACTCATGCATATCTAAATCATCAAATTCCTAGACTCCCATATAACTATTGATTGGTGGACACATGTCCCTCCATTATCATCGGTCTAGATTAACTCCGCTACTCCTACATTCAAGAGTTTCGGCACTAGACCACTCCTAATCCCTTGAAGTAGCACTTCGCCGAAGTTCTTAACAATTCCCTTTCTACGTCTGATCTAACAGCTGGTAAAGGTCTACATTGGATCCCCAGATACGACCCTCGTTGATTCGCAAATTCATCCTTCAGCTATTTTCAAGGATCGTGGAGTCACTAGTGTCGAAGTCCTGAAGCCGAAATAGTTAGCTCCTTTCGGAATAGCACATGGTTCCTAGGCCCTGGTCACATGGGTCTCTTTAAAAATATTAGGGCTAAGAACAATATCCTTTCTGCAACAAAGGTGTTAATGGCATGGGAACAAAACCTCGGTCGGATGGGTTAATGGTATAAAGGACAAATGCCCTTCTCCCACAGAATCGAACTTGACATTCCCACTAATGTAAACTTCATAGGGTTGGAAGGACTTAGACATTTTTAGTCAATCCTACCCCATCTCTCCTAGATATTCACATCTCATAACTATCTAGCAAAAAAACTGAGATAAATTGAAAACCATGAAGTATATAAGTTTTCAAAATCAAAACATCATATCTAATAACTGATCAAATATTGCAAGAATTAACCATAAACACATACATTCCATCGTCACATCCAATCTATTACACAAAGTATGAAAATACTTATCAGAACTAGAAAATGTGAAGCAACTGTTGAAAGGGGTGCCTATTTCCTCCCAACCATAGACAAAATCACTCTTGATGGATTTACCCCTTGCCACCCCCGAGCTAGACCATGATGTTCTAAGAGAGATTCTTTCTCTTTGTTCCACGACAGTCAGGGACGAAGGTTACTCACCTCCTCCCACAAGGTCTTCATAATTGTTTTTCTCTACTCCGAGAAAGGAGTTATGCATGAGCACTTCCTTAGTTCGCTCATCAACCTCGTTTATCATCTAGTAGCGAAAAATTTCCCCAAGATTCTTATAGAAAAAACAAGCTTTCCTCTCATCTTTTCTCTCAACTTCCAAAGTCAAAGTATCCTCTGTGCTCTTCTCGGGAGAGTGTTTTTTCTACTTTGCTATCTTGCAGACATGTCTCTATCCCTGAATTACCTCCTTTATTTCCTTCCTTAGCAAGGTTACATGGGTCTGAATCCCCATTCATGGTCAGGATTGGAAGCCTTACACATGGGTACCCTACCCCATCTCCTCGTTAACTCTTGAGGATGGCCTTCCAACTACCAGCCTGACTGGTAATTCATTTTCGGGTCAGAGGACTGTTGAGAAATTACACTCAGTATTTATTGGTATGGTGAGGGTCATCTAAAAAATTCTTGGTTTCCCCTCACCATCTCTCTCATAGCATCCATGGTCTATCTTGGAAAATTATCCCCCTTTCAGCAGTTGTGAAACACACATTCAAATTCTATTAATAACATAAATTCATACATTGACCCTTTTATACAAGGTTCATCAAATCAACCATTCAAACACATTTATTCTACCATAGTCTCTTGTCTAGGAATAGTTATATTTACAATCTGGGGGAAACAGGGGTATTACATAGGGCTTCGTAAAAAAGTCGGTTTCAACCCATATGTGCATTTTCTCCACTGGTGTAATTTTATTGAAATGGGAACTTCAGTTAATTGCAAAAGATAATATGTCAGGAAATAGAGAAACTTTTATATGAGGAATAGATAAAAATAATGACAAGTAATTGATAACAACTCTCATATTTTCAAGCTGATGCTCCATAAAAAACAACAACAATCTAGAAGAGACCATTTTTCCCTTTTTCACCCCTTTTTCCAGGCATAGAAGTTTTAGCAAAACTAACTATCTCTTAATCTATGCGCTTTTGGAAACTTTTCACTAAACCAAAGTTGCTTTTCTTGATTCATGCATCAAATTTCTAGTGAACATTTTTATTTTATTTTGTGATCTTCGTCACTTTTCCTCCTCCAAAAATCTCAAAAATCCCAAAAAAGTCGCCCATAATAGTGGATTTTGGCCTATTTCAACATCCCCATTCCAATCCTCTTAGGATTTATTCAATCCCTTCATGTGATATTTTTGTGTTTTCTTTCTGGACTCTCTCCATGAATTCTGGCTTAATTAGGACCTCTTCCAATGATCTAGACCGAGATCTTAAAAAAATCACTATTTTGCAATTTTTGACAAATCTAAGAATAAATGGACAATGGCTCTCTCTGACACTTTTGTAGATCTATTCCCTGTGGACATAGCGCATATGTTTCATCCAAATATGACTTAATTTTCTCTCGTTATGGCCAAAATAAGAAAATAGATCTAAACTCAGTTTTTTTGTTTTTTAAACTAATGGGTAGTCTTTCGAAGTTTTTTTTTTTTTAACTAATGGATAGTCTCAACCCCAAAACATGGGGTTTTCTTCAGGTTAATAGTCCTATCTATCGATCTTCAGTATGGCAGAACCCATGACATAAAATTTTATGCCTAGTGCAGGATTCCATAGCTCTCTCTTCATTACACACAAGTAATGTAAGCTTCCCTTTCATTAATAAATCATTTCATCAAGCATTTTCCCATGCATTTGGGATAGAGAAATAATTCCCATCGCAGATCAACAGTGGAAAACCCATGGAGAGGTTAGATCGATGATTGTTGAGAAATGGTTTTCTTGTCGGGCATAATTGTCACTTTTTTTTCTCTGATAATGATGGAGGAAATTGTTGGGAATTCATGGCATGGAGAATCAACCTGGAGCCAGTTTATAGGCTCGGTGAAAGACAAGGTTTAAACAACAATCCCCACCCCCGCCCACCCCCACTGACACTATTCAAAAGCCCTTAATTGATTTCACTTCCAAAAATTCTATCCTCACATGTAGTAGGCCCTTAAAGGCCCAATGTTGTAAACCAACTGCTTTGATGCCAATCTATAATGTACCCAACCACCCACAGGATGGCCACGCTACTTCAAAACTCACTTCTGAACTGATTTCGAATTCTGATAAATTTTTAATTAATAAAGAGGCATGACAGATTCACATGTAGAGATCAATATTCATGCTACAACATAAAAGAAATGAATATAATTCCATACACAACAATGAACAACAAGCATGCATATTATAAAAACGAATCTCAGAGATAACAAGTAATTCACAACAAAAATAAATATATAGGTAAATGAAACCATGAAAGAGAAAACTTATCTTTAATGAAACAAATCACCAACTAGCTACAGAAAAAGGACGTTCCACTCAACCATAGACACTATTTTTCCAAGTCTCAACAACAATGTCACCCCCGAGATAGGGCTACAAATCCATAAGGATGGCTCCAGGGTGTCACTCAACTTCCCAAATAGTCAACACTCAAGATCTCATAAGCTTCTCAACACACATCAACCCAAAGTACATCTAATCTCTTCTCTCCAGCCTGCATAACCCAAGAGAATAGACCCCCTTCTTTTCCATGCAGTCCCTTAGGTTGTCCACCTCCTTCCAAAGCTCCAGTGCATCTGGTAAAGAATCTCCATGTTGGGACTCTCAAGATTCGTAGTTGTGAGAAAAACTTAACATGCCAATGCATATCAAACAAGTAGGCGTTAATTCATGGCAAGAATATACCAGCAGTCACTACATCCAACCAACAATGGATTCTCTAATAGCAATTCATTTTTCTTTCCCCAAGCCATGATCAGGAATGAATGAGAAATACTGATTGAGTGAAAGAGTGAAAAGAAATGAAAGAAGAGAGAACCCCCTAAGCATCGCAAAGATGGGTTTATATAATTACTTGAAAAGAAAGAACCACAATCCCTTCCCCAAGAAGCTGATGTAACCACTTCTCTCAATTAAAACAATTATGGGTAAATAAAATATAATAAAAATACTTATCCCCCTAATCGCCCTCTCTTGTGGAATCATATCCTCTTATAACTCTTGTCCTTGTATGTCTATCAACCAACGATGTAGTTTATTATTAATAATGGTCAAAACATTACATTTCTTAGGCACACTGACCTCTTTTAATTGTTTGGGAACTGAGTCCTTTCATAAATTAACAAAATACATTATTTAATATAAGGAATCAAAACCAAGATATCACATATCACCCTTCTACTTGAAATACTTCACTTCCAACAAAAAACATGCAAAAAAAAATCTCATTGCATTGCTAATTCAAAGTCTATCACCTAAGTCATGATGCCTCTCAAGTATAAAATAAGTTAACCTTGAAATAATTTCAAAGTATGTAAATTTCATCATTACAAAAACAATGCCTTCACAAAACATCCAATACTATCTTTAAATTCAACCAAACATCCAATACTATCTTTAAATTCAAGACTCTTTGACTTAAAACTCCTCTAATCAAAATCCTACAAGAAGACTCGACCTTTTAAAGAAAAAAAATACATATATTCAAAAGGCTAAAACAATAGTTAACCTTTTAAAAGAATAAATTAAATATTTATTGTTAGAGTTATATGAATTTCCTGTAATCTAGTATTATGATTTCACAATTCCACACATCTCTATAACTTGAAATGACTTGACAACCTCCCACCCCAACCTTTACTCCAAATTTTTGTTAGTTGAACCCCAAATATGCATAACACTATTTTATTTTTTTTAAATTCTTGAACTCCTTTGTCCGATTCCATATGATAAATTACTTTTACCTATTTTTAAAACTTCCATAATATTAATTTACCAATAAAAGTTTATAATACTACTATAAATTATATAATATACATTTGATCCTTTAAATTCTAACATTTAAAATTTACTTATTATGTGAATTATAAAACATATTGAAAAACATTAGTACCATGCTACGCAACTTTGTACTATTCTATCAATATGGATGTTGTTTTTTCATTAATTTCTTAGTAAACATAATCACATACAACCAAGATGTATTTTTGTTTTTTCTTTAATGTCCTAGTACACATACTCACAACCAACCAAGCATTGTAAGAAGAACATAGCTTATAGGAAAAATATTTCCCATAAACATAGTTATCAAGTGCTCTAATCTAAGTGTTTCCATCTTATAAGCAATCAAAAATCAGCTATCAACTTACAATTTTCCATCTTATAAGCAATCAAAAATCAGCTATCAACTTACAAAAGACAAAAAGAAAATATAAAATACAACACCTTCTCTCAATGATGGAGAAAACATGAAGTTATATTCCTAAATCATGAGGATCACAAAGAGGGACAACTATAAACACCTTCACAATTCTATTCCTAAATCATGAGGATCACAGAGAGGGACAAACACCTTCACAATTCTCATCCTTAACATTGTTTGCATTATTAGGCAACCCATTCATGCATGTGTTCTCACACCTTCACAAGGTTACTTCAAACACCTACATACCTTCGCAAGAGGATACATTTTACACTTTTAAGCATACTTTATATTATGCGACACATTTCAATTCTATAGATCTTTCAAGTGGTGTCACTTGTCAACACTGATTTTCATATAAGGTATTATGATTTATCTATGAATATTGTGTAAAAAATGACATGGATTTATTTATATTAATTATAAGTTATTGTTTTTTGGGGGGTATTTGATCATTGTTAGGATATTAAATTTATGAAGTATTTAAAAAAAATAGATTTTATTATCAAATTAATTATTTTTAATTACGTGTTTGATTGTATTTTTAATTACGTGTTTGATTGTATTTAATGTCTTTGATTAGTTGTGATATGAAATAACTATTAATATAAGGATTTCCTCATTACTCATGGCATTTTATTTTGAGTAAATTATTTTTTATTAATGATAAATTATGAATTTAATGTTCAATTCAAAGTTTAATTTTTTGGGTTATGAATTTAAATCATTTTTTAGTAATTATTTTTTATTTATTCTAAAATTGAATTCAGGAGGATAAATTATTGTAAAAGGGTTTCTTTGAGTTCCAAGATGTGTAGGTTATTGAAAACACATCTCACGTGTGTTTATTCCTAGTGTCAATGAGCTTATATCAAAGCATTTCGATATTACTTTGTGTTTTAGACATCTTATTATCAATTATTTGTAATTATCTGTTTGATCGTATTTAGTTTGCTTAATTAGTTGTGGTATGAACTAAATATTAGTATAAATATTTTCTCATTACTCAAGGCATATTATTTTATATAATTTTATTTTTATTAATGGTAAATAATGAATTTAATAAAGTTTGATTATGAATTTAAATCATTTTTGTAGTAATTATTTTTTTATTATATTCTAAATTTGAGTTTAGGAGAAATTGTTATAGAAGAGTTTCTACATACAATCATATCTTAAGGTTATCGCAAACACATTTAACATGTATTTATTCCTAATGTCAATGAGCTTATTATTTGCCATTGGTTTGTGTTTTATATATTTAGATTTTGAACATGAAGAAATCTTATTAACTAAGTGAAATTTTGTTAGTTAGGAATGAGAGGTTCGCATGTACCTGGAAATGGATGGAATGAAAATATTTTAGAGAAATCCCCTATCTAGAAAATCTACATGTTTATAAGAAACATTTAGTAACTTATTTAAACAACTATAAAGATAGATATAGTGAATCCAAAATACAGATAATGATATATAGATACAATTGTGTAGAGAAAATATAAGAAATTTTTTAAAACTCTCTTTCAATAGAACATACAATAAGTGATATGAAACGAATAAATTGATCAAAATGATTTGTTCCTTTATTAAACATTTGGGGCCTTGTTCACACATGAGGCATCGACTGTAAATATTTAAACATGCCATTAATGATTACAAATTGTAAGTCAATACTTGAAAGTATATTTCACTTCCCACTATATAACATCCTTATCAATAATTATGATATATAAACCATCTTGGATATATCAATGATTGGTTCATTATAACAAATCTTATGCTTATTGCTACTACAATGAGCCTATTATCAACCACACATCTATTTATTTTGTATATTTAATGATTCAACATAAAAGAATCTATGCATCATGGAAATTATTTAATTAAATAAAATGGAACGATAGTAAAAAAAACACATAAAGTAATTCTATGAATAGGATATTTACCTTAGATAAACCCAATGTGGGTGAAAAATCCAACAAATGAAGGATTATGCATTCCTTCTTAAAACCCAAAGAGTAAAATGAAAAATAAAAAGATCACCAAGCCCACTATGGGGATCTAAGACATCATGGTCTACTATAGTCACCTACATGTTTCTCTTTATCCTCTTCACTATTAATCTTATTACTCCTATTGGTACTTTCTCTACTATGGACCACTAAATTGCTACAATAGAAGTTAAACCCTTTCCCCTCTTTTCAGTTATCATTATAACACCCTCTCTTAGTCATTACGGTGATGGTTTTATATTATTTCTATTTATTCTATATGTATCTACTGAAATTCATGGATGAATCATGAGGTGTCGATGTAGCTTCCACGTGTATCTACATGGAATAATTGAAGGTTACCATGTTATGAATACATCTGATAGGAAAACTTTGTTTTTGGTTCTCTTTCATTTTATAAACATGAATACCTCAACATGTATAATTCATTAGAGACATGAAAGAACCATTATATAGGTACAAGAGCCTAAAAATATACTTTTAGGTCCTTAAACTAGAGAATTTTTAGTTATGGTTTTTTAGTGTAGTTTTCAAGATAGGACTTGAAGTGTTGGACAGTTCATTGTTATTGATGTCAACACTCAAAGCGCTCAATATACCCCATAGTTTTGATTGATATTGATGGTGAGTTAGTTTCCATTGATGTCAACAAGAGTGGTTGATGTAAATAGATGTGTTGGGTGCATTTGGTGAAGTCTACACGAAGCCTCGGAGGTGTGTTCATGAGACCTGAAGTTATTTGAGGAATAAGGACAGGAAGGACAACTCAAATGTAGGTAGCACACTCATAGACGGATAGTCCTCATCATTTTGTTTCCAGTGATAGGTGGTAAGCCACATGGTTCCTCACGATTAGGGAGATATTCCCTCATTAAGTTGGAAGCCCCAAAGATTGGTTAACAATCCTTTAATTGGCTACAAGTCATTAATGAAAGGGTAAAGTGGTTGCAACAAGAAAGTTCAAGAATCCCTAAAATTAAGGAGATAAGTTACTTGGAAAACATATAAATACACCTCAAGGAGTCTCTCATAAGTACACATACACATTCATTGAATATCTATCTTGAGAGAATATTTTGGTCTATTGAAAAATCTGAGGTCAATTATGATGTAGCAGAGAAAGGGCAGAACAAGAGCAAACATTTTGGAGCTACAGAGAGATAGATTTTTGTAAGGTCTCTTCCAACAGATCCTTATAAAACATAAATAAATTTAATAAGAGAAGTGTTTCCCTAACATCTTTACAATTTCTTAGTCAGCATATAAAAATTCATAACCAACATATAACCATTCAACATAATTAAAAATATATGAGCAGATCATAATAAATTACATAACACAACAGAATAACGAAAATACATACCTCTAACTGATGCTACTATTGTCCCCAACTCTGCTTGATGCACTGCCCAAAACCGTCTAACCACCTAGCCAGCTAGGAATAGAGCCTCTCCAGTTCCCTAGCTCCAGGATTCCGTAAGGATTCCTAGCCCCTGAGCCCAAAACTCCCAGAAATAGGTGCCTCTGTCTCATTCCTCCCACAAGCTTCTCCAGCCAAAACCAGTAATACAGTCTTCCAATCTCCCAAAAA
>ML784729.1:723697-760519 GCA_009831015.1 Picea engelmannii
AACACAACTCTAATGACCTTCACTCAAATAGTTAAATAGTAATTAGGCCTTCCAAGTGCTTCAATGTATGGTGATGCAACCCACCATAGAAAACACATGAATGCATGAGAGGCACTATGATTCCACTATAGGGGAATATGAAATGGGACCTATGGGAAAATAAATCCTCTATCTCCAAGGTCATTCTTAGAACTCATATTCTTCTACAGTGTGCCTTAAATTAAGCCATATACCTTCTTTGACTTATCAACCAATCCTTGAATCTATGTAAGATTTTGGTGGGGAAAGTATTTTCACATAATAATGGGAGCATGGGTTGAGTACAATCTTCATGCCATGGGAAGTGTAAGAGTCCTACATTCCACTAGTTATAGGTAATGTCATCCATCATTTCCACCAATTATATCATTTTCATTGACTCTAACATTGTGGGAATCACTCTAACATTAATTCTCTACATATTTCATGTTTTATTCTCCATTTCCAACCCATACCAATATGGAAATTAACCAAAATCAACATCAAGAAGAGGAAAATTGTAGACTTTGGATGAAATATAGTGGTTGTAGGTGAGCATATAGGATAGGGAATATAAAAATTCATCATTCACTATCCATTATATACTCTTTATATCCTTGAGAGACAAATATAGTTCTTTTAGGAAATTCTTAGAAAGAATACAATAGATCAAGATCTTTCTATCCACACTATAGAGAACTAGAGAGAATAATATATCTAAGGGACCATGAAGTACATAAAGTGAATGTATTCCTTATTTTGCATGTTGTAGTGAAAGAGAGTTCCTTATCTATCGTAGGATGAATCAGATTCTTGTAATGCTTTGTGTTGATAATGTTAGGTAAGAATGTGAGTAGAAAGGTTGGGATGAGCAATACAAAATATTATTGCTTGGTTTTTTCACCATGGTGGCCTCATAGCCTAGGTTGGTGGTGGTATCTACACAGATGGTTGTGGTTCAATGAAAATTTTCTCGTACATGACCAGTCTCTTGGACCAATGTTTGTTAAAAGATAAGTCTCATTTTTTTGTTTATGAATATGGAAAATTACTATTACTCCCAGTCATAAAACAATTATGTGTTATGCATGCTAAGTGTCATTTGTTTTTTCCAATTTTGAATTTAGGTATACAAGGAAATGAAGGAAAATTTCATGACGCAAGAGAACAAAATAATTTATACCTTTTCAGAAATCTGTTTTGGATCATGGAGGTGACCAGCCTTCAAACCTGCATTTTTCAAAGACATTAAAAGGTTAAATGACTGAATAATAGATAAACATCTATGAGGAAATAACCATGTGCAAAGGAAGGCTACTAGATGGGCTTGAAACAAGAGAACTCTTAGCTCACACATACACAATATATAAGATAAGATGCCATGTAAAACTCAAGTGCACCACTATCTAAGGGAGTTTTAGCCTTTGGAATACATTGTGCAAGAATATTAGATATGACGTCTACCTAATAAAATATCATCCCATGCTTGAGAACCCCATGCATAATAAAAATCCATCTTAACCATATGTATCTAGTGCATTGTCTACCATACAAGAGGTTCAAGAGAATTTCTAAGGCTTGAAGTTATCATAAGAATGGAGGGATGCCATGAAGCCTAAGGAAATGGCTGGATGATATGGAGTTCACTATAGTTTAAAATTTCTTAAATATTTCTAACCTACAAGGTTACATATAAAATAAATAATGCAATATAGAAGATGAAATACTCAAATAAAATGTGTCTAAACTGAAATATGTGCTCGGGTGGTAGAACAACTATTTGATAATACTTATTTCAATAGGTCAATGACAATTCATGGATTTGATGTAAGAGTTTTACATGGTGTATTTTACAAACACAAAACACAATCCTCAGACTCTAATAGAACTCTAATGACCTTCACTCAAATAGTTAAATAGTAATTAGGCCTTCCAAGTGCTTCAATGTATGGTGATGCAACCCACCATAGAAAACACAAGAAGGCATGAGAGGCACAATGATTCCACTATAGGGGAAGATGAAAGGGACCTATGGGAAAATAAATCCTCTATCTCCAAGGTCATTCTCAGAACTCATATTCTTCTACAATGTGCCTTAAATGAAGCCATATACCTTCTTTGACTTATCAACCAATCCTTGAATCTATGTAAGAGGTTGGTGGGGAATGTCTTTTCACATAATAATGGGAGCATGGGTTGAGTACAATCTTCATGCCATGGGAAGTGTAAGAGTCCTACATTCCGCTAGTTATAGGTAATGTCATCCATCATTTCCACCAATGATATCATTTTCATTTACTCTAACATTGTTGGAAGCACTCTAACATTAATTCTCTACATATTTCATGTTTTATTCTCCATTTCCAACCCATCCAAATTTGGAAATTAACCAAAATCAACATCAAGAAGAGGAAAATTGTAGACTTTGGATAAAACATAGTGGTTGTAGGTGAACATATAGGATAGGGAAGATGACAATTCATCATTCACTATCCATTATATACTCTTTATATCCTTGAGAGAAAAATATAGTTCTTTTAGGAAATTCTTAGAAATAATACAATAGATCAAGCTCTTTCTATCCACACTAAAGAGAAATAGAGAGAATAATATATCTAAGGGACCATGAAGTACATAAAGTGAATATATTCCTTATGTTGCATGTTGTAGTGGAACAGAGTTCCTTATCTATCGCAGGATGAATCAGATTCTTGTAATGCTTTGTGTTGAGAAGGTTAGGTAAGAATGTGAGTAGAAAGGTTGGCATGAGAAATATAGAATCTTATTGCTTGGTTTTTTCACCATGGTGGCCTCATAGCCCAGGTTGGTGGTGGTATCTACACTAGATGGTTGTAGTTGAATGGAAATTTTCTCTTACATGACCAATCTCTTGGACCAATGTTTGTTAAAATATAAGTCTCATTTTTTTGTTTATGAATATGCAAAATTACTATTACTCCCAGTCATAAAAAAATTATGTGTTATGCATGCTAAGTGTCATTTTTTGTTTCCAATTTTGAATTTAAGTATACAAGGAAATGAAGGAAAATTTCATGACGCAAGAGAAGAAAATGTTTTATACCTTTTCGGAAATGTGTTTTGGATCGTGGAAGTGACCACCCTTCAAACCTGCATTTTTCAAAGACATTAAAAGGTTAAACGACTGAATAATAGCTAAACATCTATGAGGAAATAACCATGTACAAGTGAAAAGGAATGATATCATCTAATATATATAATTAAATAAATAAACAAAAGATATTATGCAAAAATTGAAACAAATGAAAATGTTAAATTCAAAAAATTAACGTAAACAAATACCTGGAACAATCATTGTCAACATTATGTGCTCCCTCTTTATTGACATCCAAGGAGGAATGTTATTGTTGATAACAAAAATAGGCCACAGTGAGTAAATAGACCTAAGCTCTCTGAATGAATTAACACCGTCAGCTGCCAATGAAAGCCTAACATTACGAGGTTCATCTTTGAAATATTCCCATTTTTCCTCAATTTCCCTAAATGTAGAACCATCGGCAGGTATTCGAAGAACACCATCTCCACTTATGTTATGTGCATGAATCCATAAATTGTGCTATGATTTCACACCTGAACAATCGTTGCAAACGTGGAATTATGGAAATATGATGAAGAACCTTTTGAGGCACCCTTTTTGTTACTTGATCGGTTCGATATCTACGGATAAGACATTGTGAACATTCGGTTTTCGAAGCATGTTTTCCATAATATATAATATGGTCATTAGGACATGCATCTATAGTTTGATAATCCATTCCAATGTCTTTCACAATGGCATGCAAACCTCGATATGTGCAAGGTAAAATATTTGACAATGGTAAAAAAAAATCACCTAACAATCTACAACATAACAAACAACTAGTTAATGTAAGAATATTAATCATAAAAAATGCATTCTTATTTTACACATTAATTAACACTAAAAGAAAATAGAAAAAAAATAAACATTTATGTATAATATGAGATGAAACATATTACATACCTTACTATCTGTGTCATACAAGTGTTTGAAAAATTATTCATAACTTTTAAGTTCACTAGCAGCAATGTAGCGTAGAGAAGATTTTCTCTTTATCCTTTATAAAGTCGTTTATGTGCCTTTTCTAATAGAGTTTCATCATAAATACGAATATTTTCCCCATCCTCATCTGGATGCGAAAAAAAATCTTGGATCATTTGATTTGTCCCATCATCTTATTCCATGAGATCCCCATTTGCTTGGTCATGATGATGTTCCTCAACTTGTACAACATCATTTCTACTAATACTTGGTGCAATATTTTGCGGAAATTTAGAGGGAAACTCTAACTTTATAATTACAAACAATCATGCAAAATTAGTGTATACTATAAAAAACATTCAAACAATATACATACATATATATATCATTTTATATAAAATTGACAAAATAGAAAAAGATAATGAATATTTAGCTAATTACCATGGGACGATATTCATTCGATTTTCCATCAATGTACCCATATTTCCTACAATGTTTTGTAGTTGTTTCCATTAAAATTCTTACGGGACGTCTGAGGCAACATTTTTTACAAGGGAAATAACATCTACCATCACCCTTTTCACCCTCTTTACTTTTTCCCCCACCTCTAACAACATTCTACGACATTCTTCTGCACAAAAATACCCTTTCGGAACCGTCATTGTTATAGCAAGATTGTCGCAACATATTTAAATCGTCAAATATTATAGTCCAACTTTAGGTCACTATCGTCGCAATTGAGATGAACGTGCCCTAAAAATATTTCTTTTTTTACCTATTTATTTAAGGTCATTTTTAACGGACAATTTTAAGGTTAGGTAAGTTGTCGCTCTTGTGACGGAATAACTACATTTGTCTCTCTTGCGACGAACATTGACCATAATAATTTAGTCAAGCTACATGCATCGAGATAGCGGCGAATACGGGGTGGATTTAGAAAAATTAAACTTTTTCTCTTGCATGTTGCGACGAAAGAGTACTTTCATCACAAATTTTTCAATATGTAGTAGTGAGAGCATGTGATTAAAGAACAAGTCCTAGAGATTGTAGGATTTGTAGTAGTGAAAGAAAGAATATAAGATTACGTGAATATAGAATAGGTCCAAGAGATTGTACTCTCAAGAATTGTAGTGCAAGACCATAATGAATCCACAAGAAAAAAGGAAGAAGTTAGATTTCAAAGAGACAATGACTCTACAGATGAAGAGGAATATTAGTCTGCATTAGGGAAGATTCCTCCATTTTTCTGATCCATTTGGTTGGAGAATCCCAGTAAATAAGAATATTGAAGAGGGGGATTCTATGCAGAAGCTAATACAGATAGAAGAACCATCCTTGGAGTTGTTTGAAGTGTTTGCAGAGACAGATTCAGATCACTCAAATAACAAAAGTACAGAATGATAGATTGATCGATTGAGAAGCAGTGTTTCCATGCAAATATGATAAGAATATCATTAACACACTTTCCAGGAAGTGATATACTCATTACAGGTGCGAGGATGTATTTCATATCAATGGAAATATTAGATTCAGTCTGATAAACAACAATATGTGATGCTAATTTGTAGTAGATAATATTTCATGATAGTACAATGACATATGGGTCGACATTGTGGACAGTCAAGCAACAGAGTTATGGGCATATTATGAAATATGGACAAAGATGGATTTATGAGATCATTGGCATGTCTAGACAGATATATGATAGACCATATTTACAATTGGAATCAGTGGAATATATCGACAAGTGGAATCAATTGCTCACAACATGACAAGAAGTGAAATGCATAATAGAACAGGCAAAGAGAAACCTTTAGCAGAATCCATATCATGAGAGGGACACTGTTGAATAGTATGGTCATTGATTTATAAACAGTGAACATAACGAGACATGAAGATTTGAAGTCAATAAATTTTGAATGATTTTTATATATGCCAGAGTTACAAGAGGAAGCACCAATGGATGATAAGAATCACTTGAAGAGAGGAAAGGAAACATACACAGAAATCCATACATTAATCAAGACAACATATTGTCGAGAATTCAAGGAAAGAGAAATAATAAGAGAAATAGATTAGGAATGAAATATTAGAATCATACATATAGGGGGATACATACCAACAGGGGGAGTCGTCCTTTTTCCCATGATGTCAAAGGGAGAGAAAGATAAATATCAGAAGAGAAAGAATCAAGCACATGAAGTCAAAAAAGGATTATCTAAAGAAGGAATAATTTCAGGGGGAGTCAAGATTTTCTATCAAAAGAGAAGAGAAACTTGGAGATAAATATGTGAAGAGAAAGAAAAGAAAGAAGCATGAAGACAGGGGGAGAAAACCCAAGGAGCGATACTATTTCCCATTGATTGCAAAGGGGAGGAGAGATAAACATTGATGAAGATTAATGGTCTCAAGGGGAGAATGAGTATTGGAGTATGAGTGTTGCCATAAATGTTGGTGTTTCCATGAATGAAAAAGGGGGATATTGTTGGACAATTGGTTGTTATTGATGTCAACCCTCAGAGTGGTCGAGATACCCCAGAGTTTTGATCAAAATTGATGGTGAGATAGTTTTCATTGAATTCAACATGAGTGGTTGATGTTAGCATATGTGTTGTGTGCATTTGATGAATTCTACACAAAGCACCGAAGGTGTGGTCATGATACCTAAAGTTATTTGAGGAATAAGGACATGAAGGACAATGAAAACGCAGGTAACACACTCATATATGGATATTCCTCGTCGTGTCATTTTTGGTTATGGGTCATATGCCACATGGTTCCTCGCGGTTAGGGATATATGCCCTAATGAATTTGGAAGCCCCAAAGAATGGTTAAGAATCCCCTAACTAGTTAGAAGTCATTAATGAAAGGGTAAAGTGTTTGCAACAAGAAATGTCAAGAAGCCTTAAAATTAAGGAGAGAGGTTACGTGGAAAAAGTATAAATACACCTCAAGGATTCTCTCATAAGTAGACACACACATTCATTGAATATCTATCTTGTGAGAATATTTTGGTACAATATTTTGGTCTAACTGGAAATATGAGGTTGAGTCTGAGGCATCAGAGAAAGTGCGGAAGAAGAGAGAAATTTTATGAGTTGCAGAGGGCTAGGGTTTTTTTGTAACCCTCATTAAGAAGGACCTCATGGGTCATCTTGAAGGTGTCCCTCGAGGACCCTGTGAGTTTCATAGTGCTCATCACATGAGTTCCCATGTGACATGTAGTCTTTGTCCTACAAGGACAAGAAGGAGTGAAGGAAGATGCTAGTGCTAGGTTGTTGAGGGATGAGGTAAAGTTACATATATGTGTCAAAGCAATCGGATCAATAACAGGAGTAAAGGTATACTTATGTTATTTCTTATAGGGATAGATGTTGGTAGTGTCATGATGCATACTTGTGTCATGCTTTGTATATTTTTGAGGCATTTACATGTGATTAAAGAACATCTTAGATGCATGGTGTTGGCACTTGAATGAGGTACAGTTTTGGATGATGTTGATACATGGTTGAGGTACACACTTGGTATATGTAGCACAGGTATTAGATACATCTCTTGGTGATGTTGGTACTTGGTTTTTTTGATGAATGCAGCTATAGGAGACATTCTCCAGCTTAAAAACCTATGAGATGTGGAACATAGCAGCTATGTGAAGCCTTTCTCTCAACTTACAAAGTTGAGAGAAATCCCCTTATAAGGGTTCGTGGTTCTAGCTTCCGACAGATCTAGGAATGTAGAGATGACCTCCTCCATGACGTGATAGAGAATGATTCAGGAGCATCACATTCAAAGTCAAAACCCAAGAATGGAGGCAAAGGATCGACATCTCAGCATGACAGAGTTTCAAATAAGAAACTAACTCAGAATTAAATCGACTTGTTGAGATATTTTTTGAAAGCAACATTTTTAAATATGTCATGTTTGTAAAGTCATGAAGGACTATAAGGGGTTGCAGATATTGAGTGTTGAATCTTATCTGGCAATAACTGTTAGTTATTGCAATAGGAAAAAGTAGGTAACCGCTAAGAGTTTGATAGGATAGGTTACAAACAGGACGACGACAGCTTGTGGAGCCGGTCCTTATATAGTTTTTTTTTTTTTCATTATAAAAGTAGATGGTGATATTATGAGATATGAAGATAGAGATCAGTACAACAAAGTAGAAGAAATACTATGCAATTTATTTTCATGAATGAATAGAACAGACAGAATTGTCCCAAATCTTGGACTGTGTTCATTTTGATGTATGAATGAATGAATGATATATTCTATGTATGTGGTTTATTTCGTTTTTGTTCATGTGTGATTGTTAGAGAAATTGATTGTATGAATTCGTCATGAAACTAGATGAGTTTCAATTGTTTCTATTTTGACACTCATATGCAAGGTGTGCATCTCAAACGCAAAGAGTGCATCGATTGAGTCTCGGAGTGACTCAAAGAAGTTCAGGGAGAATAAGGGAAGCTTATACCAGGTGCAAGGTGTGCACAATGTCAAAGAGTGACCAAGCATCGAATAACCCGAAACATAGGAACGCCAGGTGGGCGAGAAGAATTTCTTTCCAAGAAATCCTTCGATCTGAGTTATCAAAATCTCAAAAACACAAGGTGTGCATGGGGAATCGAAATCCTTTTAAGGAAAAATCTCAGAAGGGATAGAAATTTCACAAGTGTTGATGAGATCCAAGAGTTGGACTCGTAGGGGGAGAAAAGGTTTGAAACCTTTGAACACTTAGAAAATCTTCTAAGTCAGAGAGATCAAAAGCTCAGGAGGAGGAGCGACAATGGTTGTTGGATCACAGTGCAACAAATCAACAACTGTCTGATCAGAGTAAGGTGCACGAGCCTTAGCGCTTCACACACTCAGAAGAGAGAGTTCACCAAGGGTTGAGAACTGATATTTCTGAAGCCCAAAGAGTCGAAAACCTGAAGTAGAATCTCAGTCGTCCAATCACAAGAACATATCTAATTTGTCATATTGTTCAGGGTAAACTTCAAGCATCGGATCGCTAGAGTGGATATGAGCCATCAGATACTGTGAGTCCGGAAGGAGGCAAGTTTGAAACTTCATATTTATGAATTGTGGGGAGCCTAAAGGCCAGAGAAAATATAGACCATTGGATCCAGGAGGACACATGTCGACAGGTCAAAAAATACAGAGGAAGGTGAAGGTCAAAGTGTTGAAACACCTGAAGCCCAAAGAGCCGAAGAGCCGAAGAGCTATGATTCGTCGATCTATAAGTGGACACTTGTCAATAGATCACGAGCTCCAGGTAAAGTTTTTGTGGAGTTTCAGTTGAGAAATGATACTACCGAACCTCGAAGACCCAAAGTGATTCTCAATCATCAGATCAAGAGGCCATGTGGCAGAAATCCTCATACTTCAAGGGGAGATAAAAGTTGAGAGTTGAAAATTCTGAAGTCCGGGTATGCGAAGGGATTGTAGCCGTTGATCTGAGAAGGACACACGTCGGAGTATTGGAGTATTTGAATAAAAGACAAAGGAGGAAAGGATTGAAAATTGAGAAATCCAGAGTACGGAGTTTCGAAGTGATCAACACCATTGATTTCACGGGACATGTGTCCGCAGATTGTCAACTCCAGAGGATTGGGATATGAAAGAGAGATGGGTTTGAGATTTCAAAACCCTGAATTCTAGAATTGAGAAGAGATCACATCCATTGATCTTGAAGGGACAGATCTAGCTCATGGATTTGGAAGATGCGGATCTGAACCATCAGTTTAGGTAGTATCATAAAGATCATGAGATTGACGATCTCATAGCATTGAGGGGACATGAATTGCATGGAATTTAAAATATTGAGGGTGGGCCACAATCCAAACCATGGTTTCATCAAGAGGACACGTAGATGCTGGAGGAGAATTGTGGGCCCAAAAGTAGTTTGATATGTGGAGGAGAATTGTGTCCGCGCCCGCAATCGCATGGTCATAACCCAAGGTCATATCATGAGAGGGCTTATCCGAAAAGGAGCTAAGGCCCAACACTCTGAGATTTTGTAGTAAAGTGAAAGGGAAGGTTGTGGGTGCCATTAAACCTGCACCAGGAAGCCAAAAGAAAAAGAGTGTAGTCACAAAGAAAGACCATTGAGGTTTTTAGAGAGTCATTCGACTCAAGAAGTCATGTAGCCCTATGGGGGAGTAGGGGGGATGCATCAGGTGGTATAAGAGCCGATATTTAGTTTGTTTGCAGATAATAAGCAAAGAAGAAAGGAGGTAATTTGGTATCAATTGTGGTATCAAGAATTTGATTTATGTTTGTAGGTGACGCAGTGGAATCATGAAACCCATAAGGCATAGAGCGAATGCAGAAATGGAATAAGAAATGAGGTGACTCAAAATTAACTGGACGCCATGGAAACAACGTAGAGGAGAGCACCATATGTTGGGGATATCAGTGAAGATGAGAGTGAAGAATAATAAGTTGAAGAAAATGTAGCAGAGGATGTTGCACAAGATCGCTTAATAAAAGTTGTTTCGAAGATAGGAGCCAAAGCAAGAATAGAAGTACCAATGTATGAAGGAAATTTGGAAGTTGAAGAATTGTTAGATTGGGTATGTGCTATGGAAAAATACTTTGATTACAAAGATATCGAAGAAGACAAGATGGTGAAGCATGCAGTGACAATACTGAAGGGTCATGTAGTGCTATGGTGGGATGAACTGCAAACCGAATGCAGGAGCAATGGTAAGCAAAAAATTAAAAAATGGGATAGGATGGTAGCCAAGATGAAGGAAACATTTATCCCAAAGGACTATCAAATCAATTTGTTCATAATATTGTGAAACCTAAGACATAAGAGCTTATCAGTGAAGGACTACACTGAGGAATTTTACATACTGAACATAAGGGCTGGACAGAAAGAGAATGAATATGAAAAGACAGCCAAATATATCAATGGGTTGAGATATGAAATCTAAGAGGAGATCATCATGATGTCTGTTAGTACAGTCAAGGATGCTTATCAAGAAGCCTTGAAAGATGAAGAAAAATTGGCCAGGAGACAAAGCCAACAAAGCAGAGGAGGAAACTCAAGCAAAGGTAAAGGAACCAACAGAGAGAATTTGTAGAAGATGAAGCATGAATCTGACAAACAACATAGTCACCATGAGAAAGGTGGAAGTTTTAAAGAAGGACAACATGGTGGAAGAAGTTCCTTTTCTAGAGGAAGAGGAAGAGGAAGAGCCATAGGAGGTGTAGTTAGATGCTATACCTATGGAAAACAAGGGCACAAGTGTTAATGTTTTTTCCATTATTATAGTTCTTTGTATTTCAATAGATAAGAGCAACATAAGAACAAGATCACTGAGAATTACACATTCACAAGAGACATAGCATTTATCCTGGGAAACCCTCTAGGGGAAGAAAACCCAGCAAAAACTTCCTTATCATAAATTGCCAATACAATGTCAAGAGATAAATCAAACCAATACAAATAGTCCTCTCCAAAAGATGTGCCACTCTTCTCCCTCTCTCCTGTGTCGGTAACAGATCAAAACTTGTCTCTCAAACTGAGCAAGTGATTTATATTCAAATGAGGTGCTAGCCTCCTTTATTTATACAAGTTCTGGCATGTGTGAAGTGTCTCTTCACTGGCAGGGCCGACTTCTTAATTTGGGTGGGTAAACCCACCTTTATTATATTTCTGGGTCTTCTCATTAACTGCTAGGGCCGACTTCTTATTCTTCCTATTATAATTGTCTGTTGACCAATCTGCAAAAGGGGATTTGGTCCTAATACAACTACTGACATGATTAATCCACAATGGGGATTAATCCTATGAATAATATATCAATAATAATAAGAATACTCTTTGCATTTACATTATTTCAACACTCCCCCTTAACAAGAAGGGTATTCTTCAACAACATCAGGCGAGAGAGGTCTACATCATCAGTGGCATCAGGAGGACAGTATCATCAATATCATCTTGGAACATTGGCTGGCATATTTACGAGTCATCAAAAGTTTTCTTCATCGGCAGTATCGTCATTCTCGAAAGAATGCCATCATCATCTGCATCAATATGTATCAATAAAAATGATACCTCATCACAGCACTAGGCTGGCACATCAAAGTACTACACTGGCTCAATGTCCCAGCTGTTAAGTTGGTAGCTCAGTGTTAGTCACATCTTGCTTTACGTCTAACAAATAGGTCAGAAGCAAGGAATGTCATCATCTCGCTTTACGTCTAACAACTAGGTCAGAAGTGAGGAATCACAACGTCATTCTTTACGTCTAACAACTAGGTCAGAAGCATGACTCATCTTTCTTTACGTCTAACAATGAGGTCAGAAGTAAGGAACACATCAACATCTCACTTTACGTTTAACAACGAGGTTAGAAGCGAGGAATCATCTTGCTTTACGTCTAACAACTAGGTCAGAAGCAAGGAATCAATGACATCATGCTTTATGTCTATCAGTGAGGTTAGAAGCATGAATCATATTTCTTTACGTCTAAGAGGAAGGTCAAAAGAATGACTCATCTTGCTTTATGTCTAAAATCGAGGTCAGAAGAAAGGATCACACGGCGTCATGATTTACGTCTAATAGTGAGGTCAGAAGAATGACTCATCTTGCTTTACGTCTAACAGTGAGGTCAGAAGAATGAATCATCTTTATTTACATCTAACAGCGAGGTCAGAAGCAAGGATCACACAACGTCATGCTTTACATCTAACAATGAGGTCAAAAGCATGACTCATATTGCTTTACATCTAACAGTGAGGTCAGAAGCAAGGAAGAAATATATATGCTCCCCCTTTCAGGGAGGGTCCTTTTGGACTATACCAAGCTTATCTTGAAAGTGTTAAAAATTTACACGAGATAGAGGCTTAGTCAACACGTCAGCAACCTGTTCATCCATGCTAATGTACTGGAGCTTCAAGGCTCCTCTCTGTACCATGTTGCGGATGAAATGATAGTGGATCTCTATGTGCTTTGACCTGTCGTGGAACACAGGATTCTCTGTCATTTTAATGCATCTTTAATTGTCACATAGAATCACAGTTGCTCTCATCTCCAAATCAAATATGCCTGTTAGCAACTTTCGAATCCATATAGCTTTGCAGCTAGCAGAACATGCAGCAATGTACTCTACTTCCATTGTGCTGAGAGTAATACTGGATTGCTTCCTACTCTGCCATGAGATCATAGCTCATCCCAAACTGAAACAACATCTGGAAGTGCTTTTTCTGTCTGCAACACTTCCTGCCCAATCTGCATCAGTATATCCACTCAATGTGAAGTCATGATCTCCATCAAAGCTGAGACCATAATCCATCATACCTTTAAGGTACCTCATCACATGTTTTGCAGCCACTAGATGAACACGTTTGGGCTCTATCAGAAACTGACTCAAGGTGTTCACTGCAAAATAGATGTTTGGTCCAGTGTTCGTCAAGTACATCAGTGATCCAATAATCTGTCTATACAGTGTGGCATCTATCAAATTTAATGAAGTATCGACCAACAACTTCAACATTGCTTCCATGGGAGTATTCATGGACTTGCATTCTAGCATGTCGGATCTCTTTAAGATTTTGACCGTGTACTTCCCTTGGTTAAGGAAGATTCTTTCTGGACTCTGCCATACCTCAAGACCTAAGAAGTAATGCATTAGGACAAGGTATTTCATTTCAAATTCTGCGGCAAGTCTCTGTTTACATTCAGCGGTGAGCTTTTCTTCTCCAGTTAAGAATAAGTCATCCACATACAATAGTAATATTACTGGTTCATTATCCATAATTTTGAAGTAGATATTTGACTCTGCTTTACTCTTGGTAAATCCTAATCCCGTCAAGAAACTGTCTATATGGCCATACCAAGCTCTGGGAGCTTGCTTCAATCCGTATAAGGCTTTCTTCAATCGACAGACATGAGACTTCCTGTCTTCAACCTCAAATCCTTAGGGTTGCTCTATATACACTTCCTCTTCGATAACACCATTCAGAAAAGTTGTCTTCACATCCATCTGGTGAAGCTTCCATTTCATCTTGGTAGCAAGAGCTATAATGGTTCTAAACGAAGTGTATCTGGCCATAGGAGCGAATGTCTCTTCATATTCAATGCCTTCCTTCTGGGAAAATCCACGAGCAACAAATCTTGCTTTATACTTCTCAATACTTCCATCAACAACATGTTTTATTTTGAAGAGACATCTGTAGGATACCCCATCTTTTTTCTTTCAGTATAGGAACTATTTCCCATACTTCGTTCTTTATTATGGATTGGTATTCCTATGTCATGGCATCTGCCCATTCTTTTCTCTGAATGGCTTCTTCAAAGAAGGTAGGCTCCTCATCTAGGAGATCACACATCAAATCCGTGTAACTGGAGAATGGCTTTGGTCTTTCCACCTGTCTCGTAGTTCCTTGGGGAACACCATACTTCTCTCCATCTTGAATAATCTCTCTAGTCCAAGCTGGCTTTCTTTTATGGAGGATGGTCATCTGAGGAGGTTCTTGCACTTCTACTATGTCATGGTCTTCTAGAAGTTCCTCATCAGGTTTTGCAGCTCTTTGGAACCTCCCTCATAGCAGTATTGGGGATTACGGGTTCCTCTTCACATACCTCTTCAAGATGGCATATTTTAGATTTCTTGAGCGCTGCATATTCATCAAAGGTCACATCCCTGCTGATCTCAATGTAATTTTGACCCGATATATAGATTCTGAGGGCCTTGGAGACCTCATGGAATCCCACAAATATTCCCTTCTTTCCTGAAGGTTCCATCTTGCTTCTCTTTTCTTTAGGTATATGAATAAACATTGGACAGCCAAATATGGCTTACCTCTGGCTTCTTTCCGGTGAACATCTCTTCCAGTGTCTTGAGACCAAGAGTGTTATGGGATAATCGGTTTTGCACATAAACAACTTCCATTGTTGCTTCTGCCCATAAGAACATAGGAAGAGCTTGATCTTCACAGCTTCCAGCATGATTCTGTTCTTCCATTCAGCTACACCGTTCTGTTGTGGATTATAGGGAGTAGTCAGTTCCCTCTTGATTCCCACATCTTTGCAGAAGTTCACAAATTCTTTTGAGGTGTATTCTCCTCCATTATTTGACCTGAGCATCTTAATCTTCCTTTCAGAAAGGTTCTCTATCAAGGCTCTTGACCTTCCTGAACACTTCAAATATATCCAAGTCTTACGAGAATAAACATCAATGAATAATACATAGTATACATACCCACTAATGGAGGACGATGGCATTGGGCCACACACATCTGAATGAATGAGCTCTAGGACTCCTTTTGTCTTGTTGTCCCTCTTTGGAAATGGGTTCTTGATGTTCTTCTCTTCTGCACATCCATTGCATACGCCTTCATGATCACCTTTGAGTTCTGGTAAACCTGTGACAACTTTGCATATGTATGGTAGCACCTTGTAGTTGAAGTGAGATAATCTTCTATGCCAAGATTCTTCAATGGCATGGGTCATGGTAGCTTCTGAGTGACCCTTTAATTTATGCAGGCTACCTTCTTCTCTTTCAATGATGATTGCTTCATCTATGGTCTCTTCTTTATAACGTTTCCTTCTGCAACCTTCACCATAGCTTCCTTAGGGTTATTACGTGTGACCTAGAGCAAGGTCAACAAAACAGCAAGCAAGAGTAATATCCCTCTGATAATATAAAGCAATAGCATGAACAATCATCACAGTATCTCCTTTAGAGCTATCACTTATAATTTATCTGAAGCAAAGATTAAAGGTAAGGAATACAATACAAAATGAGGTCAACACTCTTATAGTGTTGTGACCAAGCATTCTTCCATGGCAACCTGAAACTAACACACAAGGTTTCTCCTAGAGGAGATGTTAGTTGTATCGGGCAAAGAATATACCTCTATGTGCTCACATGCCATCAGGTATAATACTTTACAAAGACTGTTATCTCAACTATAGTCATCAATTTTCCATGTGTACCTTTGAATCTTATCAACTTGATTTAATCAAACCTGGAGCCTTGTTTTCAAGAATGAGTGGTTTCTTTTCTTCCAGGTCTTCTTCACTCAAGTGACGAGTGCTTTCTTCAACTTGTCTTTTGTAATGAGAAAATACACTATCTCAACAAAAGGTTAGGTTAGAGGATAAGCTCTATGATCAACATTTAATCCTTCTCATAATTTGATCACAACTTCAACATGCAACACTAATAATGTCATGACAAATAGATGCATATTAGAATAATCACACCACGATTGCATCATTCCTCTAAATGTGTTGGATCTTGAGATCCTTCTGGATTTGTGACAAGAGATCCCTTCTCATGCAAATACTCTTTAGGGTTTAACCATTAAACATATGTGAGTACATACCTCGGATGACATTTGCAGGTAGTGGCTCCATTAGGTAGCAGCGGTAATCATTACCAACTCTTGAGAAAACTTCAATGGTGATTGCAACTGGTCTTACAACTGCAACTGCAACTGCTACTTAGGGTTTTATGAGGAAACCCTAATTTTTCAAACTTCAAATTTTGAAATTCTGATCCAGGGAATAGATGCGCTGGGCTGAGGTGAGTATGTTGGTGAAGTCAGAATTTCAAAAATCCAACTTTTACCCCATCAAAACTGATCTGCGTATTTCTGGACTGGTGCTTCTGGTACTTTTGGTACTGGTTTTCTGGTACTTCTGGTACTTTTGTGAAACTAGGGTTTCACTTTCTGGGATATCTAGCCACTGAAAAGGTGCGCTCTAAGTGAAAAAATGATCCTTGGGGCAGGGAAAAACCTTCTAGGAGGTTAGGGGGCTAAAAAGAGATACTTTTTCAAAACCCTAATTTGCAGGTGCTGCAGCAGTGACGTTTTTCTCTTGCAAATAGTCTTTCCTTCAGGTTGGCTCTGATACCATGTTAATGTTTTTGCCATTATTATAGTTCTTTGTATTACAATAGATAAGAGAAACATAAGAACAAGATCACTGAGAAATACACATTCACAAGAGACACAACATTTATTCTGCGAAACCCTCTAGGGGAAGAAAACCCAGCAAAAACTTCCTTATCATAAATTGCCAATACAATGTCAAGAGATAACTCAAAACCAATACAAATAGTCCTCTCCAAGCTGAAGGCAAAATTTATCCCAAAGGACTATCAAATCAATTTGTTCATAAGATTGTGAAACCTAAGACATAAGAGCTTATCAGTGAAGGAGTACACTGAGAAATTTTACATACTGAACATAAGGGTTGGACAGAAAGAGAATGAATATGAAAAGACAGCCAGATATATCAATGGGTTGAGATATGAAATCTAAGAGGAGATCATCATGATTTCTGTTATTACAGTCAAGGATGCTTATCAAGAAGCCTTGAAAGATGAAGAAAAATTGGCCAGGAGACAAAGCCAACAAAGCAGAGGAGGAAACTCAAGCAAAGGTAAAGGAACCAACAGAGAGAAGTTCTAGAAGATGAAGCATGAATCTGACAAACAACATAGTCACCATGAGAAAGGTGGAAGTTTTAAATAAGTACAACATGGTGGAAGAAGTTCTTTTTCTAGAGGAAGAGGAAGAGGAAGAGCCAGAGGAGGTGTAGTTAGATGCTATACCTATGGAAAACAAGGGCACAAGTTTTAATGTTTTTTCCATTATTATAGTTCTTTGTATTTCAATAGATAAGAGCAACATAAGAACAAGATCACTGAGAAATACACATTCACAAGAGACACAACATTTATCCTAGGAAACCCTCTAGGGGAAGAAAGCCCAGCAAAAACTTCCTTATCATAAATTGCCAATACAATGTCAAGAGATAACTCAAACCAATACAAATAGTCCTCTTCAAAAGATGTGCCACTCTTCTCCCTCTCTCCTGTGTCGGTAACAGATCAAAACTTGTCTCTCAAACTAAGCAAGTGAGTTATATTGAAATGAGGTGCTAGCCCCCTTTATTTATACAAGTTCTGGCATGTGTAAAGTGTCTCTTCACTGGCAAGGCCGACTTCTTAATTTGGGTGGGTAAACCCACCTTTATTATATTTTTGAGTCTTCTCATTAACTGTTGGGGACAACTTCTTATTCTTCTTATTATAATTGTCTGTTTTACAATCCGCAAAAGTGGATTTGGTCCTAATACAATTACCGACATGATTAATCCACAATGGGGATTAATCCTATGAATAATATATCAATAATAATAAGAATACTCTTTGCAGTTACATTATTTCAACAACAAGTCTTGGGAATGTCCTGAGAGAAAGAACAAAGGAGGAGGTGAAGCACATGTTGTTGAATCACAGAAGAATGTGGAAGTAGAAGAAACAGAAGGAGGAAGGAACCTCATGATGAGGAATATTCTTATTAAACAAGAGAAGGAACCAGAGGAACCAGTTCAATGGACAAGCATGTTCAGAACTGCTTGCAAGATGAAAGACAGAGCTTGCAAGGTGATCATAGACAGTGGGAGCACTGGAAATATAGTATCCACAAATATGGTGGAGAAGTTGGACTTGAAGACAACTGCACATCCAAACCTATACAAGGTATAATGGTTGCAGAAATGACATCAAGTAATGGTAAGTCAAAAATGGCAAGTTGAATTTAAAATACGAGGTTATAGGGATGAAATATTATGTGATGTAATTCCTATGGATGTCTATCATATTTTATTTGGCAAACCATGGCAGTTTGACAGAAAAGTTATTCATGATGGAAGAAAGATTACTTATACCCTAGAAAAGAATGGTAGGACACATATGTTGTTACCCATAGAAGACAAAGAGAAAAAAAGGGAAGCTAGTTCAAGCATACTTCTCATGAGTGGGAAGGAACTCTTGAATGAAGTAAAGAAGGAAAAAGAAATGTAGTTTGTTGTGGTGAGGAAGCCTAGAGTTATCCTTACAAATACTTTTGTTGAAGATTTTCCTGTAGAAATCCAGGAACTATTAGAAAACTTTGCTGACATAGTAGTGGATGAGTTACCACACTCATTTCCAACCATTAGGAGTATAAGCCATCATATTGAACTTATTTGAGGATCTATTTTACCAAACAAAGAAGCTTACAGGTTGACACCTAGAGAAAATGAGGAAGTCAAAAATCAAGTCCAAGATTTGTTGGATAAAGGTTTAGTCAGGGAAAGCCCAAGCCCATGCGCAGTACCAACTATGTTAAGTCCAAATAAGAATGGAGGATGGAGAATGTGTATAGATTAATGAGCCATCAATAATATAACCAATAGGTACATATTTCCTTTACCGAGGATGGATGATTTGATGGATTGTTTGAGTGGAGCAAGCTATTTTTCCAAGATATAATTGAAGAGTGGATATCATCAAATAAGAATGAGAGAGGGAGATGAGTGGAAAACAACATTCAAGACAAATGAAGGATTGTTTGAATGGTTGGTCATGCCATTTGGTTTTACAAATGAACCAAGCACATTTATGAGATTGATGAATGAAGTATTAAAATACTTCATAGGAAAATTTGTCACAGTATATCTAGATGACATACTAATCTTCAGTAAGACAAAGGGAGAACACTTAAGACATCTGACATTAGTGATGGAAAAGTAGCAACAGGAAAAATTGCTAATTAATCTAAAGAAAAGCTCTTTTATGAAGAAGGAACTCATATATTTGGGTTTCGTAATCTCTTCAAATGAGTTGAAGATGGATCCAGAAAAGGTGAGAGAAATCAGAGAATGGCCATCATCAGGGAGCATATTCGAGGTAAGAAGTTTTCATGGGTTAGAAATCTTTTATAGAAAGTTTATCAGAAATTTGAGTGGTATATGTGAACCCATGTTGGACACTATGAAGAAGAAACACAAGTCCTTCAGTTGGATAGAGGAAGATGAAAAAAGTTTCAAGGTGTTGAAAGAGAAAATCACAGAACAACCAATTATGGTCTTGCCAGATTTTGGAAAAACATTTCAAGTGAGATGTGATGCAAGTGGATTAGTTATTGGAGCAGTCTTGAGTTGGGATAATAGGCTAGTTGATTATTTCAGTGAGAAACTGAATGACGCCAAGAAAAATTATTCCACATATGACAAATAATTTTATGCAGTGATTCAAGCTTTGAAGAAGTGGAGACACTATCTAATTTCTAAAGAATTTGTCTTGTACAGTGATAATCAAGATTTGCAATTTATTACTAGGCAAGAAAAGTTGAATCAGAGACATGCTAAATGGGTAGAAGTTATGCAAAATTTTACTTTTGTTATTAAACATATTGTTGGAACTGCTAACAAAGTTGCAATTTCTTTGAGGAGGAGGAGTTTAATTGTACAATAATTCCAAGTGGAGACCTTAGAATTTGAACACCTCAAGGAGATGTATAAATAAGATGCAGATTTCAAGGAAGATTATGAGGCATGCAAGAATCCTTTGTTGGGAAACATAATCCCATGGACTAAATATTTGATTCAAGATGGATTATTGTTCAAGGGAAGCCAATTATGCATACTGAAATGCCCAATGCTTGTTTAAAGAGAAACACAGTGGAGGTTTATCTGGATGTTTTGGTCATGATAAGACATTTGCACAGCTGAGTAATTAATATTATTGGTCGAGCATGAGGGCGGAGGTGAAAAGGTTTGTGAACAAATGAAGAATTTGTTAGTATGATAAAGGAAGACAACAAAACACTGGTTTGTATCCACCATTACCAATTCCATAAAGGTCGTGGGATGCAATCAATATGGATATTTTTTGGGGATTGCCTAGAACTCAAAGAGGGAGTGATTCCATATTTTGAAAAATGGCACATTTCATACCATTCTAGAAAACAAACGATTCTACACACATAGCCAATTTGGTTTTTAGAGAAGTAGTGAGAATACATGGATTTCCGAGGAGCATAGTTTCAGACATGGACACCAAATTTGTAGGAAAAGTTTGGAGGACTCTATGGAAAAGACCAGGGATGAAATTGTCCTTTAGTTTATCATATCACCCTTAGACATATGGACAGACTGAAGTAGTAAACAAGAGTATGGGAAACTTGTTGAGAAATTTAGTCACTGAGAAAGGTCGTCAATGGGATCAGATTCTGGCACAAGCAGAATTTTCATTCAACAATTCAGTGAAGAGGAGCACAGGGAAAAATCCACTTGAAATTGTGTATGGTATACAACCAAGAGGAATTCCAGAGTTGAGATATCTGAATCAATATGAGTTCAGAAGTGCTAGAGCAGAGGATTTTTCAATAGAAATGCAAAAACTCAATGACAGAGTCAGATAATAGCTACAAAACAATAGCCTGCAATATAAGAGCAGAGTTAATCAGAAGAGGAGAGAAGTTCAATTCGAAGTTGGAGATGAAGTTTTAGCTCATTTGAGAAAAGAGAGGTTTCCAAGGAGAACATATAAAAAATTGAATATGAAGAAGATAGGACCATGCAGGATTCTCAGAAAATTTGCAACCAATGCTTATGAAATTGAGTTTCCAAAAAATGTTGGGATATAGTTGATATTTAATGTTGCAGACCTGTATCCTTACAGGAGAGATGAGGAAGGAGAATCAGATGATCAAAAAATATTTTAGTGGGAAGAAAAATTGCCCACAATAGAAAAACCTTAGATAGAGAAAATAATTGAACAAAGAGATGTAAAGAAGACCAGGAGGAAGACATATCCTAAATATTTAGTGAAGTGGAAAGATGATCCAATGGAAGATGCAAGTTGGGTCACAAAACCTGATATTTTGAAGCCTAGAAAGACAGTGCAGGAGCTCATGGACACGATTCCATGAAAAATTTAACTAGAGGAGTATGATGCAGGGGCATTGCCTTCAAAGTCAAAACACAAGCGTGGAGGCAAAGGAACGACATCTCAGCATGACAGAGTTTCAAATCAGAAATTAACTCAGAATTAAATCGAGTTGTTGAGATATTTTTTGAAAGAAACATTTTTAAATATGCCATGTTTGTAAAGTCATGAAGGACTGTAAGGGGTTGTAGATATTGAGTGTTGACTTTTATCTGGCAATACCTATTAGTTATTTTAATAGGAAAAAATAGGTAATCGCTAAGAGTTTGATAGGATACGTTACAGACAGGACGACGAGAGATCGTGGAGTCGGTCCTTATATAATTTGTTGTTGTTTCATTGTAAAAGTAGATGGTGAGATTATGAGATAAGAAGATAGATATTAGTAGAACAGAGTAAAAGAAATACTATGTAATTTGTTTTCATGAATGAATAGAACATACAGAATTGTCCCAAATCTTGGACTGTGTTCATTTTCATGTATGAATGAATGAATGATATATTATGTGTATGTGGTTTATTTCATTTTCGTTCATGTATGATTGTTCGAGAAATTGATTGTATGAGTTCATGACAAAACTGGATGAGTTTCAATTGTTTCTCTTTTGACACTCGTATGCAAGGTGTGCATCTCGAATGCAAAGAGTGCATTGATTGAGTCTCAGAGTGACTCAGAGAAGTTCAGGGATAACAAAGGAAACTTAGACCAAGTGCAAGGTGTGCACAGCATCAAAGAGACACCAAGTGTCGAAGAACCCAAAAGAGAGGAATGCCAGGTGGTTGAGAAGAATTTCTTTCCAAGAAATCCTTTGATCTAAGTTATTGAAATCCTGAAAATGAAAGGTGTGCATGGGGAATCGAAATCCTTTAAAGGATAAAGATCAGAAGGGATAGCACTTTCACAAGTGTTGAAAATATCCAAGAGTCAAACTCGTAGGGGGAGAAAAGGTTCGAAACCTTTGAACACTTAGAAAATATTCTAAGTCAGAGAGATCAAAAACTGAGGAGGAGGAGCGATAGTGGTGGTTGGATCATAGTGCAACAGATCAACAATCGTTTGATTAGAGTAAGGTGAAAAATCCTTAGCGCTTCACACACTCAGAAGAGAGAGTTCACCAAGGTTTGAGAACTAAGATTTTCAAAGCCTGAAGAGCCAGAAGACCGAAGTAGAATACCAGTTGTCCGATCACAGGAATAGATCTAAGCCATCAGATACCATGAGTCCGAGAGGAAAATTTTTTGAAACTTTAGATTTCCAAAGCACAGGGAGTCGAAGGGCCAAAGCGAGTCTAGACCGTTGGATCTAGTAGGACACATGTCGACAGGTCGAAAGATCTAGAGGAAGGTGAAGGTTGAAGTGTTGAAACACCCGAAGCCCAAAGATCTGAAGAGTCGAGAGTCATCGATCTATAAGTGGACACTTGTCAACAGATCGCGGTCTCCGAGTAAAGTTGTTGTGGAGTTTTAGTTGAGAACTAAGACTACCAAACCCCAAAGACCCGAAATGATTCTCGATCATTATATCAAGAGGACACATGGCATAAATCTTCATACTTCGTGGGGAGAGAAACTTTGAGAGTTGAAAAGTGTGAAGTGCGGGTACGCGAAGGGATCGTAGCCATTGATCCGAGGAGGACACAAGTCGGTGGATTAGAGTATTCAGATAAAATCCAAAGGAGGAAAGGGTTGAAGTTTGAGAACTCTAGAGTCTAGAGTTCCGAAGTGATCAACACTGTTGATTTCATGAGACAAGTGTCCGCAGATCATCATCTCCGAAGGATTGGAGTATAAAAGAGAGTTGGTTTTGATATTTCAAAACCCCGAAGTCCGGAATTGCAAAGAGATCACATTCGTTGATCTCAAAGGGACAGATCTGGCCCGTGGATTTATAAGACATGGATCTGAACCGTCATCTCAGGCAGTATCGTCAAGATCGTGAGATCAATGATCTCGTAGCATTGTGGGGACAGGAGTTGTGCATATTTTAAAATATTGAGGGCAGGCCGCAATCCAAACTGTGGTTTCGTCAAGAGGACATATGGAGGCTGGAGGATCATTGTGGGCCCAAAAGTAGTTTGAATTCAAACCAATTTTGGTCATTCCCGCAATCACATGGTCATCATCCAAGGTCATATCACAAGAGGGATTATCTGAAAAGGATCTAACGCCCAATACTCTACGATTTCACAGGAAAGCGAAAGGGAAGGTTGTGGGTGCCATTAAAACTGCACCAGGAAGCCGAAAGGGCATTTGTCTAGTCACAGAATGAGACCATAGAAGCTTCATAGAGTCCTTCAACTCGAGAATCAAAGATCCTTTGACCAGGAGGTCATATATCCCTATGAGGGAGTAGGGGGGGCTGCATCAGAGAAGAACTCCAGATGATTATTTGGTGGAAAAAAGATCTATTGAGTTAGGATGTGTCTGTGGTTGAGCATAAGGTGAACGTGGAAAATCCCAAAAGAGCTGGGCACATCATCATGTGAACAGAAATTAAGATGATGTGATGGCCTCCTATGAGCAGCAGAGTTGACAAGAAGACTCCAGATGATTCTTTTGTTGGTGGGAGTGGGAAAGAAGATCTGTAGAGTGGACGTGTCTGTGGACCAGCATAGGTGAATGTGTGAAGATTTGTTTCATTTTTTTAATGCAATGAATCAGATCTATGGAATCCCTCTGGATGTGTCCCTAGTGTATGAGAACTAGTGGGTGTATCATATCCTTTGGTATATATTGTTCAATAGTTAGACCTACCTGTAACCCTACTTATTATGTAAAGGGTACAGGTCGTCCCTATGTTAATATGATTAACATAAACAAGATAATTAATAATGTGAATATTAATTATAATTATAAATATAATACTATGTATATTTGACTTAGAGAGGTCGGCCATGTTGCTCCAATAGACGCCCTTGTTAATTGTTCAAAGTATAATATAAGTAGGACATGATTCTCCATTGTAGAATCATATCCTTCTTGTGTGTTTTGGAAATTTCAGTAATTACTTCTCTTTGGAAATGGTGCACACCTCTCTTGGGTGCTAGTCTTCTAGGGCTTAAGCACCCTCTTGTGTGCTAAGTCATTCTTGGTGGTGAAAGGTCTTTCTCTTGAAGAATATAGCAAAGGATTTGGCTAGGTTTTTCTCCCTTGTTTGAGAAGGGTTTCCCAGGATATATCTTGTGTTCTTGTGCATGGTGTTTCTTCTTGTGATGTTGGTTATTGCAACATTCTTGTTTATGGTTAAGACATGATGAAATTGAAATGAACTACATGCTTAACCTAGCTTATGAAAAGTCAACATGGTATCAGAGCATAGGTCTTGAAGATCCCATTGAACAAGCCTTCTCCAAATCTTTTACTCTCTCATTTGCAGAAACTATACGACCCTCCTAGGGTTTCCAGAAAATCCATACAACCTCATTTTTAGATAACTTTCACCACTCAAAACTTGGATTCTTGGGATGAAAAATGATTATAAGGGTACATCCTCCTTCAACGTACCTCCTGTTGGAGCCACCTTTTTTGACTAGTTTAAGTGTGATTCTTACAATCAAAGGTTGGCCATTTAAGTTTCCTTTTACTTCATGACCTTCACTCATTGAAAATCTCATTAGTCCAGATATGCAAAGTGGTGATGGTCATTGTACTTCTAATACCATTTCCTTTTAACCATGAATGAGCTTTTTCACTTTTCTTTACCTTGGCATATCGTGTTTCGGGAGTTACAAGTCACATTGTTTCTAAGCCCCGATGCGCAAAGTCATGAAATAACCTTGAAAGCTTACCCAGGTTAGCACCGAGAGTAAATTTCCCTAAACCTTAGTTAAGAGCTATCGGTATTTCACGTCTCGGCATTCACCCTCCCCAAAAGTCTTACCATCATAACTCTGATAGGCGAAGTCACGAGACATTCGTGCAAGTTACCCAAGTTAGTGTCAGGGGTGAATAGTTTTTAACCATAGTTAAACTTTGTTGGGATTTTGCGACTCAGCATACGCTTCTCCCAAAAGCTATACCTTCGAAGCCCCGAATCGCGAAGTCGCGATATTACTTAAATACAGATTAATTAAACACTTAATACGATTTACCTTCTGGCTTAACTAGATCACATCATCACGATCTCGGAATTTCGCGACTCAACATACACTCCCCCCGGGAACTATACCTTCGAATTCACGATATTAACTAAACACGATTAATCAAACGCTTAATCCAGATTACGTTTTCTCTTAACTAGATTGCATCATCGCGATCTAGGGTTTTAGGGGCTCGAAAGATTAGAGTGAAAACTCCCGATACAGAGAACACCGAAAGGTTGATTAAAGTTTAAGAAAACCTAATTAAAGAAACTAAGCCAACTTAATCAGTGTTTAATATAAATAATAATTTGCACAGTCTATGAGGTAAATTTAAATGTTCCTTGCGCCAACTTGTGTCACGAACCGTCGAAATTTATGGCATTAATTGGAAATGAGGCAAAGAAACAAGTAAGGGTATGGTTTGTATTGCTAAATCTGTCTCTAAAAATGATTTGACCATTCTGTTCATAAGGACGTCGAGGTTTTAAATGGTTGAAGATATATATCTCTTTCTTTCATGTCATAAAGCTCATTTCTATTTTGCATAGAGAATCTTTTCTCAGCAAACTAATTTCTGTATGTATACACATTTTTATTACAGGAGAGCTAAGTCACAATCCTCTGTCATGGCCCCATGAAAAGCGTCCAAAGCAAGTGATGAGATTTCAGGACAAGGCTCAGATAATGTTTTTGATACTTCACCACAAAGTGTTGATTCTGTCAGAACCTGGTCATACATCTCCGAGGTTCTGCAGTCCGAATTGGTGAACTGTTCAGATGATTCCAGTGATAACGAGAAGGATGACTTGGCCACCAAATACAAGATCGTCGTCCAAGTAGAGATGCATAAAGTAACGGCCAGGCCACATCTTCTTCCTTACTATGATATGATCCGATGGGTTCTAGATCATGTAGGTATCCCGACCAGAACCATCATCATCGAGAAGAAGGTCACTATTGGGACCTTTAGACCAAAACACTTAGAGGCGATGTGCAAGTTGTCATGGACATCGAACTTCACTTACAATGCTGAATTTATGGAGGATTTTAAACAAAAGGAATGTGAGAAATACGACAAAAGCTTATCTGATTTGATCAAGGATTGGGTCTCACACTCCGCGAAGTTCAAGGCAGATAGTAACAAAGTTTATTCCATATCTTCCTTGGAACAGTAGTTCAAATACATAGCAATGATGATCTATAGATTGTATGGGAGGGAGGAAACCACACATTTTTTGTTCCCATGGGTGCCTCTGATGCATACAATCGCGGAAGGTTGTTCCTTGGACTGGGCCAAACTGTTGTCATATAGTCTAACTAGTCGAATTACAGAATATCGGACACAGAGGGTGAGTGGGAAGGCCGCTTCATTTTTCATGTCCACATACATCATGGACATCGTGTGTTTCATGAAGCCTTTTCCCTTAATGAGATGGAGTTCAGCTCCATCTGATGATGAGCCTATCCATGTCTACCATTCAAAGCTCTGGGAGGATAAGGCCACAGATTTCATATATGGAATTTTCACTTGGGTAATGGTACCAATGCACATCACCATCTTCAGTAATCCACCACCCATGATCTCAAATAGCATCGCAGCCAATTTGAGCAGTGCAGTTGACTGGTACGTGGAGGCAGAATTTTCATACTTCAGGGTTTTTGGCACCTCTGTTCCTCCACACACTCTACCATTACTTATACCAGATAGGATGGCTTATCATGAGATCGCCAGGCAAACAATGATTGGTGGCATAAGCAAAGAGCTTAAAGGATTTTCGAAGAAGGTATGGCCACCTTTCCCCATTCATTTGAATACCTATTCTTTATTAGATTTTGGGCATGCAAAGGCCGAGGCAACAGCCTTGGAAGATATTAAATTGGTCCACATCGAATTCAAGAAACATGACCCACAAAGGGTCGTGAGTAATCACATGGCTAGTTGTGGCCTTAAAAGATTTGAACATGAGAATTCGCCTCATGATGATATTTTCCGAGGCGCGAGATCTTATGCCGAAGTTTTGGGTCGGACACAAGCCCTGTCACCTAAAGAGAGGGCCAATGTTTTCAAATTCCAAGAACACCGGTGGAGCTACCTTCCCCCAGTATTGCAGGGTGAGAACCCAACGACCATAGAGGTGGAGCAAACATAAGCCAAGGGCTCCAAAGATTCACCACCCGACCAAGAAGAACACCAGGACAGGAAAGAACAAACTGGGGGCCCAAAATAGGAAGTCAAGACTTCCAACCCTCCGAGCGAGCCAACCTCGGTTGTTACTTTAGAGAAATCATCTAAGCAGGTCAACAATCCCATCGTTTCTATTACTCCCCTACAGTCCACAAAGGGGATCCCAGATGCAGGTTGGATTTTTGGTGAAGAATCAACGCCCATAAAAATGGAAGAGATACATTCGAATGAATTCTTCTTCGATAAGAAGAGAAAGGTTGTTTTGAAACAAGAACTTTACTAAGAGGCAGGTACACTATCCAAGAAATTTAAAATTCTAACTGATGGGAGAGCTATGAAAAAAGAGGAATTTGCAATTCCAATAGCAAGAACATTGGGGGCTTTCACTACAACCAACCAATATTCAATTGGGACCCTAAATGATCAGCTGAAGAGAAAAAATCGTTTGATCAAAACATTAGAGTCTAAACTAGCTACAACAGAGGCCACTGCCAAAGAATAGGTGAATACAGGTATAGAACAAGCTAGAGTAGCTGATCAAAAGGAAATCGAGCGGCTCAAAGCTGATCTCAAACAGAAACAGTTGATGGCTCAGATAAGTCAAATATAGATAGGCTAGCAAGGAGAATTGATAGAGAATCTACAAGCCAAATTAGACTTCGTCGAAAGCTAGGTAATCAATATCGGTATATTTCAATCCAGAGCTATAGAAATTAGAAAAATAGTGTCGGCAGTTCAGCAAGGTCTACCTGCTAAGGTGGAAACAATTCAAAACAACTACCAACTCATTGATCGAGTATTGTAAAACGTCACTCTTAGAGAAAAAGAAGTTGGGGCAGCTTGGGTTGCTTTCCAGGAGGCTATTATAGCCAGGACAAAAAGGGAAACAAGTAGTAGTTCCAAGTTTTCCATCCCAGAGTAGACCCGAGGTAACATCTTCTTGAAAGAATGGGATTGTAACATATTCGAAGGTAGAAAAAAAGCTAAAGAGGTAACAAAATCTTGTGAAGAAACTTTTGGTTTTCTAGATGGGAATTGGTTGGGTCCCGATGGTGAAAGAAGCACTGGGATACTGGGCTAGATCAGTACAACCAAGCATCTTCTCAATATAAAGGAAAATGAAGAAAGAGAGTTGGCTGAAATATCACAAACAACCCAGATGGACATAGTCCAAATAGATAAATGGCTAATTAAACCGAGTGTACAATTATGTTCTATCAGCGCCAAAGACAAACAGGTGGAAGGAAAGTTGCCAAAATTGGTGAAGGATTGTTACACTTTTGAGGCCAATAATCAAGCAGAACCTTCTAAGTTGATATCCCAGTTGGTGGAGAAGTGCGTCATTTGCACAGAGCATAAGAAGAGGTAGGTTTCCGATACCAAACAAAGATAGAGACAAAGAATTGAAATGTTTAATCTCCTTTGTTGTAACCGAAAACCTCTGGAACGATTGAGATTCCAACATATAGAAATTTTTATAAATATACACTTTGAACAAAGAAAAAAGGCTGGACCTTTTTGGTCGATTGTAATAGAGGCTATCTCCTTTTGAATTAATACAAAGCAATCCAGAGACTCCTGATTCCATCAAGACTGTGTTATGAGTTTGTTTCTTCTGTGATTTCATTTTCATTTTCATTTCGCTTATATATGTCTGATGAATGTTTCATTGCAATTTAGTAAAACTTCTACTGTGGTGATCAATTTTTAGTCGTCTATATTGTTTACAGTTTTTCCTCTGTATCGGCTATTAGCAAGTATAAGACCTGTGAACCTTTTAGATTGTCATATTTTATGCTTTGTCAGATTCCTTCTTATCTTATTTTCTTCTTCTGTTTATAGGGTGAGATTATCCCTTGATAGGAGCCTTACTCTATAGACAGATTAATGTTTTTCTCATATTTCACACACCATTTATTTAAAATATAACTCATTTATGGAAAAAGGCCTTTGGTTTGCATTTTATCCTTAATATTGGATTCAAAGTTCTCTTTTATAAGATCAAATTGATACAGCATAAAAACTTTCAACTCTCTTAAATTTTTCTGTTCCTCTATCACTGTCCCTGTTGTAAGACAACCTAATATTGAACCTGGCTTATCGGACCAAACCCATATCACTTTAAATATCTTCGATAGTATACCTAAAACAACCACCACCCGGGTAGAACTTGAACGTTCATGGGCTGCAATTGAACAGGACATAAACATCTAGGAACAGTTGGAAGCGAGACAACGACAACCTGGAAATCAACCTTAGCCTCCTCTCCCAAAGGTTGAATCTTCTCCCTTTTTTATACTTTACTCACTTTCGGATGCCTAGACACAGTACTTTCTAATCCTTAAGTACAAAATCTGGAACAACACCTCCAACAAGTCTCAGAACTAAATTCCGGGCATTTTCAAAATTTTGATCCTAAGGGTTTCTAGGGTTTCGTCAACATTCTGTAGAAAATTATGAATCATATTTCTAAGAATTTCTTGAATAAGCTATCATATTTAAAATCTTATTGTTGGCAGTCATAATCCCAACAAAACCTAAAAGTGATAGCCTATCCTAGCCGTTAGGTTTTCTAGCCTAGTTGACAAGGGTTTGTGAAGATGAGCAATTTCATGATGGGAATCAATCTCAACACAAGAATACAAAGCAATGAAGACATCAACATCTCATCACTCTCAAGTATGGTTCCTATCAATGAAAATACTTGTATAATTGACAGTGGTGCATCCAGGCACATGACCAGTATTAGAAATCATTTAACACGCTTCATTGAGAAAGGGACACATCTACATGTTGTCCTTTGATATGATGCTAGATATAACATGAGAGGAGTTGGAACCTCCACCTTCCAACTAGATTCAGATATGAAGCTCAAACTGGAAGAGGTTCTATATGTACCAGGAATGAAGAGAAACCTTGTCTCTATTTCATCTCTTGAAGACAAAGGTTACAAAATTAATTTCTCAAAAGGAAGAGTCATTGCATGGCACAAAGTGTTAAGCCCCAAATAGTGGCTCATTACCCCTTAATTTGGGCATATTAGATTAGTAATGTTATTTTATTTATGTCATATTTATTCCATTAATTTTAATTATACCTCCTAGTCTCCTATATATACCAAGGGGACATTTTCATTTGGAATCATCTTGTAAGTGTACATTTATGTGGGCATAAGGAGGTTTCCCCCTCAAAGAGGCTTATTATCTGAATTTCTCTCTCTTTCAAGGAGTTGAGTACTTATTCTGAGGTTTTTTTATGCTATATTGATATTTGGTTCTTAACAAATGGTATCAGAGCTCAAGGTCTTGGGGTTTTGGTGCTACATCTGAGACACCTTGGAATTTTCACTATAATTTTTTTTATGCAACATTTCAGAAGGAACGGCTTGGAGGATATTTATTATACAATGCAAGGTACGTTGGGTTAAAATTTAATCTCTTGACGCCTTATACTTTCGAAGATACAGCCTGTGCACAATAGGGTTCTGGAATCATCTTGAACTGAGTCATTGCGAAATTTTCGCTATACAAAATTTTCTGTAACATTTCAGACCCTAAAATCCAGAGGATATTTACAAAACTTAGTAAGGTATCTGTGGTAAAATTTTCATCTTCTGGGTCATCGTACATTTTCAAATACACCCTAGGGAAGATAGGGTATCTGAATAGTCCTATTGACTAGTCTCAAGAAGGTGTTCCAGGTAAAACAATCATAACATCTTCCTAGAGTATCCAAATTGAGTGAGACTAGTTTCATTGGATAGTGGAAATTATGTAGTATTTTGGGTACGAGTTTCGAAATTTTATATCAATTATTTTGTGTGGGGCACGCTATACAAGTGATATCTCCTGGAAAGGCCAAAAATAAGCAAGTTGTGGGGAAGTTATCATAAATTCCATTTGGCACATCCAATTTTGATCATACCTATGGAATTACAGAGAAGAAATATCATAGAACTACAAAAAATAAAGTTTCATACCCAGAAGGGCTGGAACTTTGGAGATACAGTAGAAGAAAGATTGTCTAGCATAACCACCTCAAAGTCAAGGTTCAAAAGTGATACCTAGCCAACATGCCACCCAAAAAGGGAACTTCTACACCAAATAAGCCTCCGGAAAATCCTACATGGACTCTTGATGAAGGTGAAGAAATGCATAGGGACATAAATGATTTACAAAAGAAGATAGTAACAAAAGATGAACTACAAGAGATGATGGATTCAATGGAAGCTAAGTTTGAGGCAATAAATACTAATATGGATGGTTTAAAAGGGGAGATCATGGAAGGATTGAAAAACTTCCTAATAGAGAGGACACCTAAAAGTGAAAATATATCCCATGAAATTCATCATGAGGACACAATGAAGGTGAATCAAGAATGGAGAAACTCCAACTTTGGGTTGAAGACCAACCATGTTCCTAAGATCGATATGAGGAAGTTTGATGGCAAGGACCCAATCACATGGATACTTCTGATGGAGCAATTATTTGATCTACATAATGTGCCACATACACAAAAGGTACGAATTGCTTCTTTATATTTATAATCCAATCAATTTGTATGGTATCGATGGCTTTGTTCTCACAAATCACTCGTCACTTGGACAATTTTCACAGAAGAAATGATAGCACACTATGAGGATACAAGGAGTAATACCTTCTTTAGCCAATTGATAAATCTCAAGAAAAAGGGTTCGGTTACAGATCACATTGAGAACTTCCAAAGATTGAATATAAAGGTAAAAAATATTCCAAATGAGCACTTGATTGATGTATTCATAGGAACTTTAAAGGATAAAATTCAACATGAGGTTCACCTTTGGGAACCCAAATCATTGGAGAATGCATTTAGGGTGGCAAGAAATGTTGAAAGTAAAAATATGGCTATGGCTACTAGAAGGACCAATCCTAACATCTACAGAGAAAATAATGCTCCTTCTTCTAAAACACCTCAACCTACAAGGTTGACACCTAAACAATTAGAGGAAAGAAAAGAAAAAGGTTTATGCTTTAATTGTGACAACAAGTACAGTAAGGGACATAAGTGTGGTGAGAATAAATTATTCTACATATATTGTGACGAGGAAGAAGAACAAGAACCATCTCAAGATGAAAATGTAGAAGCAATTTCGTCTGAAGAATTGACTCCCACGATATTGTGTAATGCATTGAATGGAATTAGCACTCCTCAAACCCTTAAGATCGAAGGATATATCAAAAACAAAAAGGTAATAGTCCTAATTGATTCTGGCAGTACTCATAATTTCATTCACTATAAATTAGCCAAATATCTCAATTGCTTTGTATATCCAACACAAGAGTTTCAAGTAATGATTGTAGATGGAGGAACTATCAATTGCTTAGGAAAATGCAATAAGATCAATCTTACTATGGGGGAATATTTAATGAATAGTCCAATGATTTCTATACCCATGGGTGGTGTTGATGTTGTACTAGGAATCCAATGGTTACAATCATTAGGAACAATGGATTTTAATTTTCAAGAACTTTTCATGAAATTTTTATTGGAAGGAAAAGAAATTGAGTTAAGAGGTATCACAAGGAAACCCGGTAAGGTGATAATCTCTAATGGCATGACAAAATTATTATAAAAGGGGCATCAAGGTGTTATTGCACAACTATGCTCACTAGATGTTCAAACATCTAAGCCATCTATTCCTCAAGATCTCCAATGGATCATTGATAAGCATTCCAAAGTATTTGAAGACATTCACAAAGGTCTTCCACCCACTCAAAATCATGATCATGATATTCACCTAATTTCTAGGAGTGTTCCTACTAACATCAGGCCATATAGATATCCTTACGCCCAGAAGAGTGAAATTGAGTGCATGGTTGAAGAAATGTTAGAGGCTAGCATTATTAGACCTATCCAAAGTTCTTACTCTGCACCGGTGGTATTGGTATTCAAGAAAGATGGCTCATGGTGTATGTGTCCAGATTATAGAGAGCTCAACAAGATCACTATTAAAGATAATTTTCCCTTTCCCATCATTGATGAATTTTTATATGAACTACATGGAGCAATATATTTCACAAAGTTGGATCTTCGTTCAGGGTATCATCAGATTAGAATGAAGGAAGAAGATATGCCAAAAACAACATTTTGAACTCATGAAGGCCATTATGAATTTCTGGTCATGCATTTTGGCCTTACAAATGCACCTTCCACATTCCAAGGGTTGATGAATTCCATTTTCAAGCCCTTCCTTCAAAAATTTGTGTTAGTATTTTTTGATGTTATACTAATCTATAGCAAGTCTTGGGAGGATCATTTGCGACATGTTGACAAGGTGCTACAACTACTAAAGGAGAAACAATTATATGCCAAGCCATCCAAATGTTTCTTTGGAGTGAAGGAGTTAGAGTATTTGAGTCATATTGTATCTCATGAAGGTTTCAAGATAGACCCTAACAAGGTTAAGGCCATGATGGACTGGCCGATTCCGAAAAAATTGAAGAATCTTAGAGTATTTTTGGGTTTGACAGGTCACTACCGCAAGTTTGTTTGGCACTATGGAATAATAGCAGCACCTTTAACGACACTAACTAAGAAGGATGCATTTTCATGGACTCCAGAGGCAACTAAAGCTTTTGAACAAGTTAAAGAGGTGATGTGAAAAGCTCCTATCTTGACCACTCCAGACTTCACAAAAACCTTTATTGTGGAATGTGATGCCTTGGGAAATGGAATTGGTGTTATCCTAATGCAAGAAGGAAGGCCCCTAGCTTTTGAAAGTCGGCCACTCAAGGGAAAGGACTTACACAAACCCAATTATGAGAAGGAAACGATGGCAATACTACACGCATTAAAGAAATGGCATCCTTACCTAATAGGTAGGCACTTCAAGGTCAAAACAGATCATGATAGTCTTAAATACGTCTTGGAACAAAGACTATCTTCAGAAGAACAACAAAAATGGGTAACCAAGATATTGGGTTATGATTTTGAAATTGTCTATAAAAAAGGGAAGCAAAATGTTGTGGCAGATGCACTCTCAAGAAAGGATGAAGATGTTGAGGCCTTTCTCTGTGCTATCTCGATCATCCAACCTAATTGGATAATAGAAGCAATGGATGAATGGAAGAATGATGAAAAAGTGTGGACTCTCATTCAAAGGTTGCAACAGGATTCCAGTACATCTGATACATTTACATGGAAAAATGATTCACTATGGTAAAAATGTCGCTTATATTTATGTAGGAACTCCCAACTCAAACAAAAGGTACTATTGGAATTGCACACCTCTAGTAGGAGGGCACTTGGGATTTTTGAAAACCTACCATAGGGTCAAGAAGGAATTTTTTTGGGATGGCCTTAAAACTGATGTTCAAAGGTTTGTGGAAAAATGTTTGTTTTTCCAACAAAATAAGGTGGAAAAAATTAAGACCCCGGGCCTTTTACAACCATTAGCCATCCCAAGTCAACGTTGGGAGGAGGTTTCCATGGATTTCATCACAGGGTTATCGAAGTATGAAGGAAAGAGTGTCATCATGGTGATTATTGATATACTGACCAAGCACACACACTTTTTTGCACTCTCTCATCCATTCAAATCCAGTACACTTGCCACCGCATTCATGGATATAGTTCAAAATCTACACAATAGCCCAAAGATTATTGTAAGTGACAGAGATCTATTGGGTATGTGTTATATTCTTTGCACAAGTAGTAGTGTCTGAGTGCCTGCACCGAGCGCGCAGGGGGGTGCAGGGGGGCGGAGCCCCCTGCGTGGGGGTTCGGGGGCAGCGCCCCCGAAATTTTTTTTTTGGGCCGACATATTTTTGCCGGTTTCGAGCCGACATATTTCCGGGACCACATGATATTAGGTGGTTTTCGGCACATGGTTTTTGCCGATGGTTTTCTATTTCCGGTTAACGAATTAGGGTTTTGGACTAATCCATGTCATTGGGTTAGGGTTTTGGATGCCGCTGGCTCCTATATGTATATTGTATTGTAAACAATGTAACACAACTGTATGAATATAATATATGTTGGTTTTCCCGGTTTGGGTTTCTAGGTGAAAAATCTCTGTGTAATGTTTGTATTTGCCATTGTATCTTTTCTGTTCTTTTCTGAATATCAGTTTGCAGTAGATATTGTACAAGGTTAGAATTTACATTTGGTATCAGAGATTTATTGGCTTCAGGGGGATGCCTTTGTCGTTAAGGGTTTGGCTCGGGACTGTGATAAGCCTTGTTACAGTGGGAGATCTGCGGTATTGTTTTTCAGGTGGAAAGAAATGGCAAGCAATTCGAAGATGGAGATCGATAAGTTTAATGGGAAAAGCTTTGATCTGTGGAAGCTCAAGATGGAAGATCTTTTGGTGGAGAGAGATCAGTGGATCGCGGTAGATCCAGGTACGGCACCTACAGGAACTTCTACAGATGAATGGAAAAAGATGGATCGGAAGGCAAAGAGCACAATTCGACTGTGTCTCTCTGATTCAGTATTATTGAATGTGTCAGAGGAAGCTACAGCCAAAGATTTATGGGAAAAGTTGGGGAAGTTGTATCAGTCTAAGTCCTTGGTAAATAAACTATTCCTGAGAAAGAAGTTGTATAACTTGAGGATGAGTGATGGAGACTCAGTGGCAGAGCATTTGAACGCCTTCAATACTGTGGTAAGTCAGTTAGTATCTATTGATATTAAAATTTCAGATGAAGATAAATGTATCAGTTTGTTGTGTTCTTTACCAGACTCGTGGGATAGTCTGGTTGTGGCCATAGGTAG
>ML784729.1:762882-803345 GCA_009831015.1 Picea engelmannii
CATGGGCATTGCTGCCCTGGATTGTTGACTATGTAACCCTGTAACCCCCTGTGTGCAAAGAAAACAACAAGTGGGAGAATGTTGGGTATGTGTTATATTCTTTGCACGAGTATTAGTGTCTGAGCGCCTGCATCGGGTGCGCAGGGGGTAAGAGTGGGGGACGCTAGGCCCCCCCTCGGGGGCTGCAGGGGGGCAGAGCCCCCGAATTTTTTTTTTTGGGCCGACATATTTTCGTCGGTTTCGAGCCGACATATTTCCGGGACCACATGATATTAGGTGGTTTTCGGCACATGGTTTTTGCCGATGGTTTTCTATTTCCGGTTAAGGAATTAGGGTTTTGGACTAATCCAGGTCATTGTTTTAGGGTTTTGGATGCCGCTGACTCCTATATGTATATTGTATTGTAAACAATGTAACACAATTGTATGAATATAATATATGCTGGTTTTCCCGGTTTGGGTTTCCAGGTGAAAAATCTCTGTGTAATGTTTGTATTTGCCATTGTATCTTTTCTGTTCTTTTCTGAATATCAGTTTGCAGTAGATATTGTACAAGGTTAGAATTTACAAGATCCCATCTTCACTGGACATTTTTGGACAAAATTATTTTCTTGTTTGGGTACTCAATTGTCTCATAGCTCATCCTATCATCCTCAATCTGATGGACAAACCGAGAAAGTGAACAAATGTCTTGAAGGCTACCTTTTTTGCTTTGTCTCTGATAAACAAACACAATGGTTCAAATGGTTACCCTTGGCAGAATGGTGGTATAACACTTCCTTTCATACTGCAACAAAAATTACACCATTTATGGCACTCTATGGATACCACCCTCCTTCGATCACTTCTTCTCTAAAAGAAAAATCTAAGGTTCAAGTAGTGGAAGATCACATCGAGCATCAACAACAAGTTCTCCAAATATTAAAGGACAACTTGACCATGGCACAAAATTGCATGAAACAAGAAGCAGATCAACATCGTAGTGAAAGAAGTTTTGAAGTAGGGGATTGGTTGTTTTTAAGACTACAACCATACAAATAGATGTCCCTCAAGCAAACCAAGAAGTATAATAAAGTATCACCAAAGTACTATGTCCCTTATAAGGTGTTGCAAAATATTGGTACTATGGCATACAAATTGGAGTTGCCTACATCGTCACGAGTACACCCAATTTTCCATGTTTCATGCTTAAAGAAGGTTATAGGTCACAAGATCCCAGTTCAAACTATATTTCCAGAACTTGACGAGGAAGGAAAAATCATATTGGAGCTGGAAGCCATCACTGACACAAGAATTTTCGAGCTGAGGAATAGATCCATTTCAGAGTATCTCATTAAATGGAGGAAACTACAGGTTTAAGATTCCACTTGGGAAGATGAGTCTTTTATACAGAAGAATCCAGAGTTACTCAACCATTGCGTACAACATTTGTCTCAAGGGGAGGGGCATGTTAAACCCTAAATAGTGTCTCATTACCCCTTAATCGGGGCATATTAGATTAGTAATGTTATTTTATTTATGTCGGCTTTATTCCATTAGTTGTAATTATACCTCCTAGTCTCCTATATATACCAAGGAGACATTTTCATTTAGAATCATCTTGTAATTGTACATTTATGTGGGCATAAGGAGGTTTCCCCCTCGAAGAGGATTATTATCTGAATTTCTCTCTTTTTCAAGGCGTTGAGTACTTATTCTGAGGTTTTTCTATGTTATATTGATATTTGGTTCTTAACACAAAGACTTTCATATCATCTCTTCCAAAGTAATCAACATCAGAGATAATAGCTTATACAACTTGACCATCAAACCAGTTCAACCCTTACTACATGACATTATGATCCTAAGTGAGTTATGGCATAGAAGGCTTGATCACATTCATTATAGAGCTCTTCGAACTCTAAGGAAAATGGTAACATGCCTACCAGAGATCCAGATCCAACATGAAGGAGTTTTCAAAGGTTGTGACCTTGGTAAAAATGTTAGAGGATCCTTTCCCAGCAGTGACAATAGATCCAAAGAAAACTTGGACTTGATTCATTCAGATGTATGTGGGTCAATGAATGTTGCATCCTTAAATGGGTACTTGTACTATGTACTCTTCATAGATGACCACTCCAGGAAAACTTGGAACTACTTCCTGAAGAACAAGGATGGAGTCCTTGCCAAATTCCAAGAATTAAAAGCTAAGGTTGAAAACTTGACCAGAAGAAAAATCAAAGTATTAAGATCAGACAATGGGGGAGAATACACCTCAAAATAATTCATCAATTTTTATATTGAAGCAGGCATCAAGAGGGAGCTCACAGTTCCGTACAACCCTCAACAAAAAGGGGTTGTTGAAAGGAAGAACAAAACAATCATTGAAGAAACTAAGGAAATGATACATGACCAGAGTCTACCCATGAATCTATGGGCAGAAGCATGTATGACTGTAGTATATGTTCAAAATCATAGCCCTCATCAGATCCTGAAGAACATTACTCCAGAAGAAGCATTCACCAAATTGAAACCTTACATCAGACACTTCAGAATATTTGGATGTTCAGTGTACCTTCATGTACCCAAAGAAAAGAGATCCAAACTAGAACCTTCAAGAAGAAAAGGTACATTTGTAGGATACAGTGAATCCTCAAAAACATATTGAATTTACATCCTAGGACAAAGACAAATTGAAGTAAGAAGAGATGTTACTTTTGAAGAATAAGTAGCCTTCATGAAATCCAGAGAATATCATATGGAAATTGATATTGAAACAATACCTCCTTCTCATTCAGTAGTTCAGAGTGAGACATATATTGTTCCAGACGAGGAAACAACACCAATTGATCCAGTTCCTCCAACAGATTCAGTTTCCCCAAGTAATATACCTAGAGACATCACTTTTGAACATTAAATATCTTATTGGGCACATCAAGCATTAGAAGAAGTAGAAAGACATAAATCTCCACAAGGAGCAATTAGAGAAAGCAAGAGGCCGAAGAGATTCTCTAGCTACCTTTCAGAAATGACCCACATTATTGATTCAGAACCAACCTGTCATGGAGAAGCCTCAGGTGAAAAAGTATGGAAAGATTCCATGACTGAAGAATATCAATCTATACTAAAAAATGATGCATGTGATGTTGTCCTAGGACTAGAAGGGAAGTACGTAGTAACTTCCAAATGGATTTACAAAATCAAACATACTTCTGATGGAAGCAATGAAAAATATAAACCAAGATTCATGGCTAGAGGGTTCTCACAAATAAAGGGAGTCGACTATGATGAGACTTTTGCACCAGTAGATAGATATACCTCCATTCGATCCATCATTGCACTAGCTTCTTCCATGGGCTGGAAGCTACATCAGATGGATGTAAAGACAACTTTTCTCAATGAAGAAATTGAGGAAGAACTCTAAATTGAACAACCAGAAGGTTTCGTTATACACAACAAAAAATATCATGTTTTCAGATTGAAGAAAGCCCTGTACGGTATAAAACAAGCCCCACATTCTTGGTACAAGAAAATGGATGGTTTCTTGATGAGTTTGGGTTTTAACAAAAGATGAGCTTATGCAAACTTATATTATAGCATTAATGGAAATGAATGCTTGATTCTAGTTCTATATGTGGATGATATTTTCATCACCAACTCAGAAAGACTCATTATTGAATGCAAACAAGCATTAAATGCCAAATTTGAAATGAAAGATTTGGGCAAAATGCATTATTTCTTGAGACTAGAAGTATGGCAGAGATCACATGAGATTTTCCTAAGTCAAGGTAAATATACCTTGGATATTCTAAAAAGATTCAAAATGACATATTGTAAATCCATGCCAATTCCAATGGTAATGGACCTGAAGAATATGAATGATACTGATTCAGGAGACATAGATCCACATTTATATCGACAACTTATTGGATCCTTGATGTATCTGGTTAACACCAGACCAGACATTTGCTATGCAGTAAATGTGCTTAGCCAGTTTACGAGCCAACCAAAACAGACACATTGGATAGCTGCAAAACATGTATTGAGATACTTACAAGGCACAATTGGTTATGGCCTAAGATAAGAAAAAAATGTGCACCTAAGCCTGGAAGGGTATGTTGATGCAGACTAGGCAGGAAGTGCAGTAGACAAAAAAAGAAAATCAGGTAACTACTTCACCCTAGGTTCAACCATGGTTTCCTGGTGCAACAGAAAACAAAGCTCAATGTCTTTGAGTACATCAAAGGCAAAATAAATTTCACTAAGTATGGAAGATCGTGAAGATCTATGAATTCACAAACTTTTGAAAGACTTGTTCGATCATGAGATGGATCCGACTATCATTCATTGTGAAAACCAGAGTTGTGTGAAGCTCTCAGAGAATCCAATATTTCATGACAAATCAAAACATATTGAAATCAAGTACCACTATATCAGAGACATGGTGCAGAGGAAGAAAATTCATGTTCAGTATATTTCCACTCATGAACAAATTGTTGATATCTTCACTAAACCGCGTGCCAAGAAAAATTTCGAGTATTTTTGTGAGAAGCTTGGCCTAATGGAGAATGCCTCCCTAGATGAGGAGTGTTGATAAATGAAACTATAGGAGACATCCTCCAGCTTACAAACCTGTGAGATGTGGAACATAGCATCTATGTGAAGCCTTTCTCTCAACTTACACACCTGAGAGAAAGCCCCTTAGAAGGGTTCGTGGTTATAGCTTGGGATAGAGCTAGGAACGTAGAGATGACCTCCTCCATGACATGAGAGAGGAGAACTCCAAATTATTATATGGTGGAAAAGAGATCTGTTGAGTTAGGATGTGTTTGTGGCTAAGCACAAGGTGAACGTGGGAAATCCCAAAAGAGTTGGGCACATCATCATGTGAATAGAAATGAATATGATGTGATGGCCTCCTCTGAGAAGAAGAGTTGACGAGAAGATTCTAGATGATTCTCTTGTTGGTGCTAGTGGGAAAGCATATCTGTAGAGTGGACGTGTCTGTGGATGAGAATAGGTGAATTTGTGAAGATCAAGTTCATCTATGTAATGCAGTGAATTAGAGGTATGCCATCCCTATGGATGTGCCCCTAGTGGATGATCACTAGTGGGTGTATCAGATCCTTTTCTATATATTGTTCAAGAGTCATACCTACTTGTAACCCTAGTTATTATGTAAAGGGTATAGGTCAGCCCTATGTTAATATGATTAATATAAACAAGATAATTAATAATGTGAATATTAATTATAATAATAAATATAATACTAAGTATATTTGACTTAGAGAGGTTGACCCTGTTGTGCCAATAGACACCCTTGTTAATTGGTCAAAGTCTAATATAAGTAGGATATGATTCTCTACTGTAGAATCATATCCTTCTTGTGTGTTTTGGAAATTTTAGCAAGTACTTCTCTTTAGCAAAGTTGCACACCTTTGTTGGGTGCTAGTATTATAGGGCTTAAGCACCCTCTTGTGTGCTAAGTCATTCTTGGTAGTGAAATGTCTTTCTCTTGAAGAATATAGCAAAGGATTTGGCTGGGTGTTTCTCCCTTGTTTGAGAAGGGTTCCCTAGGATATATCTTGTGTTCTTGTGCATGGTGTTTCTTCTTGTGATCTTGGTTGCTGAAACATTCTTGTTTATGGTTAAGACATGATGAAATTGAAATGAACTACATGCTTAACCTAGCTTATGAAAAATCAACTAGTTGATGTACACCATTGATAGTAATTGCTTGGTATATCTTATGGTACATGGTTTATGGATGATTGACATGTTATTTGAGGTATATGGTTAATGATATGGTGCATGGTTAGAGAGACATGTTGGTGATATCGGTACTTCATTGAGGAACTTCATTGTTGATATCTTATGGTACATGTGTATGGGATGATTGAGACATATCATGAGTAATATGGTATATGGTTGAGACACATCTCATGGTGCATGATTTATGGTAAATGTTGGTACATGGTTGATGGTATGGAATAGGTTTGATGCATGTTATGGTACATGGTTGATACATGGTATGGTGTTGATGTATATGGTATAGGGTTTGGCACATTGTTGATGCATGGTTTGGTATAGGTGTTGGCGTGTGTTTGATGAATAGTTTGGTACAAGTTTTGTTGCATCGTTGATGCATGGTTTGGTATAGTTGTTGGTGCATTATTGATGTTTGGTTGTTATATTATTTGTAGTGAAAGTCGAGGTGGATCAACCAGAAGTTGAAGTCAAAGGTCGATGTGGTTCGATCGGGTAAAGATAAAGTCAAGGTGGATCAAAAGGAATTCGATGGTGGAGGTTAGTTGACTAGGTAAATTTGAGTTTGAAGGTCTAGGTGGTTTGGCATGGTAAAGAAATCGACAACAAGTTGAAGAGGTCAACTGAAAAGAGGTTTACAGGTGGGCGTGTGGCGATCAACTGAAGACCAAATGAAGGCCAACTAGTATTCGACAGGTAATATTACTTGGTAGTCGACTGTAACAGAATCCAAATATTCGCAAGATTTATATCCAGTGATTTGCATGGATCTATAACCATTTTTGGGAACCTTTTCTTTAGGGTTTCTCCTGTTGTAAATTCTATAAAGAAGGCATTTTGTAAGGCTATAAAATATGATTTTTATTTCTTTAGATGATGAATGGATAATCTCCAAGAGCCTGTAATGTAGATTTAATTTGTCATGTAGATGTAAGATGAATTGGCTACATGTTTGTTCCTGTTTAAGAAATAGGGTATGATGTCGATTGTGTCTTAGGTGTGGACCAAGGTTAGACATGTAACCTTTTATTATGAATGAATAAGAAAACAAGAAGAAGAATGCTCAAGGAATGTTGGTTTTCCCACATTTTAGGAAATGAGACACACTTCCACACTAAACCTAGCAGAAGAGAGGAAGAAATATTTAATCAAGAAAGTAAATGACACAACAAGCACAAAGTACATAGATATTTTACCCTAGAAACGCAAACCGGAAAAAACCACATTCCTTGAGAGTTTTTCTCCTTGTTGTCTTATTCATTTAGAATAAAATGTTACATATCTAACCTTGGTCCACACCTAGGAAACAATCAACATCATACCCTCTTTCTTACACAAGAAAAAAATTGTAGCCAACTCGACTTACATCTACATGACCAACAACCTCTACATTACATACTCTTGGTGATTATCCATTCATCATCTAAAGAAAATCAAAATTATATTTTACAGCCTTAAAAGATGCCTTCTTTATAGGAGTTACATCTAGAAAAACCCTAAAGAAAAGGTGCCCAAAAATGGTTATAGATCCATGCAGATCATTGGCTATAAATCCCACGAATATCAATATTTTGTTAAAGTCGACTACCAAGTCGGATTACTTGTCAACTACTAGTTGGACTTCATTTGGTCTTCATTCAGTCGCCACACACCCACTTGTCGACCTCTTTTTGATTAACCTCTTCAACTTGTTTTCAATGTATTTACTATGTCGAACCACCTCGACCTTCTAATTCAAATTTACCCAGTCGACTAACCTCTACCTTTGACTTGTTATTGATCCACCTCGACTTCATATTTACCTGTTCAAACCACCTCGACCTTCGACTTCGATTGTTAGTCGATCCACCTCCACTTTAATTTCATAGAATATAACAACCCATCATTATCCCACTTGTTGTCCTATTTTCTAAAACCAAGAGACCTCTAAAAAAATTTTCATAGACCAAGGGAAACAATGCCCATTGCCTCTCTAAACCAAGAGAAGTTCACAACACTTATAGACTTGGTCAAAGAGTCTTTTATGTTTTCCAACGTGTCTACTTTCTCCAAATGCTCTTTATTTATTTACACCATGTCTCTCATGAAATGGTATTGTACATCAATGTGCTTAGTCTTCAAATGATAAGTTGGGTTCTTTGAAAAAAATATTGTGCTTTGATTGTCGCAACTTATCTTCATTTCTCTCTGCTAAAACCAGATTCTTGAACACATCCTTTGCAACCATACTACTTCTTTTCTTCCCTGAGTAGTTTCCATGTATTCGACTTCTATTGTTGACAAGGATACAACCTTGAACCACCCATCACTTACTCATCTACCTGATTGCTCCACCAAACATGTTGAGGACATATCCACTGGTAGACCTCCATCAATCCATATATCGAGCCCAGATGGCAGTGACAAAGCCATGTACATTTAATTCATTGTCACCTCCAGGTTTTCCTTGGTAGCATATAACATAGTATTTTGTCCCACAAAAATACATGATTACTCTCTTGACAGTTTTCCAGTGCTCCTTCCCAGGTTTCGATGTGTATCTTCTCAACACTCCCAGTGCATGGAAAACGTTTGGTTGAGTGCATACCATTGCATACATTAGACTACCAAAAACACTTGCATAGGGAACACATTCCATGTCCTCTATTTCTTCCTGTGTATTTGGACATTGTTCAACAATTAGCCTTTCTCCCACGAGAATTGGCACCTTCGCTAGTTTGCAATCCTGCATGTTGAAACATTTCAAAATTGTTTCAATATACTTCATTTGGTTCAACCAGGGCTTTCTAGTTTCTCTATCTCTCTTAATATCCATTCCCAGATTAAAGTTATATGCATTGATATATTTCATGTTTAACTTGGAGGGTAGTTGCTTCTTTACCTCCTTTATTACATCCATGTTGTTTCCAATCAACAACATTCCATTGACATACAAAGCTACATATATGAAACTCCCACCTTCTTCTTTGGAATATATGCAGTGATCAAGTTTTCTTCTCACAAATCACAAACTAAGGATATATGTGTCAAAATTTGGGTACCACGTCCTTGGTGATTTGTGTAGACCATAAAGGGATATTTTCAATTTTCACACCAAATATTTCTTTCCCTTTACTACAAATCCTTCAAGATGTTTCATGTATATTCATTCTTCCAAGTCCCCCATGTAGGAAGGATGACTTCCCATGCATATGTTATATTTACAGATCAATTGTTGCATCCAGATACATTAGTACTCTAATGGAATTTAATTTTTCAGTAGGGGAAAAAATATCACCGAGGTCGACTCCTTTGACATGGGAATATCCTTTCTCTACCAGTCGAGCTTTAAATTTCTCGACTTGACCTGCTGCATTCGTATTTGTCTTGAATACCCATTTACTATAGACATGATTTATTCCACTTGGAAACTTGACTAAGTCCCATGTCTCATTCTTGTGCAAGGATTCCATCTCTTCAACCATGGCGTCCTTCCATAGTTTTCCCTATACTGAGATGACTTCCTCCTTGACTGACTTGGGCTCATCGTTGGTGGTAGTTAACATGAATGCGGAACAAAATTTAGGTGGACTATACCCTTCGAATGGTTTTCTTACTCTTTCTAACTTACAACCAGAGTTGGATGTTCCACCTCTTCCTTTGATTTAGTTGACTCACATGAATCATCTTGTTCATTCTTCAATTCAAACCAAATCATCTTAGGATTATTCTCGGTCTGAACAATTTCCTTAATATTGGACTTACTTTTTACTTCTATGAAGACCACATCTCGACTAGACATTGTTTTCCTTGATACAGGATCCTAGAGATTATATCCTTTCATTCCTTCTTTGTATTAAATGAAAATACATTTGACTTCCTTCTTGTCTAGGTTGCTCATATTTTCCTTGGGAACATGAAAAAATGCATCACAGCTAAATACTTTGAGATGTGAAACCGAAGGATTCTTACCCAACCATACCTCATGTGGAGTCATGTCGACTAGCATCGATGAAGGAGACATATTCAATAGATATTTTGTAGTGTCGAGTCTTTCCATCCAGAATTCTTGTGCGATCCCAACACCACTAAGCATGCTTGTTTCCTTGTCTATCAACATTCTGTTCGTTCTCTTGGAAAATCCATTTCACTATGGGGTATATGGTATTGTAGTTTTGCATGATATGCCACACTGCTTGCAGAACTGGTTAAATTATTTTCCACATAATTCACCACCATTGTTAGTTCTCAACACTTTAATATTCTTATCTTTCCGGTTTTATACAAGAGATTTAAACTCTTTGAATTTCTTGAAAACCTATGATTTATTCCTCATGAAATATATCCATGTCTTCCTAGAAAAATCATGTATGAAAGAGACATAATATAGGGATCCACCAAGTGAAGGCACTATAATAGGGCCAAACACATCACTATGAACCAACTCTAGAATTCCATTTTCCCTTGTCTCTCTATATGGGAACCTCACCCAACTTTGTTTTCGATATATACAATGTTCACAAAAGTCAACTTGTAATTTACACGCATGAAATTCTTCGACCATACCTTTGTTATGCATAGATTGAAGTCCTTTTTCTACAATGTGTCCCATCCTCTCGTGCCATAGCATGGTCCGGTTGAATTTATGATGAATTGTCGAGTTGGTTTCAATCCACTCATCCTAATTCCAATCAATTTAAGTCGAAATCAAGTAGACTTCAGGAACAACGATGGTGTTGCATCCAGTCAAGTCGACACTCCCTATCAACTTGTATAGGGTTCCAATCCAAATTCCTTTCATTAATACCATAGCACCTCTGACCATCTTGCACGAATCCTTTTGAAAATGAGTATGCACACCAACATCACTCATCTTACTGATAGATATCATGTTTTTTTCCAAACCTATAATTTGCAGCACACCAGTAAGGGTTCTACTCCTCCCATTTTGCAACATCAGTCAAAATCTTCCCTGTCTGACAATTTTGGTTGTTGAGTCATCCCCCAAGAAAAATTCTCCTTCATATCATTCATATTCGTAGAACCATTCTCTATGTGGTGTCATATGATAGGATGCTCCTAATTCTATCAACCAAACATATTGATCTGAATGTGTACTGTGTGATGTTAGGTACACATCATCTCCCTTATCTGGATTCATCTTTCTCTCAGTTGACTACTTCTCATCGGATCCCTTACTAACTTCCATCGCCTTTGACTTGAATTCCTTTTTGTAATGCCCAAATTTACCTCATTTCCAACATCTTATTATGGACTGAACCGGGAATTTAGATCTACGTTTCATCTTAGATTTTCTACAGGAAATTTTTTCTTTATCTCTATCAATCGGTTGACCTCTCACCACTAAAGCATCTTTCATCAATCCTTTGATGTTCTTTCTTCTCATTTATTTTGATAATAGATATGAAACCACATATTATGGCATTAGTGTAGTTGTATTAATCCCTATAGACATGACTAAGTTATCCCACGAGTCTGGAAAATAACATAATAGGATAATACATTTCTCCTCCTTAGTGACTTTAATATCCATAAAAGATAACTAACTTATAATGGTATTAAATGCATTTAAATTCTTAGTCACCAAACTACCATCACTCATTCTCATAAGATACAGTTTCTTTCTGAGAAGTAACTTTTTTACCAGGGATTTCGACTGGTACAAGCTTCCCAACTTGTCCTAGAGTTTCTTGGTTGAATCTTCACCTCACACACTCAACAACACTGAATCTGCAACACAAAGTTAAATTGTACTTCTTTCTCTTCTCTCGATTTTATTCCATTATTCTGTTGACATACCTACCAACATGGTACCTAGACAAACTATTGTCCATTTTTATCGATCTACAAGAAGATATTCAATTTTAAGCTTCCAAATCTCAAAATTTTGGCCATTGAATTTTTTGATCTCTATTCTCAAGCTACTTGCCATTATTTGACAAAATATTTAGCACAATATTTAAATATCTATAACTTATGACTCTTACTATACCAAAGGTTAAGCTCAGTTTCAAGGTTGTTAAGACAAGCTCTGATACCACATGTTAGGAAATAAGAAACACTTCCACATTAAACCTAGTAGAAGAGAGGAAGAAAGATTTAATCAAGAAATTAAATGACACAAAAAGAACACAGTACACAGAGATCTTACCCTAGAAACCCAAACTGGTAAAACCAACATTCCTGCAGCATTATGCTCCGTGTTGTCTTATTCATTCAAAATAAAAGGTTATGTGTCTAACCTTGGTCCACACCTAAGATTTGATGCATGGTATGGTACAAGTTGATGTGCATGGTTGATGTGCATGGTATGGTACATGTCGATGTACATGGTATGGTATAGTTTGATGTGCAAGGTTGATGCATGGTTGATACATGGTTGATGTACACAGTTTGAGCATCTAGTTCAGAGGTGTTCTTGGTGATCGTGGATCTAGCTTCATTGATGTTGAGTATCAGTGACAGTGATAGGATGATGTGACAGGTTGGATACAATGACATGTTGACAATGATCAGTTGATGTGACAAGTTGATAGTGATAAGTTGATATGACAGTGGCAGTGATAGAGACAATGAAAGTGGCACTGATAATGGTAGTGATTGTGGTAGTGAAAGTTTGTTCTACACTTATATTTCATGGTGGAAGGACGAAGCAAGGAAAGGGGGTTGTATCCTCCTTCTGGTTGGTGTTGGAGAACACATGGAGTTGGAGATTACTTCAGGTTGGAGCTTGAGAATTAGGGAGATATAGCCTCCTTCTGGTTGGAGTCAGATAATTTAGGGAGTTATATTTTCCTTCAAGTTGGAGCCTGTAAAAATGGGTCGTAGCCTCCTTCCAGTTGCAGCTAGAGATTTCAGAAGTTTGTGCTTCCAATGAATTTATTCTTGAAAATATATAAGAAATCATTATGTGGTTTTCTCCCATTTGGGTTTCCACGTAAATCTTATTTTACTCTGTATTTGATGTGATGTTTTTGATGTGATGTTTCTTATGTTTATATGATCATTGAATGCAATAATAGATGATACATTGATGACATACTACTAATAAAGTTGAAGTTTATATATTGTCTAAAATTGGTAAAAGTGCTCATACTAATTCACCCCCCCCCCCTCTTCTCAGTATTCCAACATGAAGCTCCCCTTATATACCCCAAACACTATTTTTCTCATTCCATACCCTAGAAAATAATATAAATTAACTATAAATATTTGTTTTGGATCATCCCTCTCCATTTTGAGAGTATTTGGTCACCAAAATATTTAGTTATGAAAGAGATGAGGAAATAATTCCTCAACATTGTCCTTGGAGTACCAGTTGACCTTGTCTAGTAATTTCCCTTTCAATACCACCCACCAAAGATCTTATCAAATCATTTTGGCCATTATGATATTCTTGTACAAAATTGTATGTTCTAGTAATTCAACATATGCATCTAATTCCAATCCCTTTTATGGGTAGTAAGACCTAACCCTCTTCATCCTCATTGAGAATACATGGCTCGTACAATTTCAGGTTTTTTACATAATTACTAATTAAATGAACATATAATGATTCACACTAAATATATAATAATTATTTACCACCTTATCCTATGTTTCAAAATGTTCATACCTCGAGTACTTGATTTTATTTCTTAGACCCCGCAACCTTTCCTTATTTACGTCCATATGAATTTTATATCAAATTGTTCAAAGGATTTTCAAATCTATGTTGATTGTGAATGGAATTGTATTTCTATTAAGGTTTCCTCAGTTTTCCTTAAACTTCCAAGTGTATTTTTGTAATCATAATACTGAAAGTCTCATCCTTCAAGGGTACTCTTGAGGATCCTACCCATTCTGACTTAGGATTCTCGTACACAACATCTAAATGTGATGGTGGTAAATAACTGATACAAATTTTAAAAGGGGGCTCATTGGTGGAAGTTTGGATGCCCTTATTATAGAAGTGTTGACTATACAACATATTTTGAATATCTCATATCCTTGAATGCTTATTATTATATCCTCTTAAAACCTAAACCAAAGTCCTACTCTTTACCTTTGTATACCCATGTTTCTAGGGATGAAATGTTGTATACATTTTCAATTTGATATCCATATTATCCCATAATGAAGTCCAAAGTGTAATAAAAAATGTAATATCGCTATCAAATATTATTGTCCTTGGTATCTAAAACTACACCCAAACACTTTCAAAGAAAAAACTTTTTATTCTTGGTCATTTGATGGTATTCTTACAAGGATCTATGGCACACATGTTATTTAAACTATTGATTACCATAAATATGTTTGCATGCCCTCTTCTTGTCCTTAGAATACCCTAAATAAATTCCATGGATATGATTTTTCATGGCCTTGTTTAAACAAGAATTTGACTATACACTCCTCTCTTCATATTTCTAGGTTCACTTGTATAGAATAATTATAAAAGCTATAATAATTCTAACTACACCTTCCTACATCCTAGACCAATATGTACCTCTACAAGATATACATGGTATTACCAAGACTAAAATGTAAAACAACAATTAGTTACATAAGTTTCTTCCCTTGGCACGCACAACTTCCCCATGTTGTAGATCAATTCATCACGGAGATAGTGATTAACCTTATTGTGATTGTCTTCCAATTCCTTATGACCTTGTACCTATTGTTACACCCACTCAAAGTCCTCATCTTCAACATATTCTTACTTGTATGATCCACGGGTGATCGGTTGCAAGTGCATAATGTACCCTAGAGATGTGATCTTGGGATTTGGTAGTATTAATAACATATCATACAACTTGTTGTTAATGGCCTTATTATATTTTATTATTAAATGAAATTGTTGTATAAATCCCATCCATGTTAAATTTATTTCTTTCTAGAGCTTACGATGAGTCTATAATTTGTGAATATCTCATAAAAATCCTAATTTCAATTATATTAGTAGGAGTGTGGTATTTAAAGATGACCAATCAATTTTAAACACACCTCCACTAATCACATATCCTAGGTACACACAGGACTACTTCAAAAAAAAACCACGCTTGTTTACATTAGATAGTAGTTCATGTTATTTTAGTGTCTCCAACACTTTCTTCAAATGTAAAACATGCTTATCCAAAGTAAAGTAAATATCAACATGTCCTCCAAATATACTATTAAAAATGACATGTCCTCCAAATATACTATTAAAAATGAATCACAGAGTGGATGTAACACCTCATTTATTAAACGCATAAAATTAGGATCAAGGAATTACTCAAACTAAAAGGCATTTATACAAGCCATTTGTATATATTTTACTCACGTTGAAGGTAGTATTCCAAGTCTCTTCTTCCTTAATCTATGCTTGATGATCTCTATTGATGGATCCAATATGGAGTATCTCCCATGTTGTATTTGATTCAACAAGTCATCAATCATGGTGAGGGTATCAATTATTAACATTAAACTTATTGGTATCTATATATATAGATACGCATTTTCCAAGTAATACTCTTTTTAGTACTAAATGATAGGGTAAACACATGGTTATGTACTTGGTCATCTGATTCCTTGATCTCAAAATTCATGAGATTTCATATTCACCTATCTTAACTTTAATATGGATTACATATACAAATTTATTTTTGGTAAAGGGTAATCTATCAATTGTTTTATATTTTGTTTCACCTCCCTATTAGGAAACACAACTGCTTTTTATCTTAGAATGCTTCTATATATGCCTACAAAATCTCTTCCAAATGTTGTTTCTCTTTTTTCATACATCCTTCAAATGATGCCTTTACTCATACTACTTTGGTGTCTTTCTAGGTTTTTCTCAAGAAGAATAGTACATTCTCCTTTCTTCCGGCGATCAATTCTCCTTGCTTGCATTGATCAATCTCTTAGCATGGTGGGTGCTATCATGTAATGTTTAGTATTCCATACATGTATATGATGGATTCCATCTTAGTGATGATTGAAAATTAAGGATGTAACTATTTTATAATCAATTCACATAAAGGGTACTAGATCCACCTTTTCTTCCTCAATAAAGTTTTTACTAATAAAAAAATATAATATTACACTAGTTGATAGAATTTAACTATGAATCCTTGTTCAACAATCCCAATTTGGGTGATAATTATCTTGCACCTCTAAGCCAAGGTAGCTTACCAATTCCTCAACAATGAGGTTGTCTTGTAAACAATAATAGTGAAAACAATCTACCTTATTTGTATTCATTTGAATCTTGAGATGGAAAAGATTTGGCATATTCTTCTCATGGGGAGTTCACTCAATAAACCCATGGAATAGAATATGCATTTGTGGGGTATTAAAGAATACTCTTAATTTAGTTTTTACCTCCCAAAATTTAAATGATAATACCCCCTCACAATGCATGTTTCCAAGTGAAATAACCCCCTATTTTTACCAAATATTGTAAGTACCTTTTTTCTTTCACAACATTCATTATACACCTTATTATTTGTATCCCTAGTATGTTGATCCCAAAATTTTGCATGTGTGCTTGACAGGTACTTTATAAAATATTTTTTACCATATGCTACTAGATATTTCAATGATAAGAATCATACATGTTCCTTGCGAATGAGAAGACTAATTCATCTTTAAATCCCTCTCTTATGATTTTTTTTGTCATTTTCATTGTTTATTTACAAAATCTCATGGTTAATTGAGAATTTATATAAGGTAGAATCACTAGAGATGTACCACCCCTCTCCTTCATGATGTGCTTCAATCCCATGAAAAAACTCAGAAACATAGATCTACTCACATTTCTAACTCTCCTCCCACCCCTTCCCCACCAAAAAAGGTTTGTTGGTTTAACCCTCAATATTTATACCCCTACTTTAGTTTAAGAAAAAACCCCACCCACTTAATACCATCTAATATATTGAATTGGACTTCAACTATTTTTAAACCCTCAATATAAACCTATGTGTTATGATATTGTTTTTCCAATGAATACCCTATGATCCTTCTCTTGATTTGAATGGAGGATATTTAGGTTCAACTCCTTATTTGTTGTGTAGATATTTTATTTTCCACATCTATGTTTTCTTCTAGTTCCTTTCTCTCTTTCATGCCTAGAATTCTTTTCTTCTTTCATAACTCCTACTTGTGGTTCTTTGTATTCATCTCTAAATACTAAATAGATCGAGTTGAATACAATCCTTCCCAATTAGAAGACCTAAATACTACACAAATTTGGCCAAACATTGAATTCTTACATTAACATAGAGTTTGTGAGGGAACAATAGTTATGTGACTTGATGGGTATGCTGCATATGCTCACTCCATGTGCCATTGAATATAGAAATGCCATATAGATAACTACCAAAACATTTCTCAATATATGGGTGAAAAATATCATTTAAAAACATCATAAATGTTTCAAGAAAATTGGTGAGATTGATATGAATCACCAGCCATTCATAGAGACCAAAATTGGTCTGGAATTTCATTTTCCAGGTGTCTTTAAAAGTCACGTGGAGCAGATGATCTTGTAGTTAACTGTAGCATGGTAAATTATTTGGCACCCTATAGGTATTATAATATATCATCTATCAAAGGTAAAGGATAATAGTTTTTATGGAAAATTTATTGACTACATGATATCCAGTTGTGAGACACCATTCTTCCTTCTCTTTCTTATGGATAATGGAAACAAGAGATAAACAAGGTGAACAGCTAGGATGAATGTATCCATTCTCAAGAAGGGAAATATTTTTTTTCTAGATTAATGGCTTCTTCGCATAACAAGTGATAAACATAAGCATTGGGAAGAGGTTATTCTCACACTAGTTCAATGGAGTGTTTGATGGAATGAATAGGAGGGAGACCAATTGCAATTTCAAAAACATTAGTGCATTCATCTGGTTCGGATTGCATAGTTGGAGGTGATAGATGAGAGTATTAATCAATATTGACAAGGTGTATCTCACAAAGATAAAGTGATTTATGCAAGTTGACATATCATGACATATAGTATTTTGGCCATATAGGAGGGGTTGAGTAGGAGTTTATGGTTGAGGAGCAATTGCAACAACATAGGTTAATTTGTAATTTTTTCCATCATTACAAAATTGATGGGTACAAATCTAAGTGCCATATAGTGCATTACACTAGTGTTGATAGGTTAGGCATAGTAGTAAATCAGAACTTTAGAGTGAGGCAACTTTATAAATCACCTTGTCTAAAAAATAACTAATGGAAAACACAATGTGACATTGTATTCCACCAACATGCTATGACTATCCTTTTAAACCCCACTTAGTTGATAAGGAGAAGGATGAGAGGTCGTCATGAAGATATAGGCATGTCATAAGTTGAAGGGATACTAAATTTCTTGGCTTCCATTGTCAATAATAATAGTGGCCAATTGGTCCTTTTATCTGGAAGGTATGGGAGAAGGAAATATCCATGGTAGCCAAGGAAAATACTCTAGTCATAAGAGGAGAGAGGAATCCATAAGGGTAGGGCTTGTAAAAGTATTGGAGTGTTGGAGGATATTGCATGCAGTTGGAGCATTGGTAATAATTTTTTGCATAGGCCTATAACTAGGGTTTGGTTAGGGTTTTGTACAGGTAAGGATAAAGAGGCAATGATTCTTTAGGTTTGGGGTCAGAGAGAAGGAAGTTCCCTATCCCATAGACATTACATTACAAGAACTTGAAGAAAACCTTGTTCAAGGCTTGGAAAATCAAATAAATTCATTTCAAGTCAAAAAACTAGAAATGAACTTGAGTGTAAGTACCTGTTCAAAATATTTGATGTGGATCTAAAGACGAGGTTTAGAAAAAATGGAAATTTATTTTTGGACTCTTTATCCTAGTCTTTACTACAAGTATAGCCATATACACATCAAAGTTTGAATATATACTAAGAGGGTAAAAACACCTTCTAAGGGCATGGAAAAATGCATACCACATGGTGATATGCTATGGAGTTGAAGAAGCATTGGTATAGAGTTATATAGTATGATATTTCCACCAAATGTGAGCAATGAATTCGAGGTGATTACCATCAAGTAATAATCGGTGAGCATCTCAGATTGTAGGATATAATTGAAAATAATGATGGAGACTATGGAGATAAGAGTCTATAAGTTTACCATTCATTTATCCATTATATTTTAGAATGGATATGTTTGTATCTATATAGAAAGTACTAATGTTCGCTATGTATTAAATCCATAAGATCTGGAAGGAGTTCCAAAATGGTGTTGTGATTAGAGGGTGTAGTATTTGAAGACAAGGATGAGATAATAATCATTGGTGAACAATATATTCTTTTCCTAAAAATAAATAGAGAGATAATTTGGGGTATGAGGGTAGCCTCCCAAATCAACCCAAGTCATTATACAAATCTAGGTGAGGCATGGATTCAATAAAGTTGTGAAGAAAAAACCCTAGGAAGATGTCTAGTGTTTGTGCCAAATGAATCATGGGTGGGATAGAATACTCTAAAAAACCAAGGATGGATAAGAGAATGGGTGGGGTGGGAAGGTGGCCTATAAATAACCCAAAATTGGATGTCTTATACAAATATTGGAGTAGACTTGGACCAATCAATGTAGTACCAAGTGATATGAAACAAAAATTATTTAGTACTAAAAATACAAGAAAAAAATAAAATAAGAAGATAACATAATTTATCAGAACATATCGGTCACTTTATTCACTTTCCCAATGTCCTTCTTATAAAATTTACAATGGATCCACAACTAATTGATTATTTATATGTAGTTCAAAACTAGAAGAACTAGAATTTACAATGGATCCACAACTAATTGTTTGTTTACATGTAGTTCAAAACTGGAAGAAATATTAAACTAGATGCACACAACTTAAAGACTGAAAAAAATGCTAAACAATGATCATGCACACTAATCAAGGAATCAAAGTATGCAACTAATTTTCAATGAATATAGCTAGAGCTATGGGAATGTTCCCTCAAATGATGGGAACTATTGGTTCCTATTCATGTTCCATATCATCTCTAGATTCATAGGGTGCATCTATTCCATGGATTTAAACTTCCTAAGATGGGTAATCATATACTACACTCAAACGACATATATTCCCAATTAAAACTTTCCCTAATACTAATTTATGATTTTCATATTGGCTTGGGTATCACAATGGTTATCTCATTATAATATATCTTAGGATTGCTACTTATAGTGAACCTATGCTCAACTACATAACTAATTTTTGTATATTTAATGATTTAATATAAAGATAAATCACACCATACATATTCTTTAACTCTAGTGAAATAAAATTGAAACTACATAACAAAAACACACAATAGAAATGTAACGAACCCACAGTTATGACAACAAAAGTGATGTACAACATGACAAAAAAAAAAAAATTAAAGCTGTGTTACGGAAATAATACATCACAATAGATAGCAACATTATTGACACATCATTTCACGTAAAAATGAACATTCACTAAGCAATGGCAGTGAAGTATGACAAAAGGCTGACACATCAACACCATAAACCACGTTGTGCATATCGATGTACTAACACGTTAATAATCAACATTTCAATCATCCGTGCCTTCTACGATAATTATCGATGCATAGAAATATGAATCTTAAACCTTCAACGCATCTCAAGGTGCAATAACATTGTAATAAACCAAAACCTGTAACATACAAATCCAAGGCACAAGGGACCTTAAGTACTAAATTAGTCCCGCAACGACCTAAGCCAAGGTGCACCTAAATCACTTATTGCTATAGCGAGAAAACCCCCCTATGGAATACACTAGGGTTCAACATGTAGGAAGATCTAACCGTCTAAAAGCCTCCTACTCTTTAGACTACCCCAGATATACCCCACATTCATATAATAAATACAAAGTAAAAAGATCTGGTAACTCTACCTTGAACTTTGCGCCCGGTCTCGATCCTTTCGCATTCGATTGCTCCTCGATTACAAGTCTCATCCCAAGGATGACCTTCATTCACAAAAAGAAAAACAATAAACTACAAAAATGCATCTCATATATGAAATAGTGGGTTATATGTTAGTATAAAGAATAAATCAAACATAAATATTGAACACATCATATTGCGGGACAAAAAAAGTATTCCTTTTATTGATATCACAAAGTTTACTTACAATGAGATCGGCAACTCCTCCTCGAACCTGGTTTGGGCTCCTCTTCATCAAGCTCCAACTACGCTTCCACGTATATTTATCATCTCACACTTCTCTCTAGGGAAATGGCATAGGCTTATAATGGAGGAAAAAGGCAAGAATGGACAATTTGGCACAAAACTCACAAGGTGGATGCAAATTCTTGGGGAAAGGAGGGGATGTGAAATGGGACGATTTTCATTTTTATTATGCTTATGTTAGGAATGAGACCCCAACACCTCCTTTTATATGACAAAAGGATGGTTATTTGGTTGGGTGGTGGGCTATAGGTGGTGGTATCATTGGAAAACTACCCAATATCCCATAATCTCATTGAATTCCTTGCAACATCTTAATTTTTGCAACGTTTGTGGGTATACATGGCCTATAATGGTTCATATAGCATACGTATGCAAGTTGTAGTGGTGTAGCAAGCGTGTGTACGCTGGAAATAGTGGTGCAGGGCGCGTACATCTTAAAAAATGTGGTTTTTAAGAAGAGTTGCTCTGTGATGGCTTGGAAAAAATAGTAAGTAAGAGGGCCAAATGCCAGGTATGCATGCATGGTGCAATTTAGGTTTATAACAGATGTCCCCTATTGTGTGTGGTCATAAGAGCATTTGATGGCTGAAATACATTACAAATCTTCACAAACGTATGAAGCGAGTGAGCCCGAGACCAGAGTTCAAGAGGTGCCATCTGCAAAAATAATAATTATCTCACTGAGGCGGGCATAGCCATGCTCGGGATGAAATAAATCATGGTTGTCAATCAAATAAACTACAGATCCATGTCATATAACTATATAAAGTGTAGCCGCAAGCAATACACAACAGATCTACATATCAAAATAAAATATATACATGTATAGTATCCATCTTCAAGAAGCCAAATGATGCCTGATGGATGGAGATGAGGCCTTCAGAGCTCTATCAACAACTTCAATATCTTAAAAACTCGGGTAGGAGTGTAATTTGAGTGTATAACTTCACTACCCAGAGGTCTTCCACAACTCGTCAAAGAGAAAACAAGAGGATCTCGGTGATCAGGTAGAGAACTTCATTGATTTCAGACAAAGATTTGATTGGACTTATGGGCATGGTCGGGCATGAGGGCAAGGGACAAACTATAGATAGGATGACTCAGGTTGGGTAAAACTTACCTTGTATAACAACATGATAAATGATCTGACTCAGGCAGCATGACATTGACATAAGTTCACGATGCAGGAGGCAACGCAAACTCTCCATGTGTTTGGAAGGTAAACCAAACAGAGGAGGACACAACTCTATGTAGCGAGAACAAATTACTAAGGTCATATTAAATCCCAATGCTTAACGACAAACAAAAGGATGTGCTTTTTCCAAGGGAAACTCATTGTGCTACCAAAAAAAATAAAATACTTTTCCCATCCTCTTTTGGGGGTGTATTTGTTTTTTTTGTCTTTTTCAATGTTTTGAAGAGCTTGAAAAGGAATAAAAGAATGTTACGTTACAAAGGAGCAATGAGTGTCACAAAGCATACTAGTTCCAAGCACAAGGAACACACTAATGCTCATAGCAAAGAGACATGTGCAGGGAAAGAACACTCGGGAAAATTCTTCCATGGGTCAAGGTGTCAGGTCACAGAGGCAAAGTGCTACAAGGTTTGCGTAAAAGTCATGCTTCAAAGGTTTAGTTGAGAGAAACATGGAGCCGAATTAGGCCAAAGACACAGGGATGCAACTGTGATTAGCAATACATGATGAAACCCCCTTCAATGTATTTTTCACGAGCCCAGAGAAGGTAATATCATTGGTTTTTTCACATTTAGAGAGTTTGAAAAAATGTAAAAGAAGACTCCACTGGGGTACCTTTTTCGAAGGTAGTCTAGTTGGCTTGAAAAAGGGATAAAATAACATCGAAAAGACGTCTATTCAAAACCGTTTTAACGAGTGTGACACAGACAAGATCACTTGGCAATCTTTTCAATTTTAACAAGTCTGAAAAGAGCTTAACTATGGACTCACAACCTTTTTTCTAGATTTAGTCCCCTACAACCCTAGAGGTTTCCCCAGTATGGTCACCAGTTTTTCTATAGAGGGAAAATCCCCCTATGGACTAGACTAGGTTTCAACATGTAGGGATATCTAACCGTCTAAAATTCTCTGACTCTTTAGAATACCCTGAATATACCCCACATTCATATAATAAATACAAAGTAAAAAGATCTGGTAACTCTACCTTAAACTCCACGCCTAGTGTCAATCCTTTCACATTTGATTGCTTCTCGACTACAAGTCTCCTCCCAAGGCTGACCTACATTCACAAAAAGACAAAAAAGAAACTATGAACATGCATCTCATATATGAATTAGTGGGTTAGATGTCATTATAAAACATAAATCAAACATAAATATTGAACACATCATATTGCGGGACAAAAAAAGTATTCCTTTTATTGATATGACAAAGCTTACTTACAATGAGATCGATGACTGCTCCTCGAACCTGGTACAGGATCCTCTTCACCAATATCCAACTACACTTCCACGTATCTTTCTCCTCTCACACTTCTCTCTAGGGAAATGGCATAAGTTTATAATGGAGGAAAAATGAAAGAATGGACAATTCTCGCACAAAACTCACAAGGTGGTTGCAAATTCTTAGGGCAAGAAGGGGATGTGAAATGGGTAGAGTTTCACTATTCTTATGCTTCTCTTAGGAATGATACCCCAACACCTCATTTTATATGACAAAAGGATGGTTATTCGGTTGGGTGATGGGCAATAGGTGGTGGGACCATTGGAAAACTACCCAATAGCCCGTAATCTCAACGAATTCCTTCCAACTTTTTAATTTTTGCAACATTTGTGGGTACACGAGCTGTAATGGTGCATATAGTGTATGCACATGAGCTGTAGTGGTGCAGCAAGCGTGTGTACATGGGCAGTAGTGGTGTAGGGCGCATACATCTTCAAAAATGTGGTTTTTAAGAAGAGTTGCTCAGTGATGGCTTGGCAAAAATAGTAAGTAAGAGGGTCGAATTCTAAGTATGCATGTATGGTGCAATTTAGGGTTATAACACCTATTAAATTTTAAGGCACATTCAAGGTCCACTTAACTTCCAAGCACACTATTAAATCAATCGTCAATTCAAGGTTAGCACATGATCCATTTTGCAATGAACCTAGTCACTTATAGGTCAATGTGCGCACAAAATTCAATCATAAGGATATCATACAACCGCATGGTGACCAACACGCAAGTAAACTAAGGCGTAAATATTTACACTTCAACTTAGTCCACGACGTAGGAAATCCTAACACTTATTCATCAGCAAGATCCAAGGTGCAATAATTTTGACATCTATCGCTATCATTAAGACAAGAGATCTACATCATACCTACATTAATCCATAAGCACAAGAATAATTATTAACTTCCAACAAGGTTAATGATGCAAGGTAATATTTATGAGATTAAGGTACAAAAAAAAATAATCAACCAAACCCCATTCATTATTTGATCAAGGCACAGTGTAGTCAACAAAATTTCAACCCTATTCCAAGGCATGTGAGATGCATAACTTCAAAAAATCATTCCTTACAATAAATTCCCTGGTGCACCAGTAAGTAACTAAACGAAGTTCATTAAATTTGAATTCAAGGTGCACTAGAAATCTAACCCAAGGGGTAACCATGCGTAACCTTAATCGGTGTGCACAGTCAAAATTATACGATCCATCATATAACAAACTTTTTCTGAGGATGCGCAAGTAATAACTACCTAAAACATATTAGAATCAACATTATATTAAGGCTCATAATGAGCAGAATGTCTATCCCAAAATTCATAAATCATTACACATTTAACCATCATAAGGCATTTAGTGCTAGCACTTTCTCTTGATTTAAATTCCTTGATGCCTACAAAATTTCCATATTGTTCTGGCACCTTATATAGGTGTGGGAATCTCCTACTATCCACAAAGATATTTCTTTCCTGCATTTCCACTTTCCACTAAAAGGTAATAAAGACAACTACTACTAACTGGTGTGCAATAAAATTCTTGATATGAGAAGCACACTAACACCACATGAAGCGATATACAAAAATTTACAATCTCAACTAGGAAGGAAGGGTTGGGATAGGTGTGCATCATGCCTTCTCCTAAGGGATATCATGTCCATTAAACACCACTCATTCCACTAAGTATCTCTCATTTAATAAATAAGTTATTAAAAATACTACTTCATAATTACAACAATTCAATTCCACTTAAAATCATGCATAGACCATTACAGTGAGTAAGTGAATAAATATTTCTAGATGACCGGTTTAATTAAATATTTTAATTTAAGAGATTTATAATAATTATTATCTACCAACATCTATGCTAGAAACTAAAGATTTAATAAAACACACTGAGAGTATCTATTGATATTACTGACAGGGGGATTTAAGATCGCTACGTAGAAGAAGACTCAATTGAGTAAATCCAGTCTCAAGAATTAAGATGGAAAAACTGGGAAAAATTTAAAAGCCCACACCGCAGATACTCCAAGAGATAGAAGGTGTCAGGAGTTACAAGACAGGGTGAATTTGTATCCCACACATAGAAAGAGTATGGAAATGACTCGCCAGGAGGGAATTCGGGCTTGGGCGCAATGCTAAGCCAACCCAACTAAATCGAGGCACACACCAGGAAGTCTAGGGATCTCGTCGAGATGAAATTCCCGTCTCTAGAGACGCGAGGAAGAATAAAAGATCCACGGGTTCCTTGCAGAACTCAGAGAATTTCCCCCAATGGAACGGGTAGTTGGGTGAGCTCGAAATGTTGGGCCTGGGTGAGTTCTTGGCAACGCAGGGAGGTAGACTCGCTAGTGCACATGAACTGATAAGAGGAGAAACCAAGGATCATCTTTGTGTGGAGAGGCATCGATACCTCACTCCCACCCTCAGAGCAACATTGATCTGCCACCACCATTATGGTACGGCCTCCCAGGATTTACAATAGAACACTTGTTAAGGATTAAAGACACAAATAAATAGATGGACACTCCAAGATTAAACCATGTAATTAAAAAGCAAGGAATTTGTATCAGACATAAATTAAATTCATATCAGACAAAAATTAAATTCATATCAGAGAGAAATTAAATTCATTACAAAACAAGGAACCATCACTTTCCCACTACTTCATATATTTCAATTTAGATAAAATATAACATTCACCCACTGATAGTAATGGGAGTTCTCCAATAATATTGACATACATTTTTCAAGGCCATTCGCTCAGAATCTGAGGATTTTTTAATGTGTAAAATTCTAATAAAAGTTCATAAAAAAAAGCCCAAGAAACAACAGTTGTCATTTATTAGAATTTTAGAAAATAACACTAGAAATGCCACTACCCTCAACAAAATTAAAAGATTAAAGAAAACCAGTTCTTCTCAGCAATTAAAACACAATTTAAGGAATTGTAAGAAAACAAGTTCTGGCGCAGAGATACAAAGAATCTGAGACACAAGTTTAAAAAAAAAAACCAAGGCACAGAGAAAAGGAAAGTTTTGTTGGGTAAAGACTGAAGTAAAAGATGAGGTATAGGCTGAGGAATCCATGCAAACGCAAGAAAGGGGTAGCACACAAACGTCGAGAAAAAGGGGCAAATTAAAAATGAAATGCAGAGAGTAAAATCGACATTAACTGTCGAGCAATGAAGAGAAATTTTCGCTGCAAGCAATGGATTAGCTAGGAAAAGAAATTATCCTTCTCTTCTTATCCATGCATAGGAAAGCAAGGTATTTGAATCTAAATATTTAACACCAGAGTGAAAGATAGTAGATTCGGCTCCTGGTTGACTGCTCAGGCACAAACTAATAACTTAAAGGATAAAGGATAGAAAAAAAAAAAATTCCTTGTATTAAAACAATAAAAAAGTAGAGTAAAATAAATAATGGGCCAAGACCAAACACAGTCTTTTTCTTTTAAAATCATCTACGCAAGTGAGCTTTCAACAATAAAGAAATGTATGAACAAGAAATTGAGCTATTATTTATTACAAATTATGCGCATGCGTACCATATCAAATTGCGAAGAAACAAAAGTTGTTGTCCCGCGCGCGCTCCATCCAGCTCCCGCTTTCTAACTGATGTGACCTCACTAGTACCTCCCAGTCAATGCTATGGGTAATATTCTTCCCCATGAGCCCCCCTATCCGCAAAGGGTCAATGCACACAATACCAAAGAATGCTAGCACCCAGCTCGTCATGCAAGGTCGAGTTACCACTTGTTACTCGAGATGGGTATCCATACTCCCCCTCTACCATCATTTTTATAGAGTTTTCAAGTGATTAGTTTTCCAAACCCTCATTAGATTCCCTTTTCATTTATTTAATTAGAAAAAACCTCCCCAATACAGATGTCTCTCAACCCCCTAGTTGCACCAGAAAATCAATTTTATTAATTAATTAAATATTCCTATTTCCCTCACCCACCTAAAATAATTCCTAAAAACGCTCCTTGGTGTCCCAAAATTACCTTACAATTCTTAAATGACTTACGCCTTACTTAATTTGTATTTGAGTTCATAAATAGAAATTTCCAAAGGCAAGATTCCTTACTAAGTTAGACATTCAATTTTTTCTTTAAGTTTCCCCTTTTCTTTAAGTTTCCCTTTTTCTTTAAGTTTCCTTTTTCTTTTAAGTTTCTCGCTTTTTCTTTTTTAACTAAAAAAAATCAATTTAGCAGGTGTAGATAAAAACAACCATTTCCCCTTTTAATAAATTTGATCCTCCATTATAATATTTTTTTTTTTTTAATAATTAAGTTTGAATTTCTTACCCCCCTTCTTGTTACATGTTTAATTAGTTTTTTCTTTATCCACATGTTCTACTTAGACCTAGGTTTTAATCTCCCTAGGTTAGGCAACAATTTTTAAGGGAAAAATTATTATTAAACTTTACTTATCACACCATTCTTTTTAAGGCCGACCAGGTCCTAAGGAGGCATAATTTTCTAGGCACTAGGGTTATTAACTTATCATAGTTAAAATTGTGATGTGCCCTTCAACACGCACTACGTGTTCCAAGGATGTCACTCGCCTCCTTTCATTTTCTTTGCACGACGTGCCCTTCAAGATGCACTACATGCTCCAAGGGTGCCCCTCACCTCTTTCCATTTTCTTTGCACGACGTGCCCTTCAAGACGCATTACGTACTCCAAGGGTGCCACTCTCCTATTGACTGAATTTGGTAGATGTCAAACCCCTAGAGTCAATACTCCACTAGGTGATCTTGTGGGAGACTAAGAGCCTCTAAGGAATAAAACTCCTTCCTTATTGTGTTCCCCTTAGAATCATCATGAGAGACTGTCACAGTTATCCCTCATGACATCGTGGGTCTTCTCGAACTAGTTAATCATTAACCTACAGGTTGAGCCAAGACGAGAGTGCTAGTAGTTTGTGGCAGGGCTGCTGCAACACCTCTCCCTCAACGTCCCTAGTTGTCCTGCGTGACCCCTTTAATCCACATGTGAGTCTTCTCAAAAATATATAGTCAGCCTACATCCATCAACGAATCAGGTCAGCAATAATAATCAATCATCATAACATCCAATCATAGGTACATATTTCACATCAACAACATTCAAACCCTAACAGTCCACTCCCTGACTCGATCCGGAGTCCAAGGTGCTTCATCGATGCTTTTGAATCCTCAATGTCCAGAGTCCTGCACAATCAAGAGAACCCAACCAATAGAACCTGTCGATGTAAATATAACAAAAATGACATAACATGAAATCCACAATGTCTCATAATCATAATTGAAACAGTCAATAGTACAATGACCCAAATCACTTGCACACAAGTGTCCTCAAAGAATAAGTTTGCTCAATCCGTGCATGAGAGGGATGTTACATACACCCCCTTTTGTTTTAAACTTTGTCTCGAAGTTTCACAGTATGTAAGTGCCGAAATAAAGTGTATCGAAATATCATAGGTCTAGCTATCAACAAAAAAAATGGGAACTGCTAATGCATATCATATGAGTCCTTCAAGGTCGATGAGTGTGGACTATAGTTGTCCCATTGGACCTTGACCTGATCTACTGTTCAACGCCGTAGTTGTCAAATGCGATGGTCCAAGACACAGATCGGCTCTGTCATGAGCGCACCCTCATATGATACCTACAAGGAACTCATGTCAACAACATGTGTAGAATCACTAACATAATGTCTCGAAACAGAGATGTGAAAGACATTGTGCATATGCCTCAAGAATCATGCAAGGCTAGTTAATAGGCCATGAGCCCTCTCCTTTCCTCAATCTCGCAGGATCCCATGAACCTAGGAGAGAGTTTAGAAACCTTTCCAAACTTGATCGAACTCTTATGCAGTCTCACCCACAGGAAGACTCGATCGCCCACTTCATAACTACGATTAACATGACACGCATCAACATAACACTTATGTCGATCATGCACTTCCTTTATCCTTTGTCTTAGGTTTTTCATTTGGTCTTCCATTTCTTGGATCGCTTTAGGTCCCACCAAGAACCTATCCTGAAGCTGAACCCAACTCAAAGGAGTCTGAAATGGTCGCCCGTAAAGAAACTCGAAAGGCACCATCTTAATGGTGCTTGGATAACTGTTGTTATATGCAAATTCTACCAGTGGAAATAATTATTCTCAACGCTTCTGTTGGTCCATCACGTACATACGAAACATATACTCTAAGATTTGGTTTGTTTTCTTGGTCTACCCGTTTGTTCTCAGGTGTTACGCAGTACTAAAGTTAAGTTGGGTTCCCAAGGCCTCTTGGAAACTAGTCAAACATCATCCTATAGACACTGATCCTCTATCGGATATAATCCTCTTAGGCACGCCATGCAACCTCACAATATCATTGATGAAAACTATAGCTATGTCAGGTGCCTGATACATCGTATTCATAAGAATAAATGAGCACTCTTCGTCAGAGTGTCAACTACTACAAAAATCGATTTGTTGTCCATAGTAAATTGCTCAAATTTTGGTACCATCATTGTGTTTTGTCCAAAAAAAAATCCTTGACCTCCATATACCAGTCATCATTGTGTGGTAAGGTTAGAATTGTTTCATGTATATTCGTTTGAAGAGGAATCATCGAAATTATGTGTGGTCTCTGACTCAATGTATCTTCCACTTTGTTCATTGTTCCCTTTATGTAAGTAATCTCGAAATCATACTCGCTAAGCGATTTCAACCAACATTGTTGTCGCGCGTTCAAGTCGCTTTACGTAAAGATGTGTTGTAGTCACAGTGGTCCATTTTTAGATCAATTTTTTTTCCAATAAGGTAGTATATCCAAACTCTCAAGGCATAAATAATGGCTAACAACTCCAAAACGTGCATCGCATAGTTCTCCTCGTGCCTTTTGAACTTTCTCGAGATGTGAGCCATCACTCGACCGTCTTGCATCAAGACTCCACCTAATACTTCCTTGGATGTGTCAGTGCATACCAAGAAGTTTGTGACCATGTTAGGGACCTTTAGTATCGATGTTGTTGTCAACATATCCTTGAGCCTCCAAAATTCCTCACTGCATTTCTCAATCCAAACAAAATTTTGTTCTTCTTCTGCAATTCCAGGATCACATTTTCTATCTTCGAAAAACCCTCGATGAACTTTCGATATTATTTCGCTAAACCCATGAAGCTACGTACTTCGGGGACATTCGTCGGTGCGGGTCATTCCATAATAGCCTCAACCTTTGTTGGATCCACAACGATACCTTCGTCGGAGATGACATGCCGTAAGTAGTGAATCTTCAATTGATAAAACGATCATTTCGACAACTTTCCAACAATGTGTTCTCTCATAGACATTAGAGTACCATGCACAAGTTCTCAGCATGTTCCTTCATCGTCTGATAGTAAATCAAATATCGTCAATGAACACTTGAATGAACTTGTCCAAGTATTTGGTAAACACCCCGTTCATCAAACTCATAATCACCCCTGGCGGGTTTGTTAGTCCAAACGGTAAAACAGTAAACTCGTAATGTCCAAACCTCGATTTAAAAGCGGTCTTAGGGATGTCGTCCTCTTTGATCTGTGACTGGTGATACCCTGATCTCAAGTCGATCTTTGAAAACATTGTTGTGCCTTTCATCTGATAAAATAGATCATCAATCCTTGGCAACAAATATTGATTCCTGATCGTTTCCTTATTCAATTGACGATAGTCAATGTAGATTATCCACGACCAATCCTTCTTCTGTACAAAGATAGAAGGTGCACCCCATGGTGACACACTTGGATGTATAAGTCCTAGGTCCAACAACTCCTTCAGTTGCATTTTCAACTCCTGTAACTCCGAGTTTGACATCAGATAAGGCGTTCTTTCCATCGGTTCAGTCCCTAGTTTTAGGTATATGGTAAATTCCAATTCCCTCTTAGGTGGCATCCCAGGTAATTCCTCAGCGAAGACATCCTCACACTCTCGCACCACCAGAAGGTGTTCTATACCTTCTGCTACTCCCTTCTTTTTTAACGCAAGGATCACATAAAGATTACATCCCTTGCGTATGCTCTTCTGAAGCTGGAAAGAATAAATGAACCTCAGGGAGACTCCCTAGTTTCTACCTACAAGCACTCATCTATGTCCCTTTCCATCGAGCAAGATAAATCTTTTCATCTTACAGTCGAGTATAACATCATGCGATTCCAACCAGTCCATACCAATCACGACGTCATAAGACCCTAAGGTTGTGATGTATAGGTTGGCCCTAGTGACCAACTCTCCCAAGTTAAGGCTATAGGTCGTAACCTTCCCACCAACCTTTGTTTTGGCTCCCACAACCATTTCTACAAACATAAACACGTCATGTTCGAATGCCTTTACCTTAGTTCCTTTTAGCGCTACACCAAAAATAAAACTCTCAGTATTCTGGTGTGGAGCATACCAAAGAAGCTCCATATAACAGGCCTTGTACTCAGGCACCGCACGATCTCCCTGTCGTAAGGCATTAAACTCATGGAGATAACACTCAATGAATTCCTTAGACATTTACTTCTCCTGGAATCGTTCATTGAACCGTTCCTAAAACACAGCTCTGATGGCTATGTCTAGCTAAGGTAGGAGCGTCTTCCACCTTAGAAGAGAATTCCCCTGTAGCTAAAGACCTCCATGCTAACCTTGATGCTGTATTTTGTAACCGCAAAGTGCGAAGCACATCGCCTTGTTCTCCATCCATGCCTTGGCGGCTGAATCATCCATGGGACTCATGAAAATGGGAACTTAATCTTCTAGAGTTCCCTATGAATGCTACCAGTACTTATTGGGCCACATTGTGGACCCTCAGGGGTACAAGCACTGTGGCCTTATCTCAGTATAGATAGTTTTTTCAAGGCCTCCAAAATTTCCCTTGAAGCTCCTTTTCTGACCATACACACCCCTTACAAAAATTGACTCTTGCCCAGGGACTTGTTCGTCTCCTTGGGGGTTGGACCCCTCTGGCGCGGGTGTTACTAGAGGCGTCGCGCCTCCTCCCATGGCACCACATCGTGAATCTCTACAGTCTCATCGAACCGTGCTTATCGCATGGGCAACTTAAAGTTTTAATTAGTGCTAGGTTAATACTCAAGGGTTTACTGTAGTGGAAAGCATGGTGATCCACAGTCATAGGGTTGAACCTACTCTGATACCATGTGTAAAGAACCCACCGTTATGACAAAAAATACAGGGTACAACAGGCCAAATATATATATATTTTAAAAGCTGTGTTACGGAAATAAAACATCACAATAGATAGCAACATCATCAACACATCATTTCACGTAAAAATGAACATTGACTAAGAAATGGAAATCAAGTACGACACAAGGATGACACATCAACACCATAAACCACGATGTGCATATTGATTCACTAACACATTAATAATCAACTGTTCAATCATCTGTTCCTTCTACGATAATTATTGATGCATAACAATATGAATCTTAAACCTTCAACGCATCTCAAGGCGCAATAGAATTCTAATAAACCAAAACCTATAACATACAAATCCAAGGTGCAAGGGAACTTAAGTACTAAATTAGTCCCACAACTACCTAAGCCAAGGCGTGCCTAAATCACTTATTAAATTTTAAGGTGCATCCAAGGTCCACTTAACTTCTAGGCACGTTATTAAATCAATCGTCAATTCAAGGTAAGCACATGATCCATTTTCCAATGAACCTAGTCACTTATCGTTCAATGCACACACAAAATTCAATTATAAGGATATCATACAACCACATGGTGACCAACGCGCTAGTAAACTAAGGTGTAAACATTTACGCTTCAACTCAGTCCACGACGCAAGAAATCCTAGCACTTATTCATCAGTAAGATCCAAGGTGCAAGAATTCTGACATCTACTACTATCATTAAGACATAACATCCACTGCGCAAGAGATCTACATCATACCTACATTAATCCATAAGCGCAAGAATAATTATTAAATTCCAACACCATTAAGGATGCAAGGTAATCTTTATGAGATTAAGGCAAAAACAAAATTAATCAACTAATCCCCATTCATCATTTGATCAAGGCACACTGTAGTCAACAAAATTTCAACCCTATTCCAAGGTGCACGAGACGCATAACTTTAAACAATAATTCCTTATAATAAATTCCTTGGTGCACCAGTAAGTAACTAAACGACGTTCATTAAATTTGAATTCAAGGTGCACTAGAAATATAACCCAAGGGGTAACCATGCGTAACCTTAATCGGCGTGCGTAGTCAAAATTAGATGATCAATTGTATAACAAACTCATTCTGAGGACACGCAATTAATAACTACCTAAAACATATCAGAATCAACTTTATCTTAAGGCGCATGAATGAGAAAAATGTTTATCCCAACATTCGTAAATCATTACACATTTAACCATCATAAGGCATTTAGTGCTATCACTTTCTCTTGCTTTAAATTCCTCGATGCCTACAAAATTCCTATATTGTTCTAGCACCTTATATAGGCGTTGGAATATCTTACTATCCACAAGGATAGTTTTTTCTTGCATTTCCACTTTCCACTAAAATGCAATAAAGACAACGACTACTAATTGGTGTGCAATGAAAGTCTTGATATGAGAAGCATACTAACACCACATGAAGGGATATACAAAAATTAGAAGCTCAACTAGGAAGTGAAGGGTTAGGATGGGTGTGCATCATGCCTTCTCCTAAGGGTTAGCATGTCCATTAAACACCAATCATTCCACTAAGTATCTCTCATTTAAAAAATAAGTTATTAAAAAGACTACTTCAATAATTAAAACAATTCAATTACACTTAAAATCATGCATAGACCATTACAATGAGTAAGTGAATAATTATTTCTAGATGCCCAGTTTAAATAAATATGTTTATTTAATAGATTTATAATAATTATTATCTACCAACGTCTATGATAGAAACTAAATATTTAATAAAACACATTGGGATTATCTATTGATATTACTGACATGGGGATTTAAGATCACTACGTAGAACAAGACTCAGTCCAATAAATCTGGTCTCAAGAATTAAGGTGGAAAAACTAGGAAAAATTTAAAAGCCCACACCGTAGAGAATCCAAGAGATAGAAGGCGCCATGAGTTACAAGGCAGGGAAAATTTGTACCCCACACTCATAAAGAGTCTAGAAATGACTCGCCGAGAGGGAATTCAAGCTTGGGAGAAATGCTAATCCAACCCAACTAAATCGAGGCACACACCAAGAAGTCCAGGGAGCTCGCAAAGACGAAATTCCCTCCCCAGAGATGCAAGGAAGAATAAAAGATCCATGGGTTCCCTGCAGAACTCAGAGAAGGCAATGGATAGAATCACCCCTAATGGAATGGGTAGTTGGGCGAGATCAAAATGTTGGGCCTATGTGAGTTCTTGGAAAACCAGGGAGGTAGACTCGTTGATGCACATGAACTAATAAGAGGAGAAACCAAGGATTGTCTCTATGTGGAGAGGCATCGATACCTCACTCCCACCCTTAGAGAAATGTCGATCTGCCACCACCATTATGGTCTGGCCTCCCAAGATTTACAACATAACACTCGTTAAGGATTAAAGACACAAACAAACAGCTAGACACTCCAAGCTTAAACCACATAATTAAAAAATAAGGAATTCATATCAGACAGAAATTAAATTCATATCAGACATAAATTAAATTCATTACAAAACAAGAAACCGCCACTTGCCCACTACTTCATATATTTTGATTTAGTTAAAAGATAACATTCGCCCACTGAAAGTAACTGGAATTCACCGATAATATTGACATACATTTTTCAAGGCCATTCACTCAGAATATGAGGATTGGTTAATGTGTAAAATTCTAATTAAAGTTCATATAAAAAAACCCAAGAAACAATCCCTTCCATTTATCAGAATTTCAAAAAATAACACAAGCACTGCCACTACCCTCAACAACAGTAAATTATTAAAGAAAACCAGTTCTTCTTAGCAATTAAAACACAATTTAAGGAATTGTAAGAAAACAAGTTCTAGTGCAGAGATACAAAGAATCTAAGACATAAGGTTTAAAAAAAACAACAAGGCGTAGAGAAAAGGAAAGGTTTGTTGGGTAAAGAATGAGGTAAAAGATGAGGTACAAGTTGAGGACTCCACGCAAACACAAGAAAGGGGCATCACACAAATGTCGAGAAAAAGGGGGAAATTAAAAACGAAATGCAGAGAGTAAAATTGACATTAAACATCATGCAATGGAGATAAATTTCCGCTGCAAGAAATGGATTGGCTGGCCAGAGAAATTATCCTTCTATTATTATCAATGCACAGGAAAGAAGGGCATTTGAATATAAATATTTAACACTAGAGTGAAAGACATTTGATTCGGCTCCTAGCCGACCGCTCAGGCACAGACTAATAACTTAAAGGATAAGGGACATAAGACAAAAACACAAATTCCTTGTATTAAAACAATAAAAAAGCAGAGTAAAATAAATAATGGCATGACACCAAACACAGTCTTTTTCTTTTAACAGCATCTACGCAAGTGAGATTTCGACAATAAATAAATGTATGAATAATAAATTGAGCTATTATTTATTACAAATTATGCGCATGCATACCGTAGCCAATTTCAAAGAACCGAAAGTTGTTGTCCCGTGCGCGCTCCGTCCAGCTCCCGCTTTCCAACTGATGTGACCTCACTGGTACCTCCCAGCCAATGCTAGGGGTACTCTTCTTCACCCTGAGCCCCACGAGCCACAAAGGAGCCACACACACATTACCAAAGAATGCTAGTACCCAAATCACCTCACAAGGTCGAGTTACCACTCGTTACCCGAGTTGGGTATCCCAACTCCCATAGGAGAAAGTTCAGTCAAGATGAAATTTCAGCAGCATAACGTTACGCAAGCCAGATGTGTCCATACTCCCCCTCTACCATATTTTTTATAGATTTTTCAAGTGGTTAGTTTCCCAAACCTTCATTAGATAAATTTATCATTTATTTAATTAGGAAAAACCTCCCCCGTACACATGTCGCTTGATCCCCTAGTTGCACCAGAAAATCAAATTTATTAATTAATTAAATATTCCTATTTCCCTCACCCACCTAAAAACGTTCCTAAAAATGCTCCTCGGTGTCCAAAAATTCCCCTACAATTCTTAAATGACTTACTCCTTACTTAATTCCTAGTTGAGTTCATAAATAGAAAGTTCCAAAGGCAGGATTCCTTACTAAGTTAGACATTTTTCTTTCTGTTTAAGTTTCCCCTTTTCTTTAAGTTTCCCTTTTTCTTTAAGTTTCCTTTTTCTTTTAAGTTTTCCCGTTTTTCCATTTTAACTAAAAAAACTCAATGTAGCAAGTGTAGATAAAAACAACCATTTACCCTTTTAATAAATTTAATCCTCCATTGTAATTTTTTTTTTTTAATAATGAAGTTTGAATTTCTTACCCCCCTCTTGTTACTTGTTTAATTAGTTTTTTCTTTATCCACATGTTCTACTTAGAACTAGGTTTTAATTTCCCTAGGTTGGGCGACAAGTTTTAAGGGAAACATTCTTATTAAACTTTACTTATCACGCCATTCATTTTAAGGACGACCAGGTCCTAAGGAGGAATAATTTTATAGGCACTAGGGTTATTAACTTATCATAGTTAAAATCACGATGTGCCTTTTAGGAAACACTACATGCTCCCAGGTTGGCACTCGCCTCCTTCCGTTTTCTTTGCGTGATGTGCCCTTCAATACGCACTACGTGCTCCAAGGGTGCCATTCGCCTCTTCCTGTTTTATTTGCGCGACATTCCCTTCAAGACACACTATGTGCTCTAAGAGTTCCAGTCGCCTCTTGACTAAATTTGGCAGACCTCAAACCCTTGGAATCAATACTCCACTAGGTGATCTTGTGAGAGACTAAGGGCCTCTAAGGAATAAGGCTCATGCCTTATTGCGTGCCCCTTAGAATCATTGTGAGCGACTGTAACAATCTTCCCTCATGACATCGTTGGTATTCTCGAACTAGGTAATCGTTAACCTACAGTTCAAGCCATGATGAGAGTGCTAGTAGGTTGTGGCAGGGTTGTTTCCAAACCTCTCCCTCAACGTCCCTGGTTGTTGTGCATGACCTCTTTACTCGACATGTGAGTCTGTTCGGCAAGCTATCCTCAGCCTACATCCATCAACAAATCATCTCAGCAATAATAATCAATCATCATAACATCTAATCATAGGGACATATGTCACATCAACAACATTCAAACCCTAACAGTTCACTCCCTGACTCGATCCAGAGTCCAAAGGGTTTCATCGATGCCTCTGTATCCTCAATTTCCAGAGTCTTGTACACTCACGAGAACCCAGTCAATAGCACCTATCGATTTAAATATAACAAAAATGACACAACATTGAATCCATATTGTCTCATAATCATAATCAAAACAATCAATACTACAACAACCCAGATCACTTGCATGCAAGTGTCCTCAAAGAATAAGTTCACTCAATGTGCGCAAGAGCGAGATGTTACAAGAAAACCATGAACACAAATTTTACCTTCGAGAAAACCAAAGAGGTTAAAAATTATGACAATGAAGGACCACTAAATTTCTTCTTACAAACCAAAAGGTACAATTCAAAATATAAGATCACCAAGCCCACTCTAAAGTTATGAGACATTACGGTCTTCAACAATCTCTCTATATAATGCTTTTTCCCCTTTTCTTTACGATATATTTACTCATGTTCATGGTTTCTCTACTATGGAACATCAAATTTATAGAATAATAATTGAACATCCCCTTTCACTCATTTTATCTAGGGTTTTAACATATTTTCTTAGGAATTACAATTTTGGAATATTTTGATGCTTATAGAAATACCTAGTGAATTCCATACATTACTAAATCCACATAGGTGAATCATGAGGAGTTGACATGGTTTCCACATGTATCTATATGGAATAATTAAGGGTTACCTTGTTTAAACGTAACTATCATATACAAACTTTTTGTTGGGGCATTTTTGTTTTAACAAATCTCTCAACATGTAGAATTCATTTGAGACATAGAAAATATCATCCTTGTAATACCCCAGTTTTGAGTCCCCAGATTAATAATTTATTTTATTTATTTGATTCCTGGCTATAGTGTCTGTAAAAGTTGAAAGGTCGGAGTTTCTATAAATGTAATATTTTGAATATATTAATAAAATACATCACTAGCTACAACAAGGACAAGAACAAAGATAATGGGGCTATGCTTATAGAAGAGAGGGGGCTAAAGTGGCTAAATCTTTTATTATATTTATTTTTTACCCATTTTGGTTTTAGTGGGGAAAAGTGGTTACATGAACTTCTTGGGGAAGGCCATGTGTTTCTTTATTGCATGTAATTATATAAATAGTGTTTTTGGTTGTTTGGGGGTGTTATCCCAAAAACCGGTCAAGGTCTTGTGAGTCTATGTTTTCTACCTAGGTTTGTAATTTTCCCTATTTTTCTCTTTTTGCAAACCCGATCTTAAGTTTTTCCTCTCGGCTTGTATTTTTCCTGTCATTTGTTTCCACCTGTTTGATAGAACTGTTTTTTATTGTTGGTTGCCTGACAAATATCGGCCCTAATATTTTTTGTTTTCTCTAAGGTCGGTCACATTTCTCCTTACCTTTGTCGCTGATCCTTTTGTTTTTCCGAACCCTCAGCCAATCCTCCAAAGTAATATTCATAGGTTACATTCATGAGAACCAGGCGCAACACTTGAAGTAGTCTGATATCAACTCAAATAAAGAGAGTGAGCATGATTCAACTTTTGGCGGGAAGATCCATCAGGCAGGTCGGATCGACAACCATTGGGTGATTGAAATCATACAGTTGCACTAAGTTTAGCGTCAAACAGAAGTCCAAAATTGCAAGGTCAATTCTAGCCATTGGTACGAGAGGGGATGTGTGGCGCAATATTATAATTTCATGGTTTCACGAGATGGAGTGGTCAAGGAGCAAGTCATTAGAACTCGTGAAATGAAAAATCACGATAGGATCGCAGTCGTTGATCAAAGGAAAGATCTCGACCAATGGATCAAATTTTCACGATTTCGTGAGTCGAGAAAATAGGAGGGTAGAGTCTTGAGGACTCATGACAGGTGAAGTCCCGAAATGATCCTGGCCATCCATTCCAGAAAGACATGTGGCATAGGATCAGCATGGAGAAATTCATTTCAGGAAATTAAGGGAGAAATGTCGACAACCCAAGGTCCTAAAATGTCGATGTTCATCAGGGTCGTCCATTCAGCGGGACACATGGTGCCAGATTCGTGTCGTGGATAAATCTATTTTAGCCAGGCGGGAGTGAGAAATGCCAACATCCCTAGCCCCAAATCATCGATATGATCTGGGTCGTCCAATGTAAAGAGACGCATGTTGACCGATCTGGGTGATTGTGTTTTTGTGACTTGGAGTTTCAAGCATGGAGCGCATTGCGAGTTTGCGAAATGCGAAATCGCAACATGCCTAAGAGTTAGGCCCACAGTCACAAGGTGGGGTAATATGGAAAATTGGGCCACACATAAGATCAGAGCGCCTGATTTGGTCACAGAGAAGGATCCTTATGGCCTCGAAGCACCAATTTTTGTTGGTTGTGGAGCCTGATTATCTTCCTAATGCAGAGGTCCTTTGCTTTTAGTTGTGTCTATACCCCATGAAGTATTTACACCCCAGAATTATGTACACTCTTCCACGCGGGGGAGTGTAGAGGGGGGTACCCCCTCTGCAGGGTCCGGGGGGTCTGGGGGCAAGCGGGCCCCCAGCGGGGGTTCGGGGGCGAAGCCCCCGAAGAAAAAATTGCCTTATAAAAGTATATTGTAATTTCATTGTAAATCTGGACTGTTCATTATAAGGTCGCAGATCTAACTGTAGAGATTATGTTAGGGTTTTTTCCCTAGAAGGCAACCCTCTTTTATGAGGGAAATGTATTGCGGCTATGTACGAGGGTGAATATTGTATTCTGAGAGAGGAGACTGTGAGAGAAAGAAGAGGAAGTTACAACTGGTTTTGTTGTAGGTTGTATCCCTTCATTTGCTGGATAATAATAA